>WOFQ01000006.1:600000-1045339 GCA_012184525.1 Xenoacremonium recifei | reverse complement strand
TTCCTATCAGTCCGAGCTTATTCAAGCTGAATAGGTCGGCCTATTCAATCTATCCGATTTCCTGTAAGCCGGCCCTTCAATCTATCCGATGTCTCGTAAGCCGGCGTGCCGTTGTAGCCGGACCCCTCATTTGGTCCGTCATATTCCGATTACCCCTCTCTTGGCCTCATTTAGTGAGGCATTTACGATAGCTGTGTGTTTCCAATAGCTGTGTGTATTATGTATGATATATATATAGCTGTGTGTTATATAGAGCTGTATGTGTTATATTTGAATAGGGGTATGTCTTATCTTGTTAGTTGTGTGTATGACCCCCCGACCCCCACCCCCGGGGCGGGTATGTGATCCGTATTTTCAGTATATTCAATAGAATTATTATATATATATCCTAAATATAATATATATAGTCTATATATACCCCTAGAGACGGGAGAAGGGGCGGAAAGGGGGGTGAGGTGGGGGTTATGGCCTATAGGGTAGTTATATTATATAGCCTATATATAAAAGACATATTCTCTGCTCTATTTACTGCATTTATTACCTAACTTTTATAATATATATATATTTATATATATATATTATTATATAAATAGAAAAAGTACTTTAATTTATTAAATATATTAGTATATATAATAATAATTAATAATATTAAAAGATACTAAAGATACTAAAAATACTAAAAATCCTTAGTATTAGTATTAGTATTTTAGGTTTTTTTTTTATGGAATAATACTAAAAGCTTTAGTATTAGTATTAGTATTAGTATTTTAGTATTTCCTTTCTGTGGAATAATACTAATTAGTTTTAGTATACTAATACTAATACTAAATACTAAGGAATAAGTTCACATCCCTGGCAGGAATATAAAATACTATACTGTAGTAATTATAGATTTCAACTAAAGCAAGCAGCAGCCTATTAAGAGAAAAAAAGTTACCTTAATATAATTTATTTCTTTATAGGATAAATTAGCTAAGGGTGTAGGATACATAAGCAGAAGTAATACCATAATATTATATAATATTTCACGGAATTACTATATAGACCGTCTTAACAGCATAATTCTTTTTTTAAGATATAGATATTTCTATTAATAAATATTTTACTTCTTTCTTTTAAATTATATTATATGAAGTTTAGTATTTTTATTATTATATTATTATTTTATAAGATATATAATTATAAGGGCACTATAATAATTCTATTAAGGCAGTCACCAGGCTTAAAAAAAAGGAAGGTACTATAAATCAGCTATAATACCACTATATATTTACAGCTAAAGTCTATAAAACTCTTTTCGTTAATTTCTTTAAAATAATAATACTGTTATATCATAATAACAGCCGTCCTAATAGATATAGCTTTAAAGGCAGCTTAAATCCTTAAATTTTAATATCTCTAAGGTTATCCCGAAAAGTATCTTTTTCTTTTCCCTTATTAATTATTATAATAGTATAGATAGCAGGTATTTATATATAGAAAGCTGTAAGGCTTAGGTTAAGAGATTTTTAGTAGTTATAGCTTTAATAATTCAATAGCTCTATTTGAAGTTAGAATCTTTAGAACCTCTATAATATAGTCATGAGTTAGAGCTTCTAGATAGCTTATTTTATCTATAATTATTAATAAGCGTAACTTAAGTAAGAAAAAGAACTTGATTGATATTATAATAATAAGTGCTTTATTTTTAAATAAGGGCTGCCCTATTATCTAAAGAGAAAGTTTATTAAATAATCTGAATTTAGACGGAAGCAGCAGAAGCAGCGGCAGCAGCAGCAGCAGCAACAGTAAAGGGATATATCTTTAATTATATTATTTTACGGTTATAACTTAAAACAGGCTATTATATTAAAACTTAATTAATTTACTGTAATCCTAGTATTTTAAGGTTTAAATTAGCTTAAGGGAGTTAAGATCTATAAGTATTACTAATATCACATGGATTATCTTAATAGTATTTTAATACTGTCCTAATAGTATAATTCTATCTTATATAATATATATTTTTTTAATTTTTTAATATTAAAGTTTTTTAAATAAGGAAAATATTATATTAATAAGTTTTATAATAATTAATTTTAAAAATGATTCTATATTAATATACACTATATATAGATTATAGATATAACTTCCTCTAGATAAAGGAGCTAATATAATATAAGTTATAAGGTCCGATATATAGAGGCTCCAGTTTATATAAGTATAGGCTCTGGAATAGATATTAAGTATTTAAATATATAGATTTTATTAGAGTTACATTATAATGACGGCACTATAGTACTACTATATACTATAGCTAGAGTTTATAGAGTTCCTTCCCTTAATTCCCTTATAATAATAATATTATTATATTATAATAATAACTGTCCTCATAGATATAGCTTTAATAAGGGCATCTTAATTCCATCAAATTTAATATTTCTAAGATTATCCTAAAAAAGTTTCTCTTATATTAATTATTCTAGCTATGATAAAGATATAAATTTATATATAAAAAGCTAGCTATAATACTTAAGGATTAGAGATTAAAGTTATTAAGACTATATAATTTATATGTATATATTTAATTAAATATAGCTATATATATATTTCTTTAGTCCTTTAATCCGGACTAAGACTGAGACTAAAGCCTAAGGAATAATTTCACAGCCCTGATTATAACTAGGGCTGTAAAATTATTCCTTAGTATTTAGTATTAGTATTAGTCGTACTAAGACTAATTAGTATTATTCTATAGGAGTAAAATACTAAAGATTCTTAGTATTAGTATTATTCTATACTAAAAATACTAATACTAATACTAAGAATTTTTAGTATTTTTAATATACTTAATATATATATTATTTTCTTATTATAAAGCTTAATTATTATATATATTACTGTCTTAATATAAATTTTAATTATATATATATATATATTATAATTCTATATTTTATATAAAATACTAATTAGTACCTTTTTAGTATTAATATTAGTCATACTAATACTAAAGATTTTTAGTATTAGTTTAGTCATATTAATACTAAGGATCTTGAGTATTATTCCAGCTATAAAAATACTAAAGATTTTTAGTATTGGTACGACTAATACTAATGAGTATTATTCCAGCCACAAAAATACTAAAAGTACTAAAATCACAGCCCTAGTTATAATGAGTTTGGTCCTGTATAGGATCTAAAAGTCTACTAATACTAAGTTAGGTACAGGCAGGGCTGTGATTTTAGTCACTTTAGTCCGGTCCTTAGTCCGGACTAAAACTAAGAAATCTTAGTCCAGACTAAACTAAGACTAAGGACTAAAGACTAAAATTATATCTTAAAATATTAAATAAGAAATCTAATTAAATATATATAATATAAATATATAGATATATATATTCTATATATTCTATGTAGCTATAATATATAGCTATTTACTCTATATAATATATATTTGATTAAATATAGCTATATATATATATATATATATTTTTAGTCCTTTAATCCGGACTAAAATTTCTTAGTATTATTCCGCCTTTTAGTGGAATAAAACTAATTAGTTTAGTCCGGACTAAGACTAAGAATTCTTAGTCCTTCCCTAATATGGAATAATACTAATTAGTCTTAGTCCGGACTAAACTAAGACTAAAGACTAAGGAATAATTTCACAGCCCTGGGTACAGGAGAGCTATAAAGATATTTAATTATATAATATTTACTGCTTTTATCCCCTAGACCTGACTAGATAAATAAATATAGCAGCCATAGATTTTTATTATAAAGGGTGAAGGTTTGCTCAGCTATATATTTCTTTTTATTCATGTTGTATTTTCCCCTGGAAAAGCTTCTTTCGTATCTATGCCAGGCAACTATATGGAAATTTAACCTTGACCGCCCATGTAGGAGGGAAGACTAAGATTACTACAGCCAGCTTGTCGGACCTACTTGTAAGAAAACTACGAGTTAATCGCGAGCCCGCCTAACACGACTCCTTCATTTTTCATACGCGAGCTCTAAAATAAGTAGACAAAGCATAGGTGAGAAAAGAATGAATTCTTGGTGATCTATCTTAGTAATTTTACTCAATAAGGATTACCTCTTGAAGTCTCTATATACACTGAAAGGTATGAATGAGATCCCTTTTTTTCTTAATTTCTTAGCCAATATTGTAACAGGCCTGAAACTTATATCTGGTGTATAACTAATTGCTCAATCGTTTATGCAGTCCCCTATATTCGAGTCTCTTGAGTCTTTACAAAAGAAACAGAACGTCTGTCATCTCCCCAGCAGTTTTTTCTTCGGCGAAACGTTAATACAAAGCTCCGGCGTCCTACTGAAATGTATTCTTCCAACGGCCTACTTGGGGGGGTGGGGTTCAAATTTGAAGGGTCTTCTTGAGACTCGATCAATTGTGTATCAACCAGTTTGGTCCAGGACTGTGTCAGAGGATATAAGATATTCATTGCTTTTGGATTTAAACAACTCTCTGCCTTTTTTTAGAAAAACTTTTACTCCCTTGACGTTACTCTCAACGTTGTCAAGAAGGTTGGTTTCATTTCAAATGCCATGGCATACATATCCCCCATATCGCGAAGATTAAACAAGGGGAAATAGAGAGCGTTGGTCTCCAGCGTCGCTTCATTGCCTATTTTACATGCCGTTCGCCTTGTCCTCTAGGACAGAGACGACACTAGCAGATTGCCGAGGAGCATCAACCGACTCCTCTGCTGCACCGTTGGCGTCCTCACGACCTAGCGACATTGGGCGAGTCGCCATTGGCTTCAGGATAGGACTTCCAGGTCTGCTCGTGATAAACTGTAGGTCCGTTAGTAAGCCAATGTAAACCAACAAGACGAGTAGATCGAGAGCAAGTTGCTCCTGACATTACGCGATGACTTACATTGCTAGCAGCGCTCAGCAACGCGATGAGGGAGCTCTGGACGACGTCCTCATGGATTCCGATTCCCCAAACCGTTTGCTTCGTGTTCCCAATCTTGCACTCGATGTACGATGCTGCCTTGACGCCACGGCCCTCGCCAATGGCATGTTCTTTGTAGTCATTGACATCCAGGTCGACGCCAATATCCTTTAAAGCATTCGCCATGCTAGAAATAGGGCCATTGCCCCGTCCACGAAGCTTGATCTCCTTACCGTCAACGGCAATGACGCCCTCAAAGACACGCATCAAATTCTTGGTGTCCTGCGTCTTCCCAGGCATAGTCGGCGCAGGAGATCGTGAGCGATCAGGGGTGATAGAATAATCGATCAGGGAGAATCGAGGATTCTCGCGAAGAAAGTACGTTGCCTCAAAAAGGTCGGTGATTTCCTCGGGCAGAAGCTCACGGCCAAGACCATCGGCCTGTTTCTGAACAACGCTAGAAAATGCAACCTGCAGGCCACGGGGGATATCTAGGTGCAGCTTGCGTAGAATGATCCAGGCAGCACCACCTTTGCCGCTCTGGGAATTGACACGAATGATAGCCTCATAGGTGCGGCCAACGTCCCCTGGGTCAAGTGGCAGATATGGGACTTCCCAGTAATCCTCATCTGTCTTGCCCTCGCGCCGACGGATTTGCATTCCTTTAGAGATTGCGTCTTGGTGTGAACCCGAAAAGGCACACACAACTAGGGAGCCGGCGTAGGGAGCGCGAGGATGGACTGGGATCTTATTACAGTCCTCAACCAAGTCGATGATCTGGCTCAGGTCTGAAAAGTCCAATCCACAAGGGATTCCTTGGGTATAAAGGTTCAGGGCCAAGGTAACCAGATCGACATTGCCGGTACGCTCGCCGTTTCCAAAGAGACATCCCTCCACACGGTCGGCACCTGCCATCTGGGCCAACTCTGCCGCTGCAGCCGCGGTTCCTCTATCATTGTGATTATGCACGCTTACGCAGATCGTTTCGCGCTCCGAGATGTTCCTGCAGAAGTATTCAACTTGGTCGGCAAACACGTTACAAGACGCAATCTCAACCGTAGCCGGTAGGTTGACAATCATAGGTGTCTCCACTGTAGGTCCCCAAGCTTCCCTCACGGCGTTACAGACCTTGACGGCAAACTCAGGTGAGGTATCAGAGAAGCACTCCGGGCTGAACTCGAATTGCCAATTCGTGCCTGATTGAGAAGGGTCGTCTTTGGTCAGGGATCTGACAACTTTGGCACAGCGCACGGCCAGCTCAAGAGTGTCCTCTTCGGAGTATTTGAAGACGATTCTCCGGAAACACTCGCTGGTAGCAAGATAGATGTGAATAATGGCGTTCTTCGCACCTCGGACCGCCTCAACAGTACGTTTAATCAGATCGGGTCGGCATGGCGATAGCACCTGGATTGCAACATCGTCTGGGATTGCTCCGGGCGTCTCAACCAGGCGTCTGGTGAAGTCGAAATCGGTCTGAGAGGCGGAAGGGAAGGAAACTTCGATTTCCTTGAAGCCTATATCGCAGAGCATCTTGAAAAAGCGCCATTTCTCCTCCCCGTTCTGTCATTCGCCTCAAGATTATCAGCCAGCCGTCCGAACGCAGTGGCGAGATGTCAGGTTGTCCGAAGAGTTTCCTAACTGCTGGCCACGAGACATACGCACCATTGGGGATGGATTGCTCTGGTTTCCGTCCCGAAGACTAGTCTCCAGCCATCGAGGAGCTTTCTCAATTGTTTTCGAGGGCCATTGGCGATCGGGAAGGTTTAGAGGGGGGAAGGGCTTGTATTTCTTCCATGGTTCCTTGAGCCTAGATTATGGTGGGTACAGGGTCAGCCTGAACACTAGAACATGGCGAATCAGGCCGAAAGAGAGCAGCATCACGTACATGGGCATCTTGAAAGAAGGTCGAGCGCAAGAAGCGCAATCGTGCCTTTGTGGCTGTTTGGTAGGTGTTGACTTGTGACAGATGGGTTACGCGAGGTCGATAATTCAAGTGGCGAGAGCCGTGCGGGCGAGGAGAAGAATGCAAATTAAAAATCCTGAGTATGAACGATCAGTCAATCCAAGAAAGAATAGGAAAAAGAGGATTGACGGCGGGGTCGGGCAGAAGAAGCTGAGTCACCCCTCCATCGAGTCAGAGTTTGAAGAGCCGCCGATTGCCGCTCCCCGCCTCGTGGGAGTCACACGTCAAGACTGTTCCGAGTGCGGGGCATTTGCCCCCCCACCACAAGCACAAAGACCGGGACGGGATCTATTTCAACACCCGCCTCAGCAATCTAAGGTAACTTCAAGTATTGAGATACCTAGACCACGAAGTGCCATCCTCCAATGACTTTGCGCCTAGGGATTTTGATTCTTCTTTCGGGTTGAAGCACGACGAGGAACAGATCACAGGCGCCAGGTGCACCTGTAACACTGTGTTGCCTCGATGCCTTTCTCGAACGAAGTCGCTGACATGCGCCGATGACCGGACTGACATCCAGAGATTCTTACCTACCTAGGTAGGTCGGTAGTTAAGCGATGCAGGATGAGAGGTGTGGTGGTATGCAGGACGGAAAACATTACATTTACGGTAAATAATTTGTCGTTCAGGTAAGACCTTTCCAGTCACAAGGCTCAGGGTTATCGTGAACGTTAGATTCAGTACCGTTTACGGGAGGTCGAGGACATCCAGGTTATCGCGCCTGGAGTATATGTCGCAGTCAGATATGCACTTGGAAGCGGGACTGAAGTATACGTAAAGAGTGTTTAATGGTCAGGATCTTCCAAAGTAGTTATTATGGTACGCCGGATGAACGGCAAGAACAGTCTCCTTTACATTTCAGCTCCCATGTCAGCTTCCATTCAGATGTCTCCCCTTCCCCCTTTCCAGTCAAAAGACTTCTCAGTACTCTGTTATCGCGGGACTATCTTGACTAAAACCTCCCACAGCTGTATAAACGAACTCTCATCAGGTCTTGGCTCACTTCTTTGTCGCGGCAGATTAAGACTTCAACGATGCATTGAAGTCATACTGGATATTAAGTCTCATTATTTTCTCTTCCATGTACGTTATCCCGCGTGCGCGGGAACTCCGCGGAAAAGTTTGGCGGAGAGAAGCGTCGCTTGAGACTGGATGTGGCCCGATGTATAATCAGAGATCCTGCATTGCATGACACGCTAACAGTGCGAATGCAGAATGTCATGCTCTTCATGTGCGCCCAACAGCCCCTCAAATCCAGACACATTATATGAATACGCTAGATAGCGAACACACAGTCTCTCATTTTGCCCTGCTCGTGAACCGCGTCTGCTATACACCGCATTTTTCCCCAGTTACAAGAACAAGTGTTTATATTGACCTGCTTCTGGGTAATCGAGTGAAATTTTGGTCGGTGCTTTCTCCGCAATAGTAGAAGCTCAGATTTTTATACCAAATCGGAGGTCCTTGGCCAGGCAGTCCATAATAACCACACCGTTGCCTCAACATACTGGTCTCGATGACTTTCTAACTTTGAATTGAGCTTATTGATAAAGGATATGTTTCTCAATGAGCCCATGCCATCAGTCCGAACCGAGTTGAACAACTGCAAGAGGTGTTCCATCGCTAGTTGTGCATTGAATGTGAACTTCGTTGTAGCTATTCCACGACCTCCAGACTCCTCCCTTCGGTTCGCATTATCACATACATGCGCTAGTCAAATGCGCATCTATGTGTCTCACAAATTCTCAAATCGCGATGGAAAGCCCTGTCCCAGCGCTAATGAGAGCAGTCCATAGCACCACCTCCGGCACGGCGCCCCGGCCTTTGTGGGCAGGGAAGGGGGAATAATTCCGTTGGCAGATCTCCTAATCGCGTCGAGTTATGATGTCTGCTGTGTTGTTTGAACGTCACTTACCAGCAATGTGTAATTACGATAATGGTACCGGTGTATCGAGACTCTGACGTTTCCGCATTTGAAGCTTGGGTCTTTGTGAGTATACCGAACGCAATGGAATAAAGCGTTCCATGACGTGAAAAAGAATATATGTCAATATTCGCTCTGAAGAGACCTGCGCTTCTTTTCCAAAACGAACGATGACTGCTTTTGGTGTTCTTGAGGCCGAAGGGGCGCATAACCCAAAGCAAAAAAGAATGTGTTCCAATCGGGGCCTCTAAGCATTGTCACATCTTTGCCGCCTGCAGATACCATCTCATTCTTTTGGCGTGCTTGGCATCATCTGTGTAGTCCTCGGGGACGCAGATTTCTATATGAATTGCCCAGAAGTCTGATCTGGTAAGCCCCGGCTTCCTGTGCTGCTGCTGCCGGCGACCCATCGGTCCAATTGTGTGTTTACACAAGCTTGAACGTTGCACGGACATGGCACGGATGTATACTTCTGATCTCTCTAGCTGAGGGTTATGTTATTTTACCAGAGATGTTCAGGCATTTTTATTCATGAGGCTGCTGGCGCTTCATTTGGCGCGTTGAGAAGCCGTCTCCAACGAAAGAAAAGAAAAGAAAATAAGACAAAATAGAACAACAGTATACACACACACATACTCATACATATATATAAATAAAAGAACTTGGTGTACTTGAAAATATTAACATAAGAAATTGACATGTCGCAGCTACTGTGCGATCGGCTCAAAGCCTAGTTGTGTCGAGGAATCTCCGGTTCACATCGAATATACCCCTTGAACGGGCAAATGTGATCGCAACCGACACACCACACGTCACGAGAAATGCGGCGATCTTTTCATCTTCAGCATATTGTAGTTCAATCTTTCGCAACGGAGACTCCATCCCGCATCTATCCTCGTTGCTAGAAGGCCGCGGATGGGTGGCCGGGAGACGCCCAAGCATTCTTTGGTGGAGAGTCTGCCACAGGCGATTCCATGTATTTAATCCGCCTTCAAAGGCTTCCGGGCGGTATGATGACCGACGCAGGAGTGTCCTTGCTGTGTGGTTCCTAAGTCGAATGTTTCGTCCCCAATGAACGTCGCGGCACCAGAAGACTCGAGAATGTGCATCTCCATCTCTTCCTATGCCCCCACAGCTACTTCGCAACCCGAGGTCTGGACTCGATGGCGAGTAACGCCACAGTTCGCCCAGAAATTTGGTGGCAATAAATCCTTCTTCCTGCTGGAGGCCTCGATGCAGTTCTGCACGTTGCGGCGGCGCTATTCGTGCCTGCCGGACCTCGGCCGAAGGGGTTTTAGCTTAGTGGGTACGAGTCTTCGTACGAACTCGGAGGAAACCCCGTCCTGACGCAGAGTCAACATTCCGAAACGCCGAATCCTTCTCTTCTCTCTTCACAGCCCAAGGAAAAAAAAAAGGATTGTATACAAACAAAGAACAGAAACGCCCTATCCGTCACGATGTTCATCACGAGAGCCATTTCCGTCACCAACTTTGTCATCGCCAGCTCCGCTCTGGGATTCCAGGTGGGCGTTCTTTACCCGTGGCACAAGCAACTCGACGACGGCTTCGAGGCCTTGAAGAAGGAACACCTCCGGGTGCTGAGCGCAGTCGAAAGCAAGCCAGATACTCAGGCCCCGACTATGCGACTCATCGATGACGAAAGCCCCCGAGGGCTCCGGGGAATATTGGGAAACATCGCAGCCTGGCGGGCATGAGCGGACGTCTGCAGAAGGAAGAACGGCGGCTTCTAACGCGCTCCCGTCGACAGCGCAACGTCCGTCATCTCGAACAACCACCAGCGACAATATTTCAGGCGCCAACCACTGCAATTTCTCATGGCCGACTACGAAACAATCTCCTTAAATCACCTTTGCAAGCGTTCAACAGTACGAATACAAGATCTTTCGACCTTTCTATAGAAATTTATATCCAATTTTTTAGAACAACGCGTACGTGATTTATCGCTCAATTGGCCCGAGTCACCCTTTACCGCGTCTAATTTTGTGATGCGCGCAGTGCTTGTCCAGGTAAAGTGATTCTTACTCGCCGTATACACAACTCGCGTGGTATTAAGGGAGGAAACGCCTTAACACAATCATTCTCTTCAGCGAGTCACCTGTGTTCCCGTTGCTGTGATGATTTCGATCCACGGGGGCCCATTGCCTCGGATCAGACGCATGTGTCTCAGCTCGCCTCCGACAGTCGGTTTTCCCGACAACACCGACATCGGTCCCCTTTGCTTGCTTACATCACTTTCCTCCGTACCGAATACCAAAGCGACTAATTATCTGCGAAGCAGCACGAGACAAGGTAGTTCTCACATTGCCTGTTATTTTATTTGCTCCAAATTCCATGTTTATTATAATTTAGCGCCGAAGTGCCCGTTCTACTTGCGAGCAGCGGGCGAGGGCATCGGTAAAAGGAAGCCGCCACTAAAGGATTAGGCTCACTGGTACCCATGGTGTATGATTGGTAATATTCCCAATGGTACTGGATGATGGTTAAGGCACTGTTCAAATAGATCATGCCATGGAAGAGCATGCCTTCAACGCCTCGCAGACGTCGCAGGCGAGGATTAGATTGCTCACCAACTACCACCACAATATTTTCTCGTGCAGCAAGATGGCTACATACATGTTGAAGGTTTACGTTACAGGCACGAAACTTTACGGACATCTTGTTCCGATGTCAACCAAGACTCCCCGATATTTTCCCTCAAGCTGACCCTCCTTGACCATCAAAGGGTTCCAAAGTTTTCCTACATAGGAAACGACAAGATGGCCGACGGGGAATAAGGCCCTCAACATCAGCATTGCACACATCTGCGCAAAGGCGAACTTAACTCTGCATCAACTAGTTCGGCAGCGTCGGCGGAGGGGCAACTGCCGAAGCCCGGCTTCGAAACTGGACTTGAGCCGAGTTAGCCAATCTTTCGTCTTGGTTTACGGGATGTTTGTAGGTCACTTCTCAGCTGACCCTTCAATCCAAGTTAGGACCTTGGGGTTATCCAACTCAGAGACAGAACACTCCCAAGCTTCGTCGTCATCAGATGATATTACCGACCTTTCACAATAAAGATGATGAGCTAGACCAAAAGTGATGAAAATTACAAAGCTGCCATTACATGCCATCCGCCATGATTTATTTGCCTGAGTCCTGAACAGACAGCTACCTAAGCAGGCGCTGGTCGACGAAGAACCAGGCGCTGCAGTCTACAATGAGAAACGCCCCATGCCTCAAAACTCTATTGTACATCCAGAGTAGTAGTGACAAATGAACACTCAAGGATCAGATGACCCTACCGCCTCGTTTCGAGCCCATAGAACATTGTTCGGCTAGATAAGTATTTGCAAGCAGGCCCTTACAGGAGCATGCGTCGAGGGTCCTCGATATACTCCTTCACCTTTACGAGGAATTGCACAGCTTCTCGGCCGTCCAACAAGCGGTGGTCATAAGTAAGAGCCAGGTACATCATGGGCCGGATCTCTATCTTCCCGTTGACGGCAACGGGTCGCTCCTTGATCGCGTGGAGGCCAAGGACTGCGCTCTGTGGGAGGTTGATGATTGGGGTTCCCATCAAAGAACCAAAGACACCACCGTTGCTGATTGTAAAGGTTCCACCAGCCATATCCTCGATTGTCAGTTTGTTATCACGGGCCTATGAGATGCAAGTTAGTCGCTTTCAAGGGTACTGTCAGGAACCAGGCCAAGAGTATACTAACCTTCTTTCCAAGGTCTGCAATTGACTTCTCAATCGTGATCATATCCATAGCCTCGACATTGCGAACCACAGGAGTGACCAGACCCTTCTCGGTGGCCACAGCGACGCTTATGTCGACATAATCTCGGTACACAATGGTGTCGCCACCATTAGGGCCCTCAATGGATGCGTTCACACTAGGAAGGTCTCGCATCGCCAGCACGCAGGCACGGGAAAATGCGCTCATGAATCCCAGCTTGACACCAGTCTTCTTGAGTATGTCGTCCTTGTAGAGTTTTCGAAACTCCATGATGTTGGACATGTCGACCTCGTTGAAGGTAGTCAAAGAAGCAGCGGTGTTTTGGGACTGCTTAAGACGCTCGGCAATTCGTAGACGCATGCGGTTCATCTTGACCTATTCATGAATTAGTGGCGCCGTGAGGCTGAACATTCGGAGAACATTTAGACATACCCGGCGCTCCTCGCGACTGCCGAGAGTTGGGCCGGCAGAGGCTGGGGATTCATGCTTGGTTTCCTTCTTCTCGGGCTGACGCGCGGGTTCGGGTTTACTAGGAGCAGGTTTCTCTTGTTTCGTTTCGGTGATGGGCTCCGTCTTGGGCTCGGGTTTTGATTCGGTCTCGGCTTTCTTTGGCTCCTCCTTGGGAGTCTCCTTGGGGGCAGACTCGACCTTCTCGCCGCCCGCAGGCGCTCCTCCAAGCTCCAGACGGACTATGTCCTGACCGACAACCACGGTGTCACCTTCACCAACAAGGAGTTCCTTGATGATGCCAGCCTCTGGCGCATTCACGGCGACATCGATCTGCGGGACGAACGTCAACAAACGCGTCTTGTTGCTTTGCCAGGGGGTGTTGCCTGGTAGGGGGATGAAGCTTCACCTTGTCGGTCTCGATGGTCGCAATCTCTTCGTCTTGCTCAACGTGGTCACCAACGCTCTTGGAGAACTGGCTGAGAGTGCCTTCGGAGATGGACTCGGCCATCTGTGGTACTTTGACCACGGAATCGGCGTAGCTGCGGACCGTCTGCATCATAGCCGGAAGCATGACGAGAGGGCTTCGGGGCCGAAGCTGGCGCATTGGCGCCATGCGGACGGCGGTGGCAATTCCTCTTGAAAGCATTGTGGCTGCTCTGTAGCTTTCGGGCGCTGTTGTGGGCGTTGCGGAGGAGAACAAGTGGTCAAGATTGAGGAGAATAAAAACTTGGATTCGATGATTTAAGTCGCGACAAAGCTAGGCGAGGTACCGACAGGTCTTAGCCACGCAGTACTGTGGCTGTAGGTAACCCGGAGGCACGTGTCCGGTTAGCTGGCAGATCGAGCCGCTCTTCTGAGCCCACTGCTGCGGCTTAGCCGGCAAAAAATCAGGGGGCCGGCTTCTCCCGTTCATACGAAGCCGGGAAGCAATGTACCTCGAATGACGCTATGCAATTGTCTTAAAGGTATCGAGTTCTTTTCCATTGGCCTTTGTCGGTGTATGACGGGCCGTGGTTCCTGTCTATGGACTGAACACTCCCCTCCTTGTGAAGTCCTTGTCAGGAGCTTCATTCCGTCGATTGAGCGACGGTCTAGGTATCCAGGTACTTGACTTTCCTCGGTGACACCAGGGTACCTGTGTATCTTATTCGGCAATACTGGAACTTGACTCCATTATGACCTTCTATGTTCGGTCATGTAAGTCCCCCTGGCCGGTTCCACGGTTGCGGACGGACGGGACACCTCTTCCCGCGAGAGCATCGTATGGTTGAGAGGGCATATCGCTTCATCCTGTAGTGCATGTTTGAGTTTGTCAGGTGTTGACCGAGGTCTCATGGGAAGTGCGCATGTTGCCTCTTAATCGAAGGAAATGCGTGAAGGACAAGATGAAACTCCTGCATTTTAGTTCTGCTTTCAAGCAAAGATCCATATCACACAAGAGACATATCGGAAAAAGGGCAAACATCACCAAAAAAAGACAGAAAACAAGCAAATGGATAAAATCAAACCCAAATAACCAAAGAAACACAGGCCGAATTTACCCAGACGGTAAGGGCCTTGAATAATAGGGAAAGATGCACTTCTAATATAAATGATTCAGCAAATATAGGGTAGGGTGCTTGAATGAGGGAAGGGATCATACCTTACATAATACGGGAAGGTGGTAATACCGTTTCGCTGAGTGGCCCGACTGAGTGTGGGTCCATGTTTGTCCCGAAAATTCCCCGGTGCCAGGCCACAAGGCAATAATCCGGGCTTTCGTGATTAGCTTCAATCCGAAGAAGCTCAACCTCCAAACGACGGGACAAGCCAGCTCTGGACGACGTCAATTGGCAGCACGCCAACATCAAAGCCCCCTCCGGACTTGCTCCATTGTTAGCCACGAAAGGCAGTTCATCCACTGACTCTAGGCGTGCGCGAGTCTCCGGCCTCAACTCCACCATGTCGACGCGACAAGCTGCCCTGTACGTATCTTCACGACAGCAGAAAGGTCACCAGAGCGAGAACCGAGAACCCAAGCTGAATATTTAATTTTAGATCACTGTACCGGCGTTCGCTGAAACTCTCACTCGATTGGGCTGTGTATCGACACCTCTGGCGAGGACAAGCACTCTATATTCGCTCACTATTCGAAGCAAACCGCAATGTCACGGATCCCCGGCAACAGAGGGTACGAGCCAACGACAGGCCCAAACGATCGAGAAACTCGCTGACTCTTGCCCACACAGGCTCTGTTGACGGAAACGGAGAAGCTGCTCGATGGTTGGAAACATCCTGATCCTTACATTCCACCAACTGCACCCGGAGGTAAAGTCATACTTACTATCGCGACGTATCGCAGCGAAGAAGACTGACCAATCGCAAAAGGATCGAAATACGAGCGCAACCTCCCTTGCCCCATCTTGGACCGTGAGTGGCTTTTTACATTTGCGGAGGCTGAAGGCTGACAATATCACAGCACCACCTCATCACTCTAACAAACATTAAACTGGGTGGAACATCAACGAAGAGACGGCGCGAGCGGACACTGTACATAATCTGACTAGAAATCAAAGCAATTGACAACGGAAACCGAACCCGAGTAGAATGGGCTGTCCTTTCGAACATGGCGATAAATGAACGGGAGATCCAAATATTATGCGTCCTAGGCCCTGAGCCTCGAAAACGGCTTCCCAAGCGTCATCGAATCCAGAGTGAGCATTGACTACATCTGTACTCAGCGCCCTTCTCCCGACGCATCAACACCCACGGATATTTGCGAAGGCAGAGAAACCAGGACTGTGCATCACACGGAAATAGTAGACATTGGCATTGATGTTTCAAGTATTCTCATTCATGAGCAGCCGTGGGATTATAGTACAACCCTAACGCGCAAGTAATGTCAAAAGCAACCGTGTGAACCCTGAACCGTGACCCCTTTGTCATGACAACCCAAACCAACCATCGCAATTAAAACAAAACCAATTAACCCATTTACAGCTCCTGACTGGCGTTCTTGCCAGCCTTGGTGGTCTTCTTGGGCAAAAGGTCTGACTAGTTAGCTGATGAACCGTGATGAATAGGCAAGGAGACGTACTCTGGTGGATGTTGGGAAGGACACCACCCTGGGCGATGGTGACGTGGCCCAGAAGCTTGTTCAACTCCTCATCGTTTCGGATGGCGAGCTGAAGATGACGAGGGATGATACGGGTCTTCTTGTTGTCTCGGGCAGCGTTGCCAGCCAACTCGAGAATTTCGGCAGCCAGGTACTCAAGGACAGCAGCCAGGTAGACGGGAGCACCAGCACCAACTCGCTGGGCGTAGTTGCCCTTTCGGAGGAGACGGTGAACACGACCGACGGGGAACGCGAGACCGGCCTTAGATGAACGGCTACAATAGAAGTCAGTCAACAATCATTTGAATGGCTCCAGATCGACGACTCATTTCGAGTGCCAAGTCGACGCGGATAGATGCGATCGCGATGGAAGGACTTACGATTGAGCGTTCTTGGAGCCAGAGGCCTTGCCGCCAGATTTGCCGCCGCCAGTCATTTTGAGGGTTGGTTGAAGGGTTGGGAAAAAGTGGTTGAGTGAGATGAGAGATGCGTTTCCGCTGAGATGGATGCTGCGTGATGATGGAGAGTCGAGATAATGACGATTGTTGAGTTGAAGTGGGAGAGCTCAAGCTGGCGGGGACGTAGAGGTTAAGTACTTTTTGGCGCGTAACAACCGTGATCACGGATCACCCACTGGGCGCCGCGACCGTGATTTGGCGCTAGGCAGTTTTGGGGAAAATTGGCCACTCGCGACGCCTGAGAAAGAAAAACAAGCCCACCCCTGGCGCGTTTGCATCAGCGGGCCTAGGAGGGAAATAAAACTGCGCTCTCGCCCGCGCCCGCGTAGCTCTTCGATTTGTCGCTGAATTCCTCGTTTTCCCCCTTTGCCTGCCACTTTCCCGCCCTTCTGTTGTTTTAATTTCCCACTTTGGGAAATGCAACATGGGTCGGTGATGAGGACTGAAGGCAATCAGTAACCTTTCTTTCTTCTCTTTCGTCTACCACTTTTTTTTTTCTTCCCCCCTTCTAGCTCCTGATTTATTGGGTAGGCATATTCTGTCGCTATTTGCCATACGTACTGCATGCATGATGCAGTAAGTTCCCAAATTGGCTCGGGTGTTTACATGTGATCTTATGTTGTACATGAATTTGTTCTTATTTTTTCTCATTCTATGCTTGTCACATCCATCCAAAGTTGGATGGGTTTGCTTCACTAACTTGAGTTGATATCCATTGAGTTTATATGTCACATAATGTACATGTTTTGTCGAGTTATATACCTATGCGTGACATATATCATATGAATTCAAATTCGATTCTATATTTGTAGAATGTCTTGTAATACATCTATTGGTCCACCTAAACTGTCCAAGGACGCCGTAAGATGTCTAGAAGTGCCGGATCACGGAGATCGGGCCCGGTAGAGCTCCAGATTCGGCGTGGGGACCTGTGGAGAGTTCTCCGGACGGGAGCTGCAGCTGTGACCTAGACCCGGCCTCCGGATTGAAGATCTGAACGGGCCGACACAGCAAACTCTGGATAATACACAGAGACCATACCCCGGGAGCATAGATACACGGAATAGAATGCACTCTCATTCCCTTTACTTCTGGTTGTCTTTGCGGACAATCACATGTGCAGAGTCGGCGCGATGATGCTTCGATTCCTGCGAAAACATGAATGCCTTCCGCCACAGTCAAGAACCCTTCTCCCTCACTCTCTGGAGGTCCGTTATCACGTGTGGCTGGGCGCTGTGCGCCACTCGACGTTATTTGAAGGAGAAGTGGGATCCCGAGGGCTGTCGACCAATCAAAAAAATCGGACACCCTTCAACGCGATTTATTTTTTGGCCGGGAAAAAAAGGGCAGAGACAAGACCCAGCTTGCTTTTGCAGCTGGGCGCTCGGGCCAGTGACGCGCTGGACTGCCCTGCAGGCCCACCCCCCCTCACTACCAGGCACGGTATGGGTGATTCTTCCTACCACACGCGCGTGGCCCCAGGCAATCAGTAACCCAGCCAGCCAGCGCGCCCGGATACAAAAGCCCAGCCCACCCCCCAACGTTGGACTTTCACCATCAACTTTCATCATCATCACCCGCTGCCTTCGCTCTTCCCAGCTGCCCATCCAGCCCAATCCACTGACTTTTTATCGTCGCATCTCATTTCAAATCATTCAGAATGCCTCCCAAAGCCGCCGACAAGAAGCCCGCCGCTAAGGCCCCCGTTGCCTCCAAGGCTCCCGAGAAGAAGGATGCCGGCAAGAAGACTGCTGCCTCTGGCGACAAGAAGAAGCGCTCCAAGACGCGCAAGGAGACCTACAGCTCCTACATCTACAAGGGTAAGCTTGCTTCAATTCCGAACGCGTTTTGACGCGTCTTTGGACCCAAACTGATTCAATGAAAACAGTCCTCAAGCAGGTCCACCCTGACACCGGTATCTCCAACCGAGCCATGTCTATCCTGAACTCTTTCGTCAACGGTTAGTGAAATACTTGGCCCTTGTCGTGTTTGCACATTTTGCTCATGCTACTTAGATATCTTCGAGCGCGTCGCTACCGAGGCCTCCAAGCTCGCTGCCTACAACAAGAAGTCGACCATCTCCTCCCGTGAGATCCAGACCTCGGTCCGCCTCATCCTGCCTGGTGAGCTGGCCAAGCACGCCGTTTCTGAGGGTACCAAGGCCGTCACCAAGTACTCTACTTCGAAATAAGCAGCTTTGGTCTTATCTGTTTCGGGCATTTGATGTTTTGTGCGTGGCATTTGGGTGTCATGATTGAGGTTCACCGGGGATTGAGCCCTGGTTTGGGAGCCTCTTAATGCGTTACGGATGGTTTTTGCTTTTATTGGGGGCAATGTCTTCACGGTCAACGGGGTTCGCGGTTGTACAATAAATTTCGAGAATAGGGTCTCGAAAACAATGAAATTCGTGCATACGCCATTCCCCTTCCTCAAATTCAGCGCTGCGAATGATCTGTCTCCTGTCAAGCTATGTTTACATTAACCCAGCCCAGCCTTGCTGCTCTTCATCGTGTGTGTCACTGGTTGAAGAATCCCCTTATTGTTTGTGGCCCCAAGCGCCGTTCCACGGCTCCAGCCCATCTTCTCCAGCATCACTCGGCCACGGTTCTCAATGCTCAGTTCCGGCGCTGCCGCACCGACGACTTCACCATCGCGATAAACGGCTGCAGCTGTGCTAGAGCGCGTTGTGGTGGTGCCTGGCTTTCTTTTCCCCTTGATATCGAGGCGCGGGAAATATCGACGAGCGATACGCCCAACCGCTTGGTCGAATGTCGATTCGACGTACGGTATCGTGCGTCCCGTCCGATAGAGAACCGGCCGTCTATGGTCAGCCTTCCCGGTTGACTTGGATTTCAGTTTGAACTTATTCGCCAGATCATGTATCATTTTGCGGGCGTGGTTATCCATGGGAGGAAATGCAAGCCTGTGTTGCTGTGAGTACAACTTTCAGTCAGTTAAATTAAGGTACTCACGTTTCGCCAGACCCGAGCAAGAAGGCTCTGATCTCTTCGCCGACCTGCTGTAGATCCATGCCGTGGGGGTATTTGACTGTGAGATCATCTGGTTTGGCGTTTTTATCCAGCAATCCCTTGGCGCGCAGCTCTTCGCGTCGCTGTTTTCGCTCTGATTTCTTAAGGCGGTCGCTTTTCCACGCAGCTTGCAGTCTTTGCTCCATTTCGGAGTCGGATACGTTGAAGGTGATCTGAGCACGGGCTCCTTTGGCCTTTCTACGTCGCAGGCTTGGACGGTACCAGTCCATTAGATCAAAATCATCATGGGCAGTCATCTCGCCTTTCGGCCTTTGGCTTTCTGATGGATCTGCATCACTCGAATCACTAGTATCCGACTCGTTTCCGCCGGTATCGAGTTCATGGCCAGCGATGAGACGGGCTAGCATTTCGTCGTCGAGTTCATCCTCGGCGTCAAGGTCATCTTCTTCGTGTCCTTCGTCATCCTGATCGTCCGTGTCTTGATGCTTCCCCGCGTCGATCTGGCTCTCATCAGATGTCGAACTCGACGCATGGTCGCTTTCGGTACCCCCAAGATCACGGCGATTGCTGTTTGCGAATTGCTGAAGAAATCCATCTGCCTCGCCATTCTCGTCCATGTTTGCAATGTAATCGGCGATGATTGCGTCCTCGTCCTCTTGTTTTTCAGTGCGTCGTTTCCTTCGTCGGCGACGGTTTTGCCGATCGCTCATACCATAGTCTTGCATGTTTGAAGGGATTTCCGGCGTAATACGGATTTCCTCTTCCACTACTTTGATCTCTGCCTCCATCTGTGTGAAGTTTATTTCTTCAGCTGGACGGGCCCTGATGTTCCGCTGTGCATCGCGACCTTTGAATAAAATGACTTCTTCACTCGAGTCACTGCTGCTTGACGATGGTCGCTCTGGAATTGGCACGGGTCCTGGGCGCTTTTCATTTTGTGATGGTTCGCCGGACAGGTCGTAGAAAAAGAGCTGATCGGGCTCAGCATCTTTCTGGGGCCGGGTCTCCATCTCAATTTCCTTCTCTAGATCTTCCGGCCCTATAAATTTGGCGTCATCTTTGTCGTCCCGTGTCTCTCCTGCGCGCTCGTGTTCGATTTCTGAAACTTGTTTCTCTGCGCTCAGGTGAGGCAAGGGCGATGACACAGGTTCAGTATGCTCCACCTCTGAAGAGGTAAGTCTGTCGCCTTCGTCGAGCTTGTCAAGAAGCTTTAGGGGCTCGCTGGTACCGGCGCTCACGAAGAGAACTGGTTTTTGGCGTAGATTGCTGGAAAAAGAGTGGTCATGTTGCGAGGTTTGCCTGGCTTCGTCTGCGAGCGTAAAAGCAGCTGTTTCGGGTGCGTTAGTCGGCAATCAAACACGTTGACTTTCTCGTTTTGGATGTCAAGTCCAGTCTGGCTTCGATTCAACTCACCAGCTTCGGGGTTTAATCTTGAAGAGAATTGTGACAAGCCATCTTGCCGACCAGGCCCCTGGGCTCCTCTGTAGCCTCCACGAACGCTTCGGAATCCTCTGCCACGTGAACTCGAGTGGGTGGCCTTTTTGTTTCTCCGAGCCATGGCTATTGCTGCATGTAGAGTTTACTCATTGCGGTTGTGGTTATTTCTCAGGCGAGAGATGACGAGGTTCAGACCGACAACAATTGTCTGCCCGCAGTGAAGGAAGGTAGTGAAGATGCCAGAGACCCCACGATCTCGTTTTAGGCTTCGATGAGTATTCACTCGTATCGATAAGCGTGGGTCTAGGCTTGGTGGGGCAACTGAAGCAATGCGCAGCTTCCTCAGCTGATCGATGACGCTGAGGGTCATCTCGGTCTAGGGTAGGTCTGCGACTTCAATCTTCTGGTTTTTCATGCCTTGCTGTCGCTTAATTGTCTAATTGAGCGCGTTTATTCGTGTTCTATGTGGCCTGACGGGCGCATTCTCCTTACCTCGGGCTTTTGTAGTCTTTTTCGGCAAGGTTACGCGTTGTGTTGAATTTCGATGGTGGGATCTATATCTCTACCTAGAAGCTCCTTAGGTTGTGCTACTAAACGTCGGGACTTCCGGCCTCCAAACATGCAAACTCAAGCATGAACAAACATGTTCCCTACCAATGCCATCATTACCAAATATTCGGGATCGGAGCCTTTTTTCCTTATCCTAGCCACAGAAGGGCAATAAAAAAACACGGAAACACTGGCGACTGTTTCAGCGAGAAACCCCAGCCACGGTTGCCTGGTGTTGTCGCCCACTCAAGGTACCTAGCACTCCGAGTCTAAGCTACCTACCTACCTTACCTGCCTCCGGCAACAAGCGCCACTTCAGCCCGGCTGAGGGTCACAAGCCAGACCTTTCCCTCCCAGCTGACTGACTTACTTACAACCACCGCCACCAGTCTCCGGGCCTGCTTCTTGTTCCACCGGAGCTGGCACACATCCAGCATTTGCCGCTTGTTCGAGGAATCGAAGTCGCTGCACCAACATTTACTATGGAAGCCGCCATGGCCAACGTCGACCTGGGCCGTTATCGTCGCATCGTCCAGATGTTCTGGGACCCCGAACCCACCAACGACCCAAACCACAATGAACCCGTGTGGTGCCTGGGACACTCATACAAGCTGTCGAGCAGCGCAACCCAGAAGGCACGAATCGACGGCTCCCAAACCCCGCCCTCAGCAAACAGCCCCAACGACGAGGGACAGGACCGACGTCAGGACCAGCGTCAAGAACCAGATGGACCACGGCCCCCGCCCTCCAACGCACCCGAGACCCCCCCCGAATCAACCTCCAGCAGCTTCTCCTCATCGCTTGCGTATGAAGAGCCGGGACGAGATGGTGGTTGGCCTCAGGCTTTCCTAGATGACTTCGGGTCGAGGTTTTGGATGACCTATCGCTCCGAATTCAAGCCAATACCCAGATCGACCGACCCGAAAGCAACGGCCGCTCTCTCGTTCGCCATGAGACTGAAAACCCAACTTGGCGAACAGAGTGACTTCTCGTCAGATAGTGGTTGGGGATGCATGATTCGATCGGGCCAGAGCATGTTGGCAAATGCTATGGGGATGATACGTCTCGGTCGGGGTATGCTGTTCCCTCTGATCTAGCGACGAGCGTTTCGTCGAGGACGCTAGCTGATGCTTTCTTAGATTGGCGTCGAGGTCAACGGCTACAGGATGAGCGCGAGATTCTCAAATTATTCGCAGATGATCCCAGAGCGCCCTTCTCGATTCACAGTTTCGTGACTCACGGAGCTAAGGCGTGTGGTAAACATCCAGGCGAATGGTTCGGTCCATCTGCGACAGCCCGATGCATACAGTGAGTCGTACATCACCGTTTACCGCAATACCCAATAGCAGATCTGACGATATATTTGTCTATTCCCTTAGAGACCTCACCAACTCCTACGAGCCTTCCCTACGAGTATATTCTACGGGCGATGGCCCTGATGTTTACGAGGACGGGTTCATGAAGATCGCGAAACCGGATGGAGAGAAATTCCATCCGACATTAATCCTCGTGGGAACGCGTTTAGGAATCGACAAGATCACCCCCGTGTACTGGGAAGCACTTATCGCATCACTTCAAATGCCCCAGTCTATCGGCATTGCTGGGTAAGTTGTGGCGAAAACCCAAAGCGAGATAGGTCATTGCTGAAAGATCTAGTGGTCGACCGTCCTCATCCCATTACTTCGTAGGAGCTCAAGGAATGTTCCTTTTCTACCTAGACCCCCACCACACGAGAAAGGCGTTACCCTATCACGAGGACATAAGCGAATACACTGACGAGGAGATCGATTCGTGCCACACTGCTAGGTTGCGTCGAATCCATGTGCGCGAGATGGACCCGAGTATGCTCATCGGATTCTTGATTCGCGATGAACAGGATTGGCGAGAATGGAGGCGCTGTGTCAAGCACGTCCAGGGCAAGGCCATCATCCACGTCGCTGACCACAACCCAATGCTTGGAGGGCCTGCTGAGGGCCGAGAAGGCGCCATTGATGAGGTGGAAACATTGAGTGATGGTGACGACGACGGAGACACCGTCCTGGAAGCTTGATGTTTCATGCGCAGTCATCTTTTCTGTCTTCATCTCGAAGTCTATTGGTAGCAGGGTACGGTCGGCGAAGGTTACTACATGGGTTACGGAGTAAATGGATGATTTTCTTACTTGAGAATAGTTTGGCAGAAAAGACTGCCTATTTGTGTGGTAAGGTACTGTCGCTAACGCCAACTGGATACTTTACCATTATTGAAGAGGTTTGGCACATTTCTGGTTGGATGGGTTCGCTGGTTGGTTATTTTACGGAATGAGAGGGATGTTATAGTTCATCTCATCGCTTCTTCTTATTACTAGAGGCTTGCTTGGCAACCGGCGCAGCGTGATCCTGCAGCCGAATATGATCAAATAGTTTTGACCTCGATGTGTAAGTCTCACCACAGACAGTACATCGATGCTGCGGGAGATTAGTTAGATACCCTGAATCGGACCATATATGTGTAGAGTTTGTTCGAGACCTACCGCTGAATTTTGCTGCGCCTGAGCAGCAGCTTTCCGCTCTCTCTTGGCCTTTGCTTTGCCTATTTTCTTTGGTTGTGGCGCAACTTCCTCCACCTCGAGGTCTTTGGTTAACGATGCCAGCGTCTCATCAACAGCACCGTGCGTCGATTTATCGTCCATGATCCTCTCTTCTATCGTGCTTCTGGGAGCGTAATCGTCGCTGTCAGAGGTTGCAGCAGAGTCCGTCAATGAAGACACCTCCAAAGGGGGATTTGTTGCTGGTGGACTAAGCACCTCGTCCTGTCCCTTTGCTGTGTCGCTAGCCTCATCGGTTTCCGAGACCTCATCAGGACGAGACCGCGAGGGGGACGCCTCTGCGTCAAGCTCAAGATTGACGCCTTCTCGTTGCATCTGGCGACGTAATTGCTGTGTTGCCTTAATGTGTTTCTTACTCCTCTCATGAGCCTCGAGTTGGTTCTCACTTTTGAAAGTCTTGTTGCAAACGACACACTCGAGGATCTCTACCTCGACTTCCTCTTCAGACTCTGTGAAGTTGTCCTCGCCCTCGATTTCATCGTTCTTTGATTGTGCCCATTCGGGAATTTGAAAGGAAGCAAGCTTCTCTTGGTTCGCTGCACGCGATCGAGCTGCTTGAGCTGCGGCGGCATTTCGAAGAGAAATCTGCCGCTCAGCATCAGTCTGGCTGTTGGGTAGATACCGTGGATCTCGCTTGCGCACGAAGCTGACGAGAAACCTGACAGCATCATTAAATTCGCGAACGGCATCGTCCCGAAGCTTCTTGTTCTCCTTTTCCATTAGGCGACGGACCCGACGATCGGGGGCATCGGAGAGTCTGTATTTATCCTTCCAGGAAAAGGATTTGATGGTAGAAAAGCTGGCCCATGTCGAATAAAAAGACTTGACTCCTGACTCGTATGAATCATCAGATGAACCGAATGATGGATAGTCAGGACAATCGATATTATCGAATTCGGCGGCAGCCTCTTCTTCAAGCGCAAGATGTTCAAAGGTTTCTGCGGCAATGCCGTAAAATCCGGTGGGCTCATCGTCAAATGGAATCCCTGGGTTGAACTTGCGAACTAAACTCATGATCTCTTCGGCTGTAGTCAGGCGCACATTGCGGAAGGTCGTGGGCTGAGCGTCAGGATCGTTGCTGTCTATCCCGCTGAGGATCGCGTCGCGGTGTGAGTCGTACCATGCTCGCTCCTGGGGGTCCGAAAGGATTTCGTAGGCGGACTGGACTTCGGCGAATTTGCGAGTGGCAGTTTCGACGTCGTTAATATTGCGGTCGGGATGAAGCTCGAGAGCTTTTCGGCGGTAGGCTCTCTTGATCCTACAGAACAAACCATGTTAAACTGGGAACCAAGGATGGAGAGGATAATCCGGGACGTACTCATCGTCGGTCGCGTGGCGGTCAACGGAAAGGAGGTCATAGTAGCATGTCTTGGTGGTAGAGACGGCTTCATCTCGATTTGAAGACTGTTGAGCACCCATGACTTCGCGCTGCAAGATGTCGCATTCGTGGGGTTGAGGAAACCAGGTCCATATTGCGGGTGTGCCTCTTCCACCAACAGTGAGGAGCCCTAACCTTAAGCATGCATGCAGGTTCTACAAGGTACCTATAGGTGCCTAAGCCAGATAGATCCCTTATGTACATGTGCCTTGTGTACCTACCTTAGCCAACAGAGAACTCGAGACAGAAAAAGCACCTAAAGGCCCGCTCAGACACGTCAACCACGTATCCTATCTAACCAGGTGAATTCTGATTTGAATACTGGTTTCTTCATTTCTCGTGGAAGTTCTTGAGGCTCGGCCACAGGGCCACCTCCCCGGGTCTACTGTAACGAACCTAAGGTATGGATCCGCATGAGCTCATCATGGCTTGCAGAATCCAATCATCAGTAGGTGCAGACAGCCCCTGGCGCGTGAGGCATCGAGTCACTTGAGCAGGGCCTCGCCAGGTCTAGTTGATACTTTAGGCAGTCCGCGTCGCGCCTTCGGTGAAGCAAATAGGCCAGGCGCTCGGCCATGTGAAAGCGCCTTGCCGCATCCGTATTCGTCGCGAAAAGTCTTGGGAGCGCTTCCAAGCCCGCATCGACAGCAAAAAAAATTACTGAAGTTCAGATGGTGAACTGTGTCCGGCTTAGAAATGCCGGGCTAGAGGCAGGGAGGAAAATTAATCCCCGAGTTCATTTCTTTCCTCATGTAGAGGCAAGACGGAGGCTATTGCTTGGAAATTCATTAGTACATAAGGCAATGCGCATGGCGTTCTCGCCCCTTCAGGTTGACGCGGTTGGAGGCAAAACCCCATCCACCGATGCGCTCTGATTTATTTAGCACGTACAGTTTCAACTCTTGCCTTCGCACCTCGCGACTCACTGTGCAGCACCCTTTGTTCTTTTCCAGACCGCAGTCAACCGCCCCTCGCCCATCACGCCCATTCGCGGTTGTGACCCGGTCCGAAGAGCTTCGGTCCTGTTCGGCGCAATGAAGTTTGGTCACGACTTCAAGGAAACTCTAGCCTCCCAGAGTGCGTTGCGATCCTCTTCTCCTCCACAGCATCCCGCCCATCCCTCGGGCTTCCACCCGGCAATGCGATGTAGGCTGACCTGCCCGTTCACCATGCAGACTTCCCCCCTCACTGGGTCAACAATGCGATTCCCTACAGCCAGCTGAAGAAATGTCTCAAGAAAGTCCAGCGCGAGCTTCAGGACCTCGGTCTAGATCCGGAAACGTTGCGGGCACTGCTCGACCCGACTACGGAATCACCTGTTGCGCTCAAATACAAGCTTGACGGTAGAAGCCCACTGCAAGAGATTTCTAGCCAGGATTTCTGGTTAAGCGATTGTTGGCTAACTTTGCCGTGCCCTCATCTAGCTGGTTCAAATTCGCACGTCCTTCGACCGAAGCTCACTGTCTACGTCCACCTAAGAGATGGAATCGCTATCGACGCCTCCCTCACACCCAACTCGAGGGATCTTATCAAGCGGATCGTGGCTGACCTGCCTGTCGGATCGGTTGCCCAACATGCCGACACCGCACAAACATCCATGGCTGCTGACGCACCGAAAGATTCGCCCCAAGCCGACGGAGGTGAAGATGAAGGCTTCGGATCGGACACGAAGCTGAGTACCGTTCCTAATTTGCCATCGGAACTGGAGCCTCAGTTGGTCTCGCAATCCCACGACGATACAGAACTGCGGTCCTCTTCGGCGACAAATAATGACACATTCGAAACTATCGAGGTCCCTCTGGTATTCGACGGCGAGTTCTTCGATATGCTCCAGAGTGATGTCAATAATCTTGATGCGCTTCAGGCGGAAGAAGAGAAGAATATGACATCTGAAATTGTTGCCTTGGGTAAAGAGGTTTCCCAAGTTGCGAAGCCTACTCGATTCTCGAAGAACGACCTGGCTCGATGGCGCAACATTTTCGAGTTATACTTGGATGCCGAAGTCTTCTTCTCGACCCATGAGCAGGATCACGGTGCTAGACCGAGCCACGTCGCATTGAAGCAGTTACAATGGTTTCAGGATCAGGTAGAGAGCCGGAAACTGGCCAAAGAGTTCAAATTACCGGAGAGCAGAGCCGCATTCGCTCGATTCCTAACTCTCAATTCGACACTTCTTAAGAACCTGCAGTTCCAGGAGCTGAATAAGCTTGCTGTTACAAAGATCCTGAAAAGTATGGCGTTGAGAGGCACACTCGGCCTGAACTTCCCCAATCAATGGGCATTGCTGACATGTTATGCATCATAGAGTTTGATAAGCGCACGTCTCTGGGGATCTCGAAATCTTTCCCTACAGCTGTGCACTCTGACAAGCTTTTGGCCGGGAACATGGCCCAGGACGTCTGTGCCGAGATGTCTCGTGAACTTGTCGCGGTGGTACCTCAGCTGAACGATTACCTCTGTCCTGTTTGCTTCTCCGTCGCATACTTGCCAGTACGCCTCGATTGTCAACATGTCTTTTGCATCCGTTGCATCGTCAAGATCCAAAGGCGCCGTGAGAAACACTGCCCTCTGTGCAGAGCAGATGTAGTCATGAAAGCCTCGGCTGGTAAGTCGGTATAGTACCAAAACGCAGCGCTTCTTGCTAACCTAAATCTAGACAACCTCGACAATGCCCTAGAGAAATATTTGAGAAAGTACTTTGCCAAAGAGGTGAAGGAAAAACAGCGCTCGAATGAGCTGGAGCGCGGCATTGAGGACTACGGTCCTGGTTACTCGCACCAAGATTGTTCTGTCATGTGAACCTGAGTTAGGATTGACCACGAGACAAAGTAGAAAATGGTTCAGATTCACAAAACTGGGACTCTATTATTGGGTTTCCTATGATTTTAGAAGGTAGGTTGTCCTCCCTTTACGAAGACCTCTCCACTCTTTGGACCAGCTCTCATTCTTCGTTCTAAATAGCTACCAGTGCTATACAGCTGACAGCTGCTTCTTACGCACCTCAGCAAAATGGCAGATCGTTCCCTGGTGTCCAAGGCAGGGCCATGATTTCAGATATTCGTGGTCAATTTCGACGACGCCCGAGCACTGGTGACTCGTTAGAGGCGCAAGATTCGAGTCGTGGTGCCCTTTCCCTTCGCGACGGAGCCGAGAATACATCAAGTCGAGAAAACCTGATGGGGAGGAGGTTGTGGCAACTTAGAGGCTCCTTTCTCTTTCAGTGCCTGTTGTGCAAAACTACAGGATTTTGAAACTATGGACATTTGGCTCCCGCAACTTGCAACGCGGTCTGGAATTTGTCTCGGAGCTCAGACGTCTCCTCTAGGCCAACGCTGACGCGAACAAGATCGGGGTCAACGCCAAATTCCGCCGCCCAAGGCAGCTCGCGGTAATGTGCAAGTAGCACATATGGCGAGCAGAGAGTGAAATTGGTCCCTAGACTGGGGCCTTTGGCAATGTCCATGGCATCATAGAACGCCTCGGCTTGTTCCTTTTTGTGGAACACAATTGAGAGCAAACCGCCGTATCCTCCATGTGGGAGCTTGCAGGCATCGTAATTAGACTTTGAGGGATTGTGCTTAGGATAATAGAGGCTTTTAACCAGTGGGCTGGCTAGTAGAGTGTCGCAGATAGCCTCGGCGTTAGTGTTGATGCGTTCGACGCGCGATTGGAAGTCTCGACTGTTCCGCTCCATGAATACAACGTCCTCGGGCCAGTACGTGTCTTCGTAGTTCTCTCTCATAGCTGCTTTGAGTGCTGGATAGTATTTGCTCTCCGGATTGAGGATGGCGCCGCCGCCCATGACGTTAGAATCCCCAGAGAAGATCTTGGTTAGGCTGCTAACGACTATGTCCGCAAACTGCAACACGTTGATATTGGCGAACGTGCCGATGGTCTCATCTATGACAACTGCAAAGTCATACTCGTTGGCGAGCCTCCGGATACGCTCCAAGTCCGGGCATGTCAGCAGCGGGTTGCCGGGAAACTCGCAAAAGAGGCCCAGAAACTTTTCACCGGCCTTGAGGCGTGCCTCGAAATCATCCAAGTCCTCCGTTGAGGCATGTCCGTAGAAAATGCACCCAGGGCCAAACTTTTGTAGGATCTTGAGCGTGTCGACATATGGAAAACCGAAATTGATGCTCTTTCGTGGTTCGCGGGCTTTGAGTAAAGCGCGGTGGGCATTGAAAATGGCATTCATTCCGCAGGGAAAGAGATAAACATCGTCCTCTGCAAGACCCTGGACGCCGCGTGTATTGGAGGTCATGGTTGGCAGTGGTCCATTGTGCAGATCAACCTCGTGAGCCAGAGCGCCCGCGATACGTCTCCGGATAGCTGACCTCGCTCGCTCGACCATTGACAAATCGAGATTGCGGCCGAACCGCTCCTCTAAGAAGAGAGAGCTCTCAAGAGACTCGTCCGGCTCGGTGGACTGTGCGGGAGACGGTGGTTTGGAACCACCGGCGTTGGGGCTATCGACAGAGCCACCTCGTTGATAACGCTTTGGACCTCGGAGGGGTCTGGGAAAGCTGGGCTCTGGCGAGGCGTGGGATGCCGAAGTTGGCACTAGAAGTTGATCTTTAAGTAGACCATGGCAGAACTCCGCTCGCCGACTGGAGATACCATCGCCGGTATGTTGCCAGTATTGCTTAGCAAGAGGGAAGACCTCGTCGGGGAAAAGAACGGCCGAAATGGTAGACGATAACTTTTTCAATAGAGGAGATAGAGGCTTGGTAGTGTCGAGGGCGAAATCAATAGTGCTGACCTGAGTCGCAAGCTCAGTTGATGCTCGCTGGCAGATAAAGTCTAGGCATCGTCGGGCGGTCTGGGGAGTAGGGAACATCATAGCTTGCTGCCCGACATGTCCATAGCGCGCGACGATATCTTGGGCGAGGGCGCCGATGCTCCGGTGGATGAAGAAGCTACACGAGATTGACAATTAGGGGTGTACGTAGAACATTTGAGAAGGGGAAGAAGTAGGTAATTTGTATTGCTGTGCAAGTCATTGATCAAGAAAAAGAGCTTACCGAGGGTAACCAGTAGTCATGCGCTCTACGACCCATGGCTGTTCTTCTTCATAGCCGACATTGGAGTTCCAAGTTGGCAGGGAGACACTAACTGCCTGGGGATTGAATGAGCTGAGAACGAGATTTCAACATGCTCTGGTGACTTACGTGGGCAGTGTCGGGGGGGATTGACTCGCCTAGTTCAAAGCCAGGCATGGTGTTGGACTCTGAGACGAATTCTCAGGGCTTGATGCATTGAATGTCAGTCGCTGTGTAATATGAGTCAGAGCGAACGGCTTACTTGCAGTTGACGTAAATTGCAATTGTGTGAGGATTACGAGTGTGAGATTGCTTATTGCATCAAAGCCGGGCGAAGGGGGGCAGTTGGGCCAGTGTTCAGTGTTCTGGCGGTAGTGATGGGTTGGAGATGGACGGTATTTATTTGCCTTGAACTAGAAATGTTCAGTCAGAGACGTTGCGATTTGGAGGGGGAGGGGTAATTCGACAGGGAAAAAAAAAGGGGGGCCGACTATCGGAGTCGTTTATCACTAAGCTAGCGGCTCATCACCCTTCTCTTAGCCTCAACGCGTATACTTACACCTACCTGGTTGTGATCATACAATTCAGGAGTCATAAACATAGAGGCACGAGGATCTAGAAACAACGCGGCAAAACGGATATGAATTAAGTGATTCGTCGTATGTATAGTATCATACCGGGGCACACTCCATATGGTAGGCCGTCATTCACTATCTATCCTGTGCATCCTTTCTTAAACAACCAGATAGCTCTGTCATCTTACCGTCAAGAAAGCTGTTCCTCCAGAGACCAGTGGCAAGAACCTGACTCGTATCAACTCCAGAAAAAAGAATTTGTTCATAAAAGACCAAATAGAACATAAAATCTCTTGACATCAAACAGAACGCCCGAACAACATACATCGTTACCGTAAAATCAACTGTCCACCTAGAATGGTTCAATCATCCGACTGCAAGGAGATAGCTAGTAATTCTGTCAGAAACCCAGACACCTTCTGTTCCGTTGACCCGATCCATTGTTCATCTAGTCGGCATGTACCTTCTTCGAACTTATGAAATCACGTTCGTCTCTCTGCCCAATCACGCCCGAGTCCTGCGACTCCGACGGCTCATCTTGCTCCCAACACAACTAATGCTGTCACTTGGAGCAACGCTCTCGATATCATCGTCCCAATTTGCGTTGCTGCTTCCTACACCACTGACAGGCAACTCGATGTTCCGTGCCGAAACGCGGCTAGGCGCTTTGCTGTGCTCCCTGATCGTCATCGGATGGCCTGACACCGAGATCTTGGTTGTCGCAACTCGGCTGCCGGCTCGGCTTCTTGTCACAACTTCCTCAACCTCCGGAGCGGGTGGGTATTTCACAGTAGCGGAAGATCGTTGCGACTTCGCTGAGAAGTATGAGTCACGCTCAGGGTCGTGACGAGAACGATGAGAGTGTGACTGTAGCTGCATGGACGCAGGAGACACATGGTGTCGGGATCCAGCGTGACTGCGGTTGTCCGAATCCGTGATCATGAGGGCACGGCTAGCATTGGCCTCGCTGCGACTTCTAGTTGTAGGAGCGCGGCTGCTGTGTCTTGACGAAAGGCGGCTGCGCCTCTCGCTTCTCTCTTTCCTTTCGTAAGCCTCCTCCTCTTCTTCCACCGCCTCTCGAAAGCGACTCTGGTCTGCACTTTTCGTAGAACTCCTTCTGGTCTTGGAGGCACTTTTGGTGGCGCTGCTCCCACGACGACTACGCTCGGACTTATAAAGAGCCGCAGCCTCGTCATCACTCTCATTTTCGTCTTCGAAACGTCGACGCTCCGGCGGATATTCGCCCCGAAAGGGCATCCTGCGAGGGGCCAAGTCATCGCCATATGGTGTCTTCCGGGGAACATATTCCTCCTGGAACGGATATGACTGCAGCGGGTACTGCTCGGGGTACGAGATGAGAGGAGGCCCGTACTCATAATCGTCGGAATACGGCAGCGCTTTTGGGGGGTAGTCGTCGTATGCCTGTCGGCGATCGCGCGTTGAGTGGGACGACGGAAGCTTTTCCGGATAAGTAGCACGACGTGCTAGGTGCGGAGGTTCGAAATTTTGTTGAGGTCTTCGTTCCCTTTCTTTATTGACCATGCTGTAAGTGAGGGCGGCACCAGCCACGGCACCGGCAGCCACTCCAAGAATGGCACCGACAACATTGGTCGTATTGAGACCACTCTTGCTGGGACTCTGGCGTGGCGAGATGGAATCTTCGACCAAGCGGTCGGACTCATCAGAGTGACGACTGTGCGCGTGCTGGGACATGGAGGCACTGACGATTGAGGCGGCAGGAGGTGCGTAAGAAGGTGCGTGATGTGGCACGAGACGGGTACGTTGCGACTGGGACGAAGCGTGTACTAATGCCTGAGAATGATGTGAAGAGGCAGAAGAGTGGTTGGAGCCGGAGCGAATGGCCTTGGAGGCAACGTCGTAATTCCAGTCCAGGATGCGAGCAGCTTCGTCCCGTGTCGATTGAGTTTTTCGAACAGGGACGCCGTTATGGAGAGGCGGGTAGGATTTCGGGGACGGGCCAGGGTAAATGGCCTCCATGGTGTTCCCGTCGAGGTCGCGAATGAGAGCACGACTCACGCCGCCGTCAACACCAGGACGTGGCCACGTATTGGGTCCGGAGTAGGAAGAAGAACCATCGGCGTTATTCTGGATACGCAACCAAGGATTGGCATCCAAGCCGGCAGCATGAAACTCGGTAACAGCGGCGTGAGATGGAGCGGTGAAGACCAAGGACGACAACCTGAGCGGCTCCAGGGGATGGGCCGCCTCGCGGATCTGCAGGACGGGGATTGAGTCACGGTCGTTTGAGCTGGCCTTGATACCAAAAGTGACTGTGCCAATGCACGCTGGTGGTTCACGATCGGCAGAGAGGTAGCGAAGACCTAGCGGTTGGAGGACGGTGGAGTAGAAGGATGTCGAAGATGGCAGGTGAGATACATCGACGAAGGGAAGTACCATGATCCTGTCCGAGGTCGAGTGCGGCTTCTTATATCGATTCGAAGGGCGGCCACACGCCGAGGGCCTTGAACCGAATGTGCCGTCCGAGAGTGCCAGGGATTTTTGACTCACAGGCAGCCTCACGATGATGAACCGTGCTGGCGTCTCGGAGGAATCAGCCTCGCGCGGTGCTGCCTTGTTAGTTTGAGGGGAACTGCAGTGAATGCACTCGCGAGAGTGCAGGGCTAGGGAGCAAAGAGTGATGCAAACACAACCAATGTAAATCAAGGCAACAGTAAACAAGAGGCAAAGCAAGGCAATCAATGGAAAATGCAAGACAAGCGAGGAATGGCAAGGCGGGAAGACGGGAGGCTTGGAAGATGAGGCGTGGAGGGTGGAGGAGGGTTGAGCGAGAGGAGGAGCGCGGGGTGGAAAATGAGGAGGGAGGGGGTCCGGGGGGGAGTGCTGGGAGAAGGAACGTAATGAAGTAAGGCGGTTATAACTTGAATTGGAGCAATAGAGAAGAAGGAGAAGAGAGCTGGCCAAGAAAGGACCGAGTGTATCAAGGCTCAACAGGAAAAACAACGAGGGGTTGCTCTTGCTGCCGAAGTTGGGGGGAAAGCTCAAGTGCCTTCCTTACCTGAGGAGAGAGAAGAGGGACCCGGACCCTGAAGGCTGCCCAGCGGAAGAGCTGGACGGGCAGTCACGAAAGCGAGGCCCGCTTTTCTTATGTGGGATGTTTCGCACTTGGCGATGACACGGGGTACGACAAATGCTGAGGTGGGAGGGAATGAGAGTCGACTCCCCCGAAATGGTTAAACATAGGTCGGAGGATGCTCGAGTCGGGACCGTCCGTCATCACATCACATCACAATACCTGGCAAAGCGTACATGCGCGTTCGTTGAGCGTGATTCAGGTCACCGGACAGCCACCATTGAGAATGGGGGGCGGGCCAGTGGGAACTCCTTTGCGCCAGGCATTCATTCATTCTCTCAGCAGCCTTAAGACAATCCACCAACAGTCACGCAGCCCCAAGAAGACGGGAGCAACAGGCCCACATGCAATGGAAGATACCAAATACGTATCGTGTCCCAAGAACCCACTGTCAAGAGTGAGGCAGCGTTGGGTGGCAGTGGCAAGGTGCAGACATGACATGGCTGAGATCAGCTGGCTTCGCGGGTAGGCTAGGGAGAGACCGTCTGGGGGGGCCTTTTCAGTGGGCCTGAAGTCTCTCACCCGAGTCCTGGTGAATGTGATGAGGTTGGGTGTCCGTCGGCAGAGAGGGAGGTCAGGTTGAATTCCCTCATTCCCAAGACTGACTGTCATAGGTCCCATTTCAGAACCTCACATCCAATCCTCTACCTTGACGCCTTGCCGCCACTACCTCCTCAAATGCACCTTTCTCGAGGCGGAATAGCATATCTGAATGTGATGCCCTAACTCCTCTGCAGCAGGCCCCGTTCACTAGTGACACCTAGCTTGCCTGCCACGTTGGGACTAATCATTTGCTCAGACACCCCCGCCAGCACTTCGCCTTGAATGTAAGTCATTTGCCCACAGGTCAGGTAGACACTGCAGTGCTGTCTGAGGCACTCCGTACTGCCTCCGCCATCAACATCCCAAAATGTGTCATTGGGTCCGATGTCGCGGCGATTTAGCGAAGGATCCTTCATGCTTGGGGGTTGAAGCAGTAATTCATCCGTGGCTAGTGCGCCGGCCTCAAAAGCTTATGGCCGCCCTCATCCATCAATACCTGCCTTGTTTGTCCGCGGTCATACTCCTGGAGCCACGGCATCGAGTCCTTTGCCTTGGGCAGTAAGGCGAGATGGGATTCAATGGTTCCGGACGTTCCAGTTATGCAATAGTGCCTCACTTCGACTGCACCATTTGTGCGCTGCCTTTTGAGTATCGAGGCGAACCCATAAAAATTTATCATATCCAGCTGAACGGATACTTCCATTGTCTCCAAAATATCTCGACCTGAGGTTGCTTAGCGCATGACTGCCAACGCATAGCGTCGCGCTGATGTCCAATCATGTGATGAAGGCATAGTTCATTTCTGTTTGCTGTTCCTCAACCTCCACCACCGTTTACACTTCTGCTTTGTCCCTCGCTGACTCCCTGCCAAACCTTTGCGCTCGCCTCGTATAATGCGCCTTGTCGTGTCTCGCCTCGTTTCGGCCTTCTGCCACATCTCCTCCTAGGCTCGACGAAGCTGGAAAATCTCGAGCGTTTGTCTCTAAGTTAGTTGGATCGAACCGTGGGATGGGAGACGAAGCAAAGTAAATCAGACTGAAGAGTGAAAACGGGACCATGTATCAACGCAACACAAGAGCAAAGTCGGAAGAGAGTAAAGGAAAATCGGGCCAGGTTGAAGTGGCTCATCAAGACGACGAACCCGTCTTGGACCCCGCTGTTGAACGCCCAATGTTTTGGTTGTAAAAACGAATGATAGCGCAAACCCAGGCATTCCAAGTCCATGCCTTACCCTCTCTCCAACGCGGCGATGTTGTATCGCCGCTGGAAGAGTGGGCGTTGGCGCCTTCAACTCTACACCCCTGGTTTTGAAAGAGTAGGGCGATTGCCTTGTCAGATCGACTAAAGGATGTCCCAGACGTCCTCGGCCGCGTGACAGAACTTGCTGCAGGCCACGCTCGCCGAGAGCGAATAGTTGCTGATCGAGATCTTCTGATCCACCAAAGAGTCGGCGAAGTTGTCCTCGCCCTTGGCCATGGCACCAACAAAGACGCATATGCTCTCCTTAGGCTCCAGCGTTTCAACAAACTCTCTAACCCGCACCAACGGGGCATCGAAGCTGAGTGTCACCTTGCGACAGTTTGGCGGGAGGTGGTCAGTGATAGGATTCTGAATCACACGCAGCAGCTTTTCGTTGGAGTTGGTGGATCGAATGGATAGTCTGTGCAGCAGTTGGACCATGAGACCAGCAAACCGCTTGAAGGTCCGGGGGATACGGACTGAGGGCGAGACCTCAATCAGGACACCCTTGGCGGTATGAATATAGATCTGGAGCTTTCCGGCCTTGTTTATGGGTGAGTCCAGAAGGGTCAAGAGACACTAAGACAAAAGTTAGCATGTTGAATGCCAACCAGTAGACCTAAAGCTGGAACCTGATGGGTGATGTCGGGGCGAGCATCACTAATGTCGCGGTTCATTTTTCGCATCACCCCTATGTGCTCGTCACTGTTCAGAAGCGAGTATTTGTCCTCACGATGCATCCCATTGCGACTGGTACCACCGTGTACAGCCTTGTATGTCTCCAAGCTGGCATTGGACAGCACTACAATGAGGCGTTGAGAGTCTTTATCTGTTTGAGGGATAGGTGTGTTTTGTTCGGCCACGAGCTGGGGCAGCGCGGGAGGAGGAAGGGACTGAGTACCTAAATAGGGCACGATGGTTAGCTTCTGCCTTGAAGATATTGATTTCATGTTTTTTTTGCAGTAGAGGCCTTACGAGGTCGCTTAACCCCCGATCGACGCTCAGGAGGAGACGACATGTTGGTGTATCGATAATTGTTCTGCACGGAGGAGTGATAGTTGATCTTTGATTTCCAGTGATCCAAGCGCTGGCCACTGACAGCTGGATTGGAAGGATAGCCTGATGATTGAGGAGGTGGTCTTTGGAAAGGATACAATGAACCGCAACAGAATCTGGCGAGAATGAAGAATAAAAGAACAGAAAGCGGGGCGACCGGAGAGAGTCAGTTCTTGAAGCTGCAGGTTAGAAAGACCCTGAACAGTACTCCGTACCTGTCGCAAAGATAATTTAGGAAGTACTTAAGACTTTACCTAAGGTACTTCGGCTGCCCCAAAGATCACCTAGAATAGTCAGGTACTTACAGCATATTTGCTATGTACTGTCTAGATGCCACCTAAGGCACATTTGGTTAGATCCTCTATGTGGCGCCTGTGCTCGCGTGATTCTCGGCAGTCGGAGCAAACTTGATTATGTAAAGGGAGCCTTGAGAACACTGCGCAATCATTGGCCAAAGAAAATTATTAGGCTGGGAATCCTCCTCGACCTCCTCGACAGGATCACCAGCGTTTACCGAGAAACAGGAGCTTACAATTCAACAGCTCCTGTAACCCTGATTGCCAGCACCACATATCTTTCTTACAAGGCTCATGAAGAGTACTTAGGAAGATGGCATCCCAAGTCGCCAAGGCCGCACGGCGCGTAACACACGAACTGCATGGCGTCGTCGTTTCAGCAGGCCTCATGCAAAAAACCGTCAAAGTCCGTGTTGGGGGACAGAAATGGAATAAGATTGTCAATAAGGTATGTTCTTCAACTCTTCTCATGAGTCTTACCCTCGTATGTTTCTGGATGCTGAGTCTCTTCCACAGTGGTTTGCCGATCCAAAACAATATCTCGTGCACGACCCCAATAACTCTTTGCGAACCGGCGACGTCGTGGCAATTGTTCCCGGGTGGCCCACGTCACAACACAAGCGACATGTCGTGAAGCATATAATTGCACCCTACGGCACTCCAATCGAGGAGCGACCACCCGTCCCGTCCTTGGAGGAGAGAATATCGGAGCGAGAGGCAAAGAAAGCTGCCAAGGATGAACGTCGATCCGCGAGGAAATCAGCCGAAGAGGAGAATAGGAGAGAGGCTAAGCAACTAGAGCGTCAGAAGCAAGAGGCAAAGCGGAAGGTCTGGGAAGATCTTCATGGACACTCGAGGCCACAAACTGCACCGCACGACGTCGACTAATAGATCTTGACTTGTTACTTATGCGCCTACGCCTCGGAGCTGGTTGCATGATAAGTCAAAATCTCCGAGATACGGGCTGAGAGCTGGCATGAAACGGTGTATTATGGCTGATAGCCATGTCTTGTATAATACTGCGCCATGAATTGGCACGGGAAGGCGTTTGTACGAACAAGGAATCTCGAAATGTACCATCTGAAACGAAACATATTATATACCGGTAGTTGCAGTCAACGAAGAACGGCGGATTTCAGGTGGCAAAGAACTCTACATCTGTCAACGCCCTTACTCTAATGACTCTAGCAAGCGCTGCCGAGACACATACTTCTGTTCATATCAAAAACGCTTTATTGCTAATTTAGCCACCTCTTTCGCCGAATTCTTTGGCCCACTCCTCATATTCTTTCAGCCCAGCTTTGCTAACACTCGGACGAATAGTCCCGAGGCTCGCCTCGAAGTCGGCGAGCTTGATCGGCCGTATCTCATCCATCGTCATATGTAGTAGTGCTTCCCCCAGGGATCGAAGCGGCCCCATAGCAGCATCTTTCGCTAGAGCTGTTATATCAGATCCAGAGAAGCCTGTACCAAAATGTTATTAGATTTGGCCGATGAGAAACCAGGGATGCCACTTACCATCAGTCAGCTCCACGAGACTGGAAATGTCCTCTTCTGAGAGATCATGTTTTTGCTGGCCAACGAGGTTCCGTAATTGAGTTTCTCGTGTACTTGGCTCCGGAAGCGGGATATACTGACGCCTTACAAAGCGCCGACGGGCTGCCTCGTCAATGGCCCAAGGCAAATTGGTCGCTGCTAGCACAAGGACTCGATTTGCGTCCCCGCGTTCCTTGTCTTTATCATTGACCTCTCTTCCGGCTGCCGCCCGCTGTAGATCGCTCCATTGTATAAGGAACTCAGTCTTGATCCTTCTGGTAGCCTCATGTTCTCCAGAGCCAGACCGCTGAGAAAGCAGAGAATCGATCTCGTCTACGAAAATGATGCTGGGAGCCAGCATGCGCGCAAGCCCGAATAATGCCCTTACAAGCTTCTCTGACTCGCCAAGGTATTTGCTTGTCAGGCTACTAGCGGAGATGGAGAAGAAGGTAGATCGCGACTCCGTAGCCACTGCTCTCGCCAGCATCGTTTTGCCCGTTCCTGGCGGTCCAAAAAGTAACATCCCTCTTGCTGGTTCCCGTAATCCCATAAAAAGGTCTGGTCGGAGAAAAGGGTACACGACAGCTTCTCGGAGAGCAGCTTTGGCGATTTCTAACCCTGCTACATCATTCCAATGAACCTCGTCTCCTTGGACAACGATGTCGTTCAAAATCTGCTTCGCAGCCGCTTCATCGACACCGGGCGGCAAAGTCTTGAGAATCCGCACCTTTTTCTTCTTCCATGCGGTTACCTCATCTGGACTCTTGGTGGGTGATTCTTCGGTTGAGTTCTCCGCTGAGCTGGCTAGGACCGCATCCTCGATTGGCGTTTCCTGATTTAATTTTGTAGATAGGCGCTTGACGTCTTCACCTGAAGTACTTGAAACAGAAGTCTGACGTGGTCGAGGTCTGTCTCTGCGACGAGTGTTATCCGACTTTTCATGATTAGCCCTCGGTGTCCGTGAGGATCCTCTTGATCTTCGAGCCCCAGTGGCACCTCCATCTGAGACTCTGCGACGCTCTGATAAATCACCAAATTCATCTGATGTTCCAACGCCGTCAGATATCTCGTATTTCGGGAGCTTATGGGAAGATTTTGATGCATTACCCCGGGCGTTTGTTTGTCGTTCACTCCTCAATCCTTGATCAACCAGCAATGAATCCTGAGACGATAGCGAATTCAAAGCACTTGATGCGGCAGTAACTGAGAGGATGGACGGTTTTGTATAGAAATATTCGTCAGAATGTCGCATCCCATTAGGTGATTCTGTGTTGATTTCAGGCTCACGAGGTGGAACCAGCCGTCTGGAATGACTGTCCCATTGAAGAGGCGTCGAGCCGGACTTGCGAGAATGTTCCATGGATGAGCGAGGACTGGAAGCTGACGCCGAAGGACCAGCTTCTGAATGGCTGCTCCTGAAAAGTCTGTCTTTGGAACCGAGAGCACTCCAGGCAAGAGTGGCGGCTTTGCTTGAACCTTCAGCTGTAGGCTTTGATGTCTTGCGGGCCATTCTCGGAGGCTTCTCACCCGGTCTGTTGGAGCGTAAGGTGGTCCTCATAGTGTGCTTTTCGGGACTAGGTGTGCGAAGAGTCTTCTCTGGCCTGGGTGGAAGGCGTGGACCACTGGGGGAAGCTGATCGTGTTGACGAAGACGTCGTTGCGTCTGGGCTGAGGTAGGACGAAGGCCCACCAACGATGGCACTTTCGGTTGATGTTCGTTTGGGAAGAGAGGGACGATGAGGAAGTGTTGGGCGAGACAGCTCGGAGTATGTCACAGCCGGGATTGTGCCTTGTCCTATTGACCCTCTGTTTCGACTTTCATTTTCTCCCAGATCAGGGCGCTTGGACAACTTCCCTGTGGATTGAGGAGGAGGGGGAGATTTTGGGTCCTCCTGGCGTGACATTCGTAACGCTTCGAGAAGATCAATGCGTTCCTTGCATTGCAACTCCAACTCTTGTAAAGCGTCCTGCAAGGCTTTCTCGGTATCGCTTCGGGGAACGTATGCTGGAGGAGCACGGTTGGCCCTATAGTCGTATATCTGGCTTAGAGCACTCCTCCAATGCCGCATCGCCTCGATCTCGTTACCCTAAGATTTGCCCTCCTCATCAGTTCAAACGGTTACACGTGAATATTTTGGGATCCTCCATACCTGACCCTCATAGTAGACGGCGGTTGAGCAGCTTAAATAGCTGTCATCATATGTCTTCTGCAGCACAGCTAAGGCCTTATTGCGTAGCATTGCTCTGACAGCGAGAACATAGTAGCTCTCAGTCTCCCCTCGCCGACTGGGTCCTCACGTAAAACCGGCGTCTGAGGCGCCTGGAATGGGAGAGGGGCACTGGCCTGCGCGCTCTTCAGTGTCCTGTTCTTGTGAGGTCGAGACAGAGTCGAACGGATGCAAATATCGCCGCGCGAGATGGGGTTGTCGCGCCTTGAAAGGTCGGCTTGTTCTGGATCACAAGTGTTAGTATGTATGGAATGAAGTTCAAACCGGGGCAGCACACAGCCCATGAGGAAGCGACGGCGGGCGGTGGTGACGTAGCCTGGCTGAGGTGGTAAGTTGGCACTGCCCGCCTAGCGACCCGTTACCTAAGATGGGAGCGCAAGGCACCACAGCGGGGCACCAAAGACACTTCTAGGTACAAGTAGGTATGCGACGTGATCTTTCAGTTACCAGGCGCATCATCAGTTTGCGCGTTGGGGTTAATCCATCCAATTTAATTATGATAGATATCAGGTGTTTGCATGCGTGCTGGTAGATGCTTGCTATGGTCATTCAAGTCTTTGCAATCATTCCTTGACAAAGTTGCATGCATTGTATGTTTCTTGAACGGATTGGTTCGACCTGCGAGGTAACTAACTCCCTGAAACTCTAAATTACCAATGCATGCCATCCATGGATCCCGTTTCGGGCGAGAGATCGCCTGAATCCTGGCACATTGCTATGATAACAACACTCGAATTTCCGCTGTTGTTCTTGGGAAGACTGATCTAAACCCTTCGGTATCATGGGATTCGACGTCCTCCTCAGCCTCTTCAGTCTCGAGAATGGCATCTTCAAGTCGCTGAAAGTCCTGGCAGAATTTTTCAGCAGCTGCTTCAGTGATTTCTCGAGCGAGCTTGGAGTCTTGGAGGTGCTTCAGGTTCTCCATGGCATCCATGAGCGCTGATGGGAGGAAGTCATCAAGGGTTTGACTAGCTCCAACTAGGTTGTTTCTGTCAAGAGAGGCCCTTCCATTCTTACCCTCTTGCCCAAGCGTAGTGAATATTGAATCCAGGCCGGAGCCCTTTCGGAGGAAGTTATACTGGCTCGCCACAAGTTTTGTCGCTGCCTGTGTTATCGTCTCCTGGAGATCCTTGACCCTTCGTTGAGTGAAGGTGAATGGCCGTAGACAGCTAATAGCTGCCATCATGCAATTGATAAGGAAGATGGCTCCGTTGCGCTCTCCCATCGTCTTGGCCATATTTTCGCATCCAGCTATGAAAGGCTCGAAGGCTTCCGATAAGACACTCTCGAATTCCTTCTCGCGATTCTCTGATGCAGATAGTGAAGAGTCAAACGTTTTGCTGATCGCGTCGAGTTGATTTAGAGAGTCATGCAAAAAGCCCGGTGGTCCAAGATCCGACGGCGCCTGTTGGAATTCACCCTGTAGAGTTGCGATATGATCTCTGACCAGGGCTCGAAATTGGCGTAAGGCTTCGGCCTCAAGACTGCCTGCCAGCTCCACGAGATTGGAATCTGGCCCGAGCAGCTTCTTGAATGTAAGGAGGTAGAAGTTGATGAGATTCGAGAGCTTGTAGGCTGGGATTATATCCTCGTTAGCCTGGATGATCTGCTCAACTCTCTGGCGAAGAAGACGAGCAGCCCCAGAAACGTCACGATCAACCAGATCGCTTAAGGCTTTGAGAGCATTGAAGTCTGCTTCTTCGTCCCCCTCATCGGCCACGAGACGCCATACCTCAGCATCCCGACCCGACTTCAACCCCTTGGCGAGTTCTTCACCTTCTGCAACGAATAAAACCTCCAAAGCCTCACGTTCGCTGACAGAAGCAGAATGGATCCAGGCCAGCATGTCTCCGACATAACGTAATGGATCGTGAGCTGCCATGTCAATCGGTTTTATCGAAGGATCCTCTACGCCGGAGGACGATGCTCCAGTGAGTGCAACACAGAAAGCATCAGAAAGAATGCGTTCGCGGGCTTCGGCGAAGAAATCCAGGCAGTTTTGGAAGAGCGATGGTCGTTCTGCCAAAACTCGGAGAGCCCGCCGAATGGTCGAGTTCATTTGCGGGTTTTCCAAATTCAGAGTCCTGAATTCTCGCTGAACCCATTTGTATAATTTCTGGAAACCGAGGTTGATGTTTTTGGATGTTTGCTCCATCAACTCCAGGCCTAGAGTCTGACTTTCCATGCCAAGGAGAATTTCACTATCCTTGGATATTTTCTTGGCTTTGGCGAGTGCCTCGAAGAACTTGTCATCAACAGGTTCCGCTGTTGAGACTAGTGCTGAAACCTCTTCTTCCGACATGATAAAGTGTTTCTTAAGAGCATCGAGAAGTTTTTGCTTGACCTCGGCTTTCTTGCGTTGCTCAAGGAGTGATGACGCCTCAGCTATGGATGAAGAGGTCTGAAGGTGAGCTGCAACTATTTCGCTCTTCATGTCTTCGTAGCCAACGTTCAACTTGTCCAGCGTCACCTTAATGCGGCGTAGTTGCTGATGGTTTGGTGAGCAATGGACTTTCAATTAACTGAATTGAGCCTACCTCCGCAACTCGTCCGAACTCAATAATGACTTCTCCATTGGTATGAATGACTTCTTTCTGAAGATCAAGACGAACCCGGCGGCGAGTCTCAGCGTAATTCCGAATTTGTCTTTCATCAAGCAGGTTGAGAGCCTCTCGAAACTCAGCATCTGAATAAGACGTTGACAAGACACTGGCGACTTTAGACGCCAAGGGACTGGTGCCCTTGAAAGACGTGGCTAAGGCAGAGGGACTGCTTGGGGACGCGAGCTCATTTCCAACTGCGCCCTGGGATATTGGGCTTTTCAGAGACCACGAATGTTTTGATGGCATGGCGACTGTGGGTTATTGAAGCATGTACTCCGGACAGAGTCTGGTGGTGCGCGACTATCCTAGTTTATGAAGACAACTAGGCCTCACGTCGCAGGTTCGATGGGACCGTAGTATAAAGTAGAAGAGTTGAATAAAAAAGAGATACAGTTCTGAGTCGCTGAATGCCAATGCTATCGACTTTAAACTCGTTTTGATCGCTAACAAACAGATGGTAGTAATGGTACGTACGCTAAGGGTGATGCTGCAGTAGCCCCTGAAGGGGCAGGCGGTGTGTGCATCAGGTGAGCCACCTTATCGGCAATATGTCCGGCAAAATGCTTCACCGCCCCCGGACGTCATACTCGCGACCCATGATGCCTAGAGGCTACAACTACTGTCTGCACTGTCAAGGAATACATACACTTTCTTGCCTCTCATTCATCGTGCCGCAACCCTCGAAAGTGCGGCAAAATTGCACTCCGTTTTTGGTAACGGTGTCGCTTTTCATTTCGATTCGCCCATAGTTTACTGAAGTGGCGGCTCATGTGCCCAGCGCGGGTCACGCTTATCACCTGGGTCACCTGGCTTTACTCACGGTTGGTATTTCGTTAAGAGGGCCATGGGATAACCTCTTCGAACCTTGCTTTTCTCCAAATTCTGACTCTTGAGGCTCTAGATAAAGTATTTCTCGATCTCTACATTCGATCTCGCGACTCCGCGAACAAATTGATTCATCCGAGCCATACAAGCGAATGCCACAAGATATGTTCGGCGAGCTGGTTGAGGCCAGTTAAGTCGACAGAAAGGCAACATGTCATCCAACATATTTTCACGGCTTGGTCCTTCGTCGAAACCCGATCGTTCATTTTACGACCAACTTCGATCCCAGGACGATAATCTTGACGTGGAAGAACGTGCAGGGCTAGACGAGGAGAACCTAAGGACGAATTTCGATGCTTATGATGCAGAGGGACTCTCAGCGGGTGACAGTCGCATGACAGTGGATAGCGTTGCATTCGATATGAAGGGAAAGCACAAAGGGAGCTCCCGGAACGCTCCCCGGTCGCATCATGGCGCAGGCGAGCCTTCGACATGGCTAGTCCATGACGAAGACGCCGATAACGATGTCCCGGCTTCTTTACTTGTGGAACCACACGAAGCTGCAAACGCATCTGCTGCAGCGCAAAGCCATGCGGATCAATATACGAGCCCACCGCAAGTGCCCTCCGTGGGTCCTTCAGCAGCGAGGACGAGAGCACAGTGGGAGGCAGTAACCACGCAGCAACGCCTTCATCGAGATGACCATGCAGCTTTACACCCTCGAGCCCAATCACAACCTTTGGCTAGGGGGGTCATGTCTGGGAGTTCCAAAGAGAAAGCCCTCTGGAGATGGGTCAACACCTCAAACCTGGACAGCTTCATGCGCGATGTATACGACTACTATGAAGGGGGCGGTTTATGGTGCATCCTGTTCTCAAATGCTTTGTGGTTACTGTAGGTTGGCGACGAAATTCCCTACTTCTTATCTTGCTGACTAGTTGATAGGGAGACTCTCTTCGTCGCGATCTTTGTCACATTCTTAAGCCAATGTGTGGACTATAGTAAAGTCTCGACTAGTCGGTCCCTGAACCAAGTGATCATCGGTCAATGTACAAAGAAGATGTCAGGAACCTGGAACTTCGGAATATGGCTTTATTCTTTCTTCTTCATCTGGAAGTCTGTCCAATACTTTGCGGAAATCCGTCGCCTGAGTCACATACGAGACTTTTATGTCCATCTGCTGGAGATTCCCGAACAGGACATGCAAACGGTCTCTTGGCAAGATGTGGTATGCCGAATCATGGCCCTGCGTGACCAAAACCCCAAGACGGCCACCAATATACCGGCAAATCTGCGTCGCTTCATCGGAAGCCAGTCGAAAGAACGGCTTGATGCACACGATATTGCTAATCGATTAATGCGGAAGGACAACTATCTTATTGCGATGATCAACAAGGATGTTCTGAACCTGTCACTCCCTGTGCCATTTCTGCGAGGTCGTCAGTTGTTTTCGAAAACCATGCAGTGGTATCTGCATTACTGTATCCTCGACATGGTATTCAATGACCTCGGCCAAGTACAGCAGGACTTTCTACGTTCTGACCGACGCGGCGTGCTTAGCCAGAAACTGAGGCAAAGGCTCTACTTCGCTGGCTTTCTAAACTTGGTCTTCGCGCCTGTGGTCTTGGCCTATGTTATCATCTTTTACTTCTTCACTAATTTCAATGTACGTCTTCGCAGGTGTCTCGAGCTTACTCGCTGCTCACAATTGCTGTAGGAATATCAAAAGGATCCAAAAATGGCTGCCGCCCGTAAATACACCTCGCTGGCAGAATGGAAATTCAGGGAGTTCAACGAACTGCCCCATATATTCTATGAGCGGCTGCATATGTCGTATCCGTTCGCCACTCGGTACGTCGACCAGTTCCCGAAGAGAATGACCGAAGACGCCGCCCGTAGTATTGCTTTCATTTCGGGAGCTATTACTGCTGTACTTGCAGTGGGTACCATCCTTGACTCCGACTTATTTCTCAGCTTTGAGATCACCAAGGACAGGTCCGTGCTGTTCTATCTGGGTGTCTTTGGGAGCATCTGGGCCATATCAAGAGGTATGGTGTCGGAGGAGACCCTCGTATTCGACCCGGATTATGCACTGCGAAATGTCATCGAGTACACTCACTACATGCCAGATCATTGGCAGGGGAGGCTGCACAGTTTTGAAGTGAAGCAAGAATTTGCAGAGCTGTACAAGATGCGAGTGGTTATCTTCTTGGAAGAAGTTATGGGCATCATTACGACCCCAATGCTTCTCCTCTTCTCACTTCCGAAGTGTAGCGAACAAATTGTGGATTTCTTTCGTGAATTCACGATCCATGTGGATGGGCTTGGCTACGTCTGCTCATTCGCAGTATTTGACTTCCAGAAGGGAGTCGGGAACACAGGACATCATGGAGGCGGCCAAGATGTTCGTGAAGACTACTATACGACCAAGCACGGGAAAATGGCGGCTTCATACTACGGATTCATCGACAACTACGTGACCAATCCCAAAACTGGTATTCCGGGTCACATGCCCCCGGGAACACGTACGTCGTTTCATCCACCACCAGCCTTCCCTGGCCTTAATTCACCGACACTGGTTGCTGCCACTGACATGCAGAACTCGCGAACGGGACGCAATCCTAGTCGTCGGGCTGGCATCGGAGGCGGTAGGGGCACCCGTGCCGCAGTTGGGATGCCACAACCGTCTCCCATGGCCTCCATGCTGTTGGATTCTCATCACCAGCCAACCAGAGCCCGCAGCCTGCATAGGTCAAGGTATCCCAGAGGAGGATATCACGGAGACAGTCAGATCATCGAGGAGACGCTGGAAGACGGCGGCCAAGTCGCGCGGCCGGGTGAAGAAGATGAATTGTATGAACCAGGCGGGATTCTCGGCGAATCGACTTGGGAGACGTCTCCCGGCCGGGGCCTCAGCCGAGAAAACAGTGCAGCAAATACTGAAGAAGTTGAGCCAGGAGTGTTGGGCCTCATCTATCAACTCCAACAGACGCAGCGAAATCGACGAGGCGGGGGAGTGGTATAAAGCCGCCGCGCGATCCAGTTGGGCTATATTACGGACTTGCGAGACGCTTTTTGTGACCACGGAACTGTCTGCATACCGACTTATTTAGAGTTCCTTTCTCTAATTTTCTGGAGAAGGGCACGCATCCTCTTAGAACTCGCAGGCCTTTAGTCGACGTAGTAATGCATGATTAAAGTCGTGTGCTGTTCGTCACCTTTCTCATGAGTTAGGTCTGTCCTCGCGGGTTTGATCCAGTCAAGCTCGGCAGGGTGACGGAGCTGCAGCTTGTTGGCTCGGCTATAAAATGAATTTTTTAAAATGCCTTAATTTTTGTTACGAGATCCCGGGCCAGAGGCTCATCAATGCCTGGATCGGTAATTAAGTCGGCTCCGAGTCGCAACTCCGCGGGAGTGGCCAAGCAGATGAAAAGCAAAGGTCGACGTAGGAGGAAGAGGTCGGCTTTGATAACGGCTTACTAGACGGTCGTTGGTGGATCGATCAATGCGAAGAGCTGCTCATTTTGGGGAACACGTCACTCTGCGATTGTCGAACTGTATAGTTTCGAGGGTTCAAGGTAACATGAGAGCTCCGGGTCGTCGGCGCTCGGAGTCAGCCCTCGTAACCCGGAGGACCCACCACGGGGTTTTATCAGATCGGGAGGTGCGGATATTTCGGTGGCGTGAATTTGATTTGGAATTTGGGTACAGGAGAGGCAACCCCTGCGTGAAGATTTCAGCGTCACGCGTCAGGACATTCTGTCGCTGGATGGGGCGGACAAGGGGATGGTTATTTGGCTGGCCCTACCTTAGCTGTGGTATGTGGAAAACTGCTGTTATTGTAAAGACGGGAGTGCGATGGGACAATTGTTTAAAATTCGAGTAGAGCAAAGGAGGAAATTAGACATCCTGTATTTGTGAAGTCGCCAGAAAGACTTGGTTCTTTCGCGTCTACATATACCTTCCACTCTAAATGGGGTCTGGCTTTCTGTCGACTCCAGAGGTAGGTTTTGTGCTCTCCTAGGTCTCTAAATCCTCGTATTTTTTTTGCTAAGATCTTATGAGAGGATGCACTTGCGTATAATGCGCACCTAACACCATACGAGGTAGCTCGCTGGACTCTTTAGGAAATGTTCATTGAAATGTGGTGATCAAACTTGGGCCTGATGGCTGTCTCGAAGTTTGATAATGTGCTCGATGGTCAAGTGGGGGAGCGGAGGATGTTTGGAGTGGTTGAAGCTCTTTTAGTGCACCAGCTGATTGAGGGACAGCTACGGAGTGCTTTGAGATGCACTCTGGAACGTGGTTCCCTTTCCTCCAGCCGGTACTTAAATGTCCAACTATTCAACCAGCGGATCTTGCCCAGCTTGACGGAATCATTGGACCATAAAACTCTTGAGAACTTGGATACAAGCAGATGCTCGAGTCCGAGGCAGCGTTGGAGATCGTCTGCAACCCCGAGCACAGGCATGAATTGGGCACCTGGTATTAGACCTTTGTGGAGTAGTCTTTATTTGTGAGGGGTTAGCCTTTTGCCTAGATGAGGTAAAGGAAGGTACGTAATTAGTAGCTGAGCGTACGTCCGTCCCCAGATTCCCCGAGGCCGTTTACGGAGCAGCCCCGATGGGAAATTTTTCAGATAACAGCCACCCATCTTCCGCTTTGCCATCTGCGTGCCACGCCTTTTGCTGCTTCGCCGACTACTTGTTGCTACCTCTCCGTCCTGGCCATCGCCGAACCAGTGACGAACACTTCCTCCGACATCCAGATTTAACATTGATCAGTCTTTTTCCTTTGGCGGCGCCCACTTCCCATCCCCAATTGCGATTGCCTGCCGTCGAAAGGGGGGAAAAGAAGGGGAGATCGGGCCTCTGCATCGAGAATTGCCGTCGGCTTATCGCAGGTCGTGACAGCATCAATCCCCGGACCTTCTGCGCTTCCACGTCGGGCACCCATTCGAACCTTCCCACCACCTCCCGAAGACAATATTCTCGTCGCCTTGCCGATTGTCGACTTGACACAGAGACCTCTTTTCTCCATCGCCTTGTCTTTGCGTCCATTTCCCGCCGTTTCCACACAGCAGTCACGCTGGCTGCCCTCGAATCCAAGCCCTTCGGCGGAGCATCGGAAGCTGTGGCCGCCATGGCCCAGCCAGGTGCCGAGCCGGTTGAGGACTATGAGTGAGCTTTGCCTTGACTCTTTTTGTTGCCTCTGCATGCGAGCACGCGTTGTGTTGAGGGCTCTTGGCTAATGCTTCCATCTGCTAGTTACGAGTCCCTTCCGCCCAATTTCTCTCTAGCCCAGAACATGGCCGCAGGCGCCTTTGCTGGTATTGCTGTACGATTTCCGTTCGACCTACAAGGTGTTGGCGTTGAGGAGTGGCTGATTTATCTTCTACTTTGCAGGAGCACACTGTTATGTATCCCATCGATGCGATCAAGGTATGTCGGCATGGCTGCTTAGCTCCTCCCAATTCCAGATTCTGACTCTTGTCTTCAGACTCGAATGCAGATATTGAATCCCCGAACCACCGTGGCCTACTCGGGCGTTCTCCGAAATGCCTTCCAGATTGCCAAGACCGAGGGCTTTTTCAGCCTGTGGCGCGGCATGTCCAGCGTCATAGTGGGAGCTGGTGAGCAGCCATCCACCATCTCGTCTTTCTATACCCACTTCTCACTGTGTCTACAGGTCCTGCTCATGCTGTGTACTTTGCGACATACGAGGCCGTGAAGCACGCCATGGGAGGAAACCAAGCTGGGGTTCATCATCCTCTTGCTGCTGGTGAGCACATCTGCGATCCCATAAAGCATCCTAGCAAGCCATTAACCTAGAAATACCTCAGTGACCAGCGGCGCTGCTGCAACCATTGCCAGCGATGCCTTCATGAACCCCTTTGACGGTACGGACTTGTAATCTGTGGATTATTCAATCCGTAATCTGTACTGACATGCCTCTCATAGTCATCAAGCAGCGCATGCAGATCCAGAACTCGAGCAAGATGTACCGGTCCATGGTCGATTGTGCAAAATACGTATACAAGAACGAAGGCATCGGCGCATTCTACATTTCGTACCCCACCACCCTCTCGATGACCGTACCCTTTACCGCGCTTCAGTTTCTCGCCTACGAGTCCATCTCGACGACCATGAACCCCGAAAAACATTACGACCCATTAACGCATTGTCTGGCCGGCGCCCTTGCCGGTGGTTTCGCTGCCGGACTGACAACACCCATGGATGTTATCAAGACGATGCTCCAAACCCGAGGAACCTCTATAGACCCCGAAGTTAGGAATGTTAACAGCTTCCTGGGCGGCTGTAGGTTACTGTATCAGCGAGCTGGAGTACGGGGCTTCTTCAAGGGTGTCCGACCACGGGTGGTGACAACAATGCCCAGCACTGCCATCTGTTGGTCGGCGTACGAGTTTTCCAAGTGAGTTCCTCCCAGCCATCAACTTATTGCTATCCTGCTAACCCATGATTTCTCACAATGAAGGGCATACTTTATTAAGCGCAATGCTGCCTGAGCAGAGGGTTTTGTAGGCTGCAAAGTTTATCGGCCTTGTTGAACAAGCGCTGTACCCATGTGGACGATGCCCGTGGGCATTCGACTACGAGCGACATCCGAAATCATCCTTCGAACATCATGGAGTTAACAGCCATTGCTTTTTTGTCCGTCGTCTTGCCAGTTATGCAAAGTGTACTGTTTGGTTTCTCGTTCCGGCAGCGCTGAGGCATCGTGCTGTTCAGTGAGCCTTTCCCTGGCTGGACTGTTACGGACGAGGCAGACATCGCTTGTGGCATTTTCTAGACGACGGACGTGTACATAATAATATTTCCAAACAGCAAACAAGAAATCCAAAGAACAAGATTCCCATGGAGGGCAAAGCAGAGGACGAGCGGGACGGGAACTCTCATGGATGGTTTGGCGTGACTTAGACGGCGGAAAAAGACGGAGCTGGAAACGGACTGGCGACAGGGTGTGTGTTAAGATATGAATACTGAGAGAGGCGGTGTGTGTATGTGTCATTTCAATAATACTCAGCGAAGGCTGCAAATTCTCAGCGGCTGCCTTTTCTTTCCAGCGGCACAAGTTGTCAAGAAACGCTAAGTCCGAGGTCGAAGCTGTCTAAATGGTGACTTCCGTCAATTCTGCTACGTAGGTACTAAAAAGGCCAACCCGCAACAGGCCTTTTCTGGCACGAAGTGCGACTTTGAACACGTCCTATTTGCGAACTAAGGATCTCATGAGCTTATGATCATGATCTTATAGGGCAACAATTGCCACCTTTGCCTAGCTCTCTTGGGCCATTCCAAGTATTTTTGTGTCAATTATGTCTGGGAATTGGGGTACTAGTCAGTCCGAGTTCTAGACCTCTATGTGCGTATACTTATTTCAGAACATCATAACTCCAGACGGTTCATGCCTCTTGCACCGTATTACTTCGGCAGCTTCGGGGGCAAGTGACTATGAATTCGGAACATAGTCGCATGACTCAGGTTGAGAAGTATAGAAATTTGGTTGGGCATCTAAGGCTCTGTGCTCGCTCATGTAAACAAGATTAACTCCCAACTCCCCTTTGCTGTATCGCGCATGAAACTCCTATCTGCCATCTTTTATCCTTTCTTATTATCCGGAGCCGCAGAGGTGAAAAACAAAACAGACATAGAGCCGATCAGAAACCGAATTGAGCACCGGGCCCGAACTGGAACTTGAAGTTGCCCCCGCGCCCTCCGCCCTGTTGGAATACGAACTGCTGGCCACCGGCTCCTGCGAAGGGGTTACCATTTCCAAACCCTGTCGGCCTTTCGTTACTGTTGGGGTCATCACCGCGATCGAACCGTGCTCGCAATTCTGGATCGCTCAACACCTCATAGGCTTCATTGACGGAGGCCATCTTCTTCTCCGCCTCCTCCTTGGAGAGCCCCTGGCGGTGTGCCTTGTCTGGATGATATTGCTTGGTGGCTTTGCGGTAGGCGGCCTTGATTTGGCGCTCGTCTGCATCGTGGGCTACTCCAAGGACCTTGTAATAGTCCTTCGTCTTACTACGCTTGAGGGCAACCTCGGCCTTCTGGAGAAGCGGGTTGATCTTGTCACGTCGATCTGGGTGAACTTCGGCGGCACGTTTGTAGCTGTTGATAGCCTGTTCGAAATCCTCGTTCTTGAGTTGGGCTTTGCCGCGGTACATGAGGCTCCAGAAGGCATCAGGATTCAGAGATAGAGACTCTTCACAGTATTTGCCAGCGTCCTTGTGGTTTGCCTATTGTCATTCCTCAGTTAGTCCTGGCTGGTTCTTTGTAATGATTGGAAGCAAGCGAAGCGATTCTCACCTCAGAATACGCCTGACAGGTCATCTCGACGAGGTCCTCGAGAAGCTTCAAGCGGGATTGTTTGGGGATGAAGCCATCTTCACGGAGACTTTCCACCTGTTGTCGAACGTCAGGAAGTAGACCAGGCTCGTCTGCAGTTCCCACGAGGGACCGGCCAGCAGTTGTTGTCTGACCCCGACTTAGCTGGCCAAGAATCTTGCCGTGCGCCTTCTGCACGGCCTTTTCCTGCCGATGCAACTTCTTGCACACTTTAGAATCTGGGTCCGAGTGCAAGCACTTGCGGACCTGGGCCAAGCCATTGTCCATGTCTCCTAGCCCATAGAACGTCGTGGCCGAGATGAGCACATGCGGTTGGGTATCGCCGGGTCGCATCTGGAGCACATGCTTCAGATCGCTCATGCCCTCCTCGACCCCGCCGTGCTCGAATCGACATCGGGCTCGCAGCTCTCGCAGCGCGGGCGACCGACTCGCGACCAGAATGGCAATGCCCGCCTGATTCACGCACTCATCCCAGTTGCCGCTCTTTTCGGCGAGTTCAGCCAGCGCTGCCGCATACTTGGCTTCATCCAGTTCGTGCACCTCCTCCGAATCGTGGTCTCGATTTGCTGCGGCGTACTTGGCCTTGGCAGCGTCCCAGTCACCAGCCTTGGCCCGGATCCTTGCGAGCTGCAGATGCGCACCTTCGAAGCCGGGCTTGAGGGAGAGTACGCGGTTGAAGTCGTCCGTGGCTTGGTTGGTGCGCCCCAGCGAGAGGTACGTAGTGGCTCGCTTGAAAAGGGTCAGGTAGTTGGTTGGGTCTCGGGCGATGGCGGCGTCATAGTATAGCAGAGCCTCGGATGTCTCGCCGCGGGAGAGGTGCGTCTGGGCTGAGTCGAGTAGGGACTTGACGGGGAGATCGGCCGGGATATCGGTAGGAGAGAGGCCGTTGGCGGAGGCGAGGAGGCCGGCCACGACAGCAAGTATTGAGACTGGAAAATGCATCGTGATCGCGGCAGAGGGGTGATCGTGGAATCCGTTCGAGGAGATGGGAAGCTAGGACGATATGGAAAGGCAAAAGAAAACAGAAGCGAGAGACGGCGGCGCTTGTTACATCGACGACAGAGAGAGAGAGCTCTCCTTCTGGGTCTCTCTCTGGTTTGTTCTGGATGTCTGTCTTTGTTCGGCAATTCCAGGCTGGCCTTTTCTAAGTTAAGTTCTGGAGAAGGACAGAACCCTGTTGGACGTTAGGGAGATCTGGGTTCCTGACAGGTGTCTTAGTCCGTTCCGATAAGGCGCTAAATCCTATTTGTGGGCCTCCCGTCTTCTTGAAAGTCAACGCGCGGGGAGTCTCGCCGGGTCTGGGTCTCGCGTCTTCAATCCAGCCAACCTGCGCAGGTACCTCAGGTTCTGTACCTAGCGATGGCTCACCACCACCACCGCCCGCAGCTCTCTCAAGAAGCCATCTTCTCGCCCTCGGTCGCCAGGATCGCTGCTTCGACTGCCCGCGACTGGTCCTTCGTCGACGCCTGGCTCCGTGCACGCCTCCCGCCCTCCACTCCGCTTCCGACCTTCGAACGTAATCCCGACACCCTCAAGGGACTCCTCGCCCTGGTCACCCTCAACGAAGCCGCTGACGAAGACCGCGCCCTGATCGCCCGCTGTGATGCCGCAAACCTCAGAGAACTCAACCTCCTCGACACCGCCAACAATGCTACCGGCAAGTCAGGCCGTCCCCTGCGAGAGGGCCTCCTCGATGCCCTCGAGATGAACCTTACGACCGAGGCCCAGACCGCCCTGCACGCCATGGCACAGGCCTCGCTCTCCCTCGGTGTTGCCTACCCTGAACCAGAGTCTCTGGGTCGCCGCATGGTTGACCTCCAAGCCAACATCTACGACACCGAGCAGATCAAGGCCCGCGTTGACACACTCCAGCGGTACGTCGACGACGACGCCGCCCGTGGCGCCCAGCTCTTGCACGACTTGGACAGCGATCCCTTCAAGGCCCCTGCCAATCTTGCCCGCCAAAACCTAGACATGCAACGGAGAATCAAGGCCATGGACGTCAAAATACCGACGCTTTTTGGCCAGGGCGCCTCCGGGGATGCATCTTCCTATCCGGTTGAGGACCTTGTTCGCGATGAGCGGGAATATCTCTCCATTCTATCTAGAAAGAAGGAGCTCGATCTCCAGATGGCCTCCTTCTGTGGTCTACCTAGCGATACCGACATGGCTCGTTCAGAGCTTGAAGTTCTTAGGGACCAATTACGGACAGTAACCTCACGTCGCGACGCCGTTTTCGAGGGTCTCGTCGAGCGAGAAAGCCCAGCAAAACGTCGATGAATGCAGATACCCCTGAAATGATGGTCTGGTTCCGGATCTTTAGAGTACATGTACATTTGAATCGGCTGGGCGGCCTCTCAGTCGGTGCTGAACTTGAGCGAATGCCAAAGTTCATTACCATAGCCCTTTAGGCCCGTCGATTCTTGCCAGCAACGGCCCCGCCCAACCGGCCGAACTGTCTTCCCAGCCCAGTTCTTTTGGCTGGCACTGGTGGCGCTGGTGTTGTATCCTTCTGAGGTACAAGCGGCGGTGCCATGGCCATGCCCCTGGGTTCCTTGCCTTTGCTCTCCGCTGAACCGTCTCCTATTCGGAGTTCACCAACTCCAACAGACAGAGGATCATCGCCATCTGCGTTGAGTCTCTGCGCCCGTCGAGCCCTCTCTTGGACGCCTCGAAACTTCTCTAATAGCTCCACCCAACGGATGTTCCCATCCTCTCGGCCTTTCAATCGGTTAGGCCTGTCGTAGTTGGAGGTGCTTGGGGTTGAAATGGATCTAGACGCCGTTAGCTGCCGAGAATAGACCCAAAAGCATCCGTCTATGAATGTATCCAGGGGGAGAGATCGTACGGTCTGGGTGCTACATGCAGATAGCCAATAGAGCTCACGCTGTTGAGTCGGTTCTTGAGCGCGGCAAACGCTGAGGACTGTGGCAAGAGCATGAGAATACCGTACATACACTTGTAAAGATACGGGTATTTCTCTGGCTCGAGGAGCTGCAGGCGTAGGTCTATATCTCAGTTAGGCTGGATAACATAGTTGCTATGCATCTTGGATGACTAACAGGTGAACACCGGTGACTCGATCAATTGTACCAGTTTATCCACCTGGATGAGCATGTTCACCGTCATGTCCAGTTCGCCGCTAGAAAATATGAGCATTTCTTCTAATCCTTGGGGCTCTGGGGAAACACACAATATCTGCAACAAATTATATGCCTGCTCATAAGCCTGTGCCAGGAGGCAAAGCGAAAAGGTTGCGACGGCGTTGTAACACCATGATCTGAAGAGAGCCACAAACAATGTCTGGCCGTCCTACATCAAGTACATCAAGTCAGCAACCCCGATAACCCGACGTCAAAAAACGGGGATATGCATACTCTGGTTTCCAAGTTTCGCAACCTCTTGCGAACTTCTGCGAGCTGAGGGGCTGTAATCAGATTGTTGTTCAGGTTCTGCACCATTATACTAGCAAATTCGACATCCTCCTCCTTCTCAATGCAGTCGGCGAGTGTCCTGTATATCCGCTCTGGGCTGAGACTGATGCACAGTTGGCGGATTATTAGGTTGCCACGCGTCTCCAGCAACTTGCGATCGGTCGAGAAGAGTTGAAGAAGGTTGACCATAAAGTTAGCAAAATAGTCATCCTCACTATTCCTTGATATCTGCGATAAGAGCTGGAGATCCTTGGTCACGACGGCATCTGACGGGTCGGAGAGAGTTTTGAGCAAGGCGGGAAATGTTCCGTCGTTGAAGGCGAGGACTTTACGCGGTGCCTTCCTGTGCAGCATGATGAGCCAAGTGAGAGCAGCTACGCGTGTAGCTTCATGGTCGTTGAGGAACAAGAGTGTGAGAGAATTGACAGCAGCAGCGTAGTCGAGATCGGCCTGAGTCTGCGAGGTGGAAACGGTTGGCACTTGCGAGGGACTCGACTGCGAGCGGTTCTGTGCAGGTGTGGGACTTCGCAAATCGACGTCCCTGGAACTCGATAGCGATGCACGGTTGCTACTCGGTCCGTCATGCCGTTCTCCTAAGATAGGAAGTCGAGAGGTCGAGTGCGGGTAGGCGGCAGATGGGTTATGATTCAGATCCGACTCATCAGACAGAGAAACAACATAATCCATCAGGCAGCTGTTGACTCGTGTAGCTGCTTGGTGAATCGTCTCCTTGGTGCTCGCCATCGCGGGAAGCATGTGAGCGAGGATCTTGGGGGTGAAAGGCAATACCTCCTCTGGGCATATGTCAAGAAACTCGACTACCCATCGAAGTGACTCAAGTAGACAGTCCTCTTCTGTAATGCTTGTTGTCAGAAGATGTTTTCATAGGGGACGTCATAAGGGCAGGCCACCAACCTAGAGGGGAATCCAGACTGGCAGTCAGGATCTCGAGAATTTCTTTGTAGTTGATCTCGACATCTTGCCCCGGAATCCAATCTTCCTCACTACTCTCATCGTCATCGTCATCCCCCATGAGGTCTGAGCCAATCTCGTCCCCTTCCTCCAGTTCTGGCCGGATGCTGCTGCTATCCATTGAATCTTGACGTTTTCGCTTGGCGCCCTCCTTGGACTTGCGGCTCTCAACAATACCCTTCTTGATGCGAGAGATGCGCTTGATCTCATTGAGGAATTTGTCAAGGCATGCCTGCGTGGATGCCCGTACATCGCCGTTTTGGTCCGAGAGGAACTTGAGCAAGCCACCAAGAAATTCGGGCAAGTATGTCACGAGCTCGAGATCTGGTATCGAGTCTAGCAAAATGATCCATCCAACGAGGAACTGGCGGGTAAAGGGGTTGATTACCCAGATACGTTCTTTGAGAAGGGGAATAAATCGGGGGAGCGAGAAGGCCGTCGGTAAATGCGAGTTGTCATCCAGAGAAGCCTTGTCATCACCGTCGAACTCTGTCGGGGCCTCGAGTATTGACACGTAGGATGCAGCAGATTCTGACACAATATCCTTGATCAGGCGGTCCAGAAGCTCGGCGCCGTTCTTAACTGATAACTCGGAATCTGCGCCAAGCTGGCAGGAGGTACTGTAAGTTAACTGTTTCCCAAGGAAACCCAGAAGAGCGATATGACGAAAATTAAGAGACTCACTTTGCAGAGTTGATCGAATATGCTGTTAAAATATACGAGAATCTCTCCTTTGGCAACCTTGGCAATGTTGTACATAGCCTCGCAGGCGTAGTATCTTACCCGCGCATCTTGATCAGTGAAGCAGGCCAAGACGGGGGGCACAATCTTGGCGAGGTAACGGGGAAGTTCCTGGGCACATCGACCATCAGTAAGTCTAAAGCCTTTTGTAGTGATTCTAGATTTGCGCCGTAGATAAACGTACAGGACCAAGAGCAATAGCCGCAGCTGCCAGGCCAATCAAGCCACCGTTTCTGGCATGAGGCTGGTGTACCGCGTAAGCGTAGTCATTGCAAAGCTGCTCGAGAATATCGTGAACGCGTTGATAATCCTTGGAGCTGACAATTTCACGAATGACCCGCTCAAGCCTATTTGTGTCTGTGGTCAGCAAAGGAAAAGGATAGGCCTGAAGACAGAGGTAGATCTTCTCGTGAGTCTAAGTAGCGGAAGGATGTTGGTTTAGTGCATGGGAGTGGGTGGGATGCAGAAAAAGGCTGCGAGGTGAACAGCCCGTAGTTGTAGCGAAATGAAGGTGGCGGGACATACTCTAAGGCCCCGACTTTGCGCTTATCGTAGAGTTTGTCGTTTAGAGCTCGCTGGATGTTGGCGTCCATGGTGGCTTCAGTCACATCCTCTAGCAGCGGAGGCACTGCACTACGACGGGAGGAACTGGCAGCCCGACTGCTTCCCTGGGCCAGAGAGAAATGAGACGAGAGCAGTAATGCAGGTGTCAGTGCGAGGATGCTATAGTGACGAAAAATGAATACACAGCAGGATGGATAAATCCGTCGAGTCGATCGCGCGTGTGATGATGAGGATGAAGTTAAGTTTAGCTCCAGCCCGGTTAATAGCAAGGAGAGGAGGCGGACGGGGATGGGATGGGAACCTTGGAACGCCTGGGCTAGGAGTTTTTTGGGGCACGCACTGTGGCGTCACTGTCCTCCTGTCCACTGTAGGCGCCACTGGTTTCCCCAGGTCAGGCGAACCAGCGGGCCACCCTCAAGTCTACTCTAGTATCCCGCCTTCAACGTAGGTAGCCGCGCTCGATCGACGAATGTGTCACATGCCCTGTACCTGTTCGATTTCGTCCCTTACCTAATAGATCTAATCATGTAGAATATCTTCTTCCCGATCTCTTTGCTTCCGAGGCCCAGATCAAGTGACACGGGCATACCTCGTCCACCCGTCGTAATAATGTCCAAAGGTCAAGTCTTCAGGGTTGCTATCCCGGCCCAGCTTGGTAAACGTGTCACTAAATAGACAAAGAGCGAGCATGTGACTAATTGCTGTCGTATCTTATCAAGGCATAGACAGGCAAAGAGGTGCCTTGGGGATTAATGCGGACATGACCGACCATACCTCTCTTATTACGATACGGATGAATTCATGAGGCTCGTCGAACATTCATCTCGATTCAATTTTTATTAGATCTTTAGACTTCCTTTGATATCCCCCGGGTAATTACTGGCGTAAGATCAGGCTTGAACGCTCCTTATGATATGATATTCTTCAAAATCCTTTAGGCAGCTTGTGATGTAGCCTTTGAGCCTTCGTTGCCTAGACTAAAACCAATTCGTATCTATTCTTCTATCGCTCCTCCTTTATCATGCTTCTGTCGGCAATGTTCGTGATATGGGCTGGGTGAAATGCGTCCAGAAATCCCTATCGACAATGTAAAACGCAGGATCTATCATTGGCGACCTCCTTCTCGTGGGTCAAACGCTTCGTCAAGTGTCATATCAGTCAAGCGTGTATTGAGAGTCAGGGTGATGGTCAGGTAAGACGTGCTCGCGACACACGCATCGAGGTCATTTTCTCAGCCGGCAAACGATGCATCGAGGCACAAGTTCAGCCAATACGCAGCGTTAAGGTGCCTCTAATCCGCTACCTTGATTTCAGTGGTGATGATGATGATGATGACCATGTCCAGAGAGATCGCCGCTTTCCGCTACCGTCCTCTGGCACTTGGCCAGGATGGCTGCCTGCCTCGAAACTTCAGCAAGTCGTCCTATGACTTGCTGATTACTGTTTGCGAAGCCGTAAAGTGCGTACGGGATCCCGACCTCGTGACAGAACTCCAGTACAAGCGCCTGGGTCTTGCGGAGGTTGTGTCGTGGTATGCGTGGATAAAGATGATGGATCGCTTGGAACTGCAGTCCGCCGTGGATGAAGTCGAGCCACTCGGGGCAGTCAACGTCCATGGTAGTACGCAGCATCCTCTGGGGGAAAGACTCTTGAGGACCGAGGTCGGCCGTGCTCATGGCAAAGTGCGAAAGGACGATCTGGACATGAAGAGGTGATGCCACAACATGGCTGACCAGGAGATACATGAATCGTGTACGGCCGTCGGGCAGGGCTTTGTACATGAGCTCATATCCGAACCAATACCAAAAGAAGACCTGCCCAACGAACTCGAGATATCGATGCCAGGCAGCGGGTCCTTTCTTGGGACCACGGCCAGCAAGGAGATAGTCCCAGGAAAGGCGATAAAGGTTGAAACGAGCCAATGCTAGTAAGGGGTAGTAGGTGTATTTCTGGATTCGGAGCAGGACTTTAGCAATGGCATCATAAGCCATAATCTTCCGGTAGTAAGTCGAGTAGAGGTTCCCCAAAAGGCGGTGGGAGACTGCAAACAGGGGCATGTGCTCGATGTCAGGATCGTGTTCTGGCGCATTCGTCACAATGTGGTGAACATTGTGGTTTCGCTTCCACCAACCCATAGACAAACCACCAATGAAATCAGCAATCATGATTCCAATGACCGAGTCGACATGGAAGTTATGAGTGATTCCCATGTGGCCGGCATCATGAGCTGTAAAGACCAACTGATGCCAAAGGCCCCCAAGAGCGAACGCACTCATGAAGTACCACTCCCAACGAAGGAACACTATGGTCATAATGGCAAGCAGACTATAACGAATGCACTCAACTCCGTATGCCCAGTAATTGCATTCGTACAACCCCTCGTCGAAGATGCGTTGGTGCAATTCGCGATATTTTGCAACGACTTTGGCTTGCGCATCTGCGTTTGGAGCAGGATATTTGTCCAGGTCTAATTTGATGTGTTCCATCGTCACAGTATCCAGATAGGACATACCGTCAAACGCGTCTTCGGCCGTTGAAACAGAGGATATCGAGGCTGATCGAACAGTGCTGGGGCCATTTCCTGATCGCTGGCGGAGGGTCTGGTCGTTGCTTTCGTCATCGTCAAAGACAGGAGATGGTGATCGGGAGGTTGCTGGGCTCGAGGAGGTGTCCTTGTGGCTATCGACATCGTCGTTCGTCCCGGCTTCGATCTGGGCTCTGGTTCGGAAGACGCCGCCTTGAATTGGAGGTAGGAAATTCTTCCACGGGAGCTCCACGCGGCCAATTCGATAACGCAGCATCTGGTGTCTCGTTTCTAGTGAATGAAAACTGCGAGATTCAGTCAGCTATGGAAGGCCAGGAAACGTAGAAGGCGTCCATTGAGGACCCCAAACTCACGCATCAATCTCGTCTGAGGCATCTTTGCCCACCATGTGCAGGATGGCAATGTCACCTCCAGGATGGTGTTTCAACCAGGCATCGGTTTTAAGCACAAGGCCGTGGACAATGATAATCTTGCGATCCTCCGCAATCAGCGCCTCAACCTCGTCTCTGGTCATGAAAGGCAGCTCTCGCTTCGTTTTGAGGGCTTCATCAAGGCCTGGGAGGCCGGTGATGCGCCCATCGGCCGGGCTGGGAGTTGCCATGATTGAGGTGACAGCCTGGTGCGATAGACGTAATCGCAAATTCGAAAACAAGCAGAGGAAAACGGCGGAGGCCGCGATACCGCTGGATCAGACGTGCAGGTACTGGAGGAATGGATAGCAAACGAGCGAAGGAGTTGTGGGGGAGGGGGATGTATATGGAGGAGAGAGAAAGGGGCCTGAGCTCGGAAAGGGAGGAGAGGCTCAATTCACCGCATCTTCGGATGAACGTATTCGTGTTGTCGACCTAGCCCGTACGGAGTAGGCACTGTATTCGAGGAAGATGCATGTGCTGAGTTCTAGGCTCCCAATTAGTGGCCAGTAGCGGGCGGATTCAAAGCTCAGCGACTGGAGCCGTTCCATGACCCAGGGGGTCGATTCCATCGACGATGGATGGTCGCGAGAAGTGGAGGATTCTATCCAGGGTCCATCCATTCTACCCCGCCCGTCAACACCTCGAGGTTGGAGCTCGGGGCAGCTCCTACTCTGTATGTACCTTCCAGAGTACCCTCGACCAGGTAATCCGTGCGTCACATACCGTAACGTACGTAGGTCTTGGATTTCGACCTTCCAATTGCGCAGTACTGCTGTCAAGATTGGCCGCCCGTTTCAAGTGGGAGGGATCTTGCTATAATTCCGTTACTCGTCCAGCCGGAATTGTTAGACTTGTGAGACGGCAACAATCAACGACTAATTCGTCATCACGGCACTTGACGGATTCAATTCTCGACTCATTGACCTTCATCTTAGCAGTCACAGCACCCGTACTCCGTACAAAGGGCCAAATTCCTCAAAGGTTGCATATGTCCTTGCCCCTGAACCAGCCGAGGGATACCACAAATGGCCTGATCTGCCGGAAGACCCAAAATCCGGTGCATGTACACCGTACAATGCTTGCAGTTTCTCGGTCCCTCCGGCTCGGCACAAGAGAGCACCAATCGTTACAGCAAATCCGTTGCTCTCGGCAGTACGTCCAGAGAATGCCGGATATAGGATATGGTGAAGAGTTCAGCTACCTAGACATGCTGCCTAAGCATTGAGACCAACAGAATAACTTGAAAGACGAGTCCCTAGTGTATCAACAAGTTTTTATTGCAGTAAATGATATAGTGTACGCCGACAATGAGCGCTCTCATTGCTTGCCAAAGTCTCGAAATGTTTAATCGATTGCCCGATATCTTGTTCTTATCATATTTTGATTGCTCTATTCCATCATGCTAGAACAAATCTTACTAGTTTACACAACCCAGAAACCTAGCCAGACAAAGGAACCAGGCTCAAAGGGTTGATCCATCGCACCCTTCCAGCTCTTGTGCATGTCGAGCGCCAAACAACGGACACCTCCGGCCCCATCAGGCCATCCCACAGGTTCGCAGGTCAAGAATCCCTCCGTCAGAAAGAAACGAGCAAATATTTCGAGCTTCTTGTCGTACCGGACTCGTCAGTCCTACAATACCGAGCAAGACGCCTCTTTCGTTCTTCACACCCCATCCCCGGTCCTGTTCGCGTGGCCAACAAGCTTAGAAATGGATGGCCTTGGCGTGGGTAGCCATGGCTGCCTCCTTGAAGGCCTCAGCCAGTGTGGGATGAGCGTGGCATGTCCGGGCAATGTCCTCGCTGGAGGCGCCGTACTCAAGCGCCAGGGTGCCCTCGGCAATCATCTCACCCGCATTGGGGCCAATGATGTGAACACCCAAAAGTCGATCGGTCTCAGGGTCAGCGAGCATCTTCACCATGCCCTCGGTGTCCATGTTCGTCTTGGCTCGGGAGTTGGCGGAGAAGGGGAAGGTGCCGACTCGGTAGGGGATCTTCTGGTTCTTCAGGTCCTGCTCGCTCTGGCCAACCCACGCAACCTCAGGATATGTGTACATAACCGACGGGATCGCGCCGTAGTTCACGTGGCCGTAGCCCTTCTTGATATATTCGATGACAGCAACAGCTTCCTCCTCGGCCTTGTGGGCAAGCATGGGACCGAAAGTGACATCGCCGACGCATCGAATATGGGGGATCTTAGTTCGGTACTCGGAATCGATAATGACTCGGCCACGCTCGTCAAGCTCCATGCCAATATTCTCGAGGCCGAGGCCGCCGGTGTAAGGTCGTCGACCGATAGCGACAAGAACAACGTCAGACTCGATCTATGAACCGTCAGAATCCTATTGCCACCAAAAATTTCCAGAAGTTGCTCGTGGAAAGGAATGAACCTACAGTCTCGGGTTTCCCACCCTTTGCGGAGTCAATCTCGAGCTTCACAAGGTCACCAGACTTGTCACCGCTGACAACCTTGGTGTTGAGTTTGAACTCCAGTCCCTGCTTCTTCAGCGTCTTTTGGGTGGCTTTGGCGATCTCGGTGTCCATGCCCGGTCCACCGATCTGACCGAGGAATTCGACCACAGTGACCTTCGTGCCAAGTCGCGACCAAACAGAAGCCATCTCGAGACCAATGATACCTCCACCAATAACAGTCATGGTCTTGGGGATTTCCTGGAGGGCAATGGCGCCGGTGCTAGTAATGACACGCTTCTCGTCGATCTCAAGGCCCGGGAAGGGGGTAGACTCGGAACCGGTGGCAATGATGATGTTCTTGCCGCGCACGCTGGTCTCGCCGCCATCGTTGAGTTCGACCTTGATCTCATTCTCGTTGACGAAGGAGCCGGTGCCCTTGATATACTCGACACCGTTCTTCTTGAAAAGGAATTCGATTCCCTTGGTCAAGCCGTTGACAGCGTTTTCCTTGGCCTTCATGAAGTTGCCAAGGTTCAATTTGACGTCGCCGACCTCGATACCTCGGTTTTTAGTATCGTGGAGGATTTGGTGGTACAGATGTGAGTTGTTGAGGAGGGATTTTGAGGGAATGCAGCCGACATTCAAGCAGGTTCCGCCGAGAGCGCCGCGTTTCTCGATGCAGGTCACCTGGGCGCGCAGGATCATTAGCGACAGGGAGCACCCTCGCCTCAATTCTCGGTTCTTACATTCATGCCTTCTTGGCCTGCCTTGATGGCAGCGACGTAGCCTGCCACACCACCACCAATGATGACCAGATCCTTCTCCTCTAATGCTTGGTCAATGCTGCTCCGAACGGGGATGTACGAATACGTGGAAGCTACGCACCAGACGCCGAAGCGTATCCTCGGCTCCATCGCGAAAGTGTCGGCGACGAGACGACGACAGGGAGACTATCAACAGAATATCAAAGTTAGCAACAGAAGAAGTATGGCATGCAGGTTGGGGTTCTCGTCTGCTCTCTCAATCGTTGTTGGGCCAGCGCCCAGATCGAAATTTTGATGTCATAGGGGCAGAGCTGGAAAAGTCGATCGAGACTCACGCTGATTTTTGGAAGGCTGGTCGCGCAGCGACTCTAGATATCAAGCGACTCGAGAGCATCTTGGGAGACCGGGTGAAGGTGTTTTGCGGAGTGGCAATGGGAAAAGGAGGATGTGGTGATGGGGAGGTATTAAGTGAGCAGGCAAAGCGCGAACCGAAGGTTTTCGTTTTGAGGGAGCGACAGGCCAAGCTTGCTGCTAGAAGTAGAGGTACGGGCCGGGGAAGCTCCAACAGTTCCAAATATGGAGTCTCTGGCGGCCCTAGGAGGTACCGGTACCTGAGAGCCCTTGCGTCGTGCTCCAGGGAGCTTCGGCAATGCGCCACCGCCCATCAGGTAATTTTTCTTCTCTTAGGGATGGGGCCCGACGGTTCCAGCGCCGGCTATGCGCCTGGTCTTTCGCCCGCCCCGGGCATCCGTCTCCTGGTCGCCCCAACAGCCAACAACCAGAAAGGAGCCTTGGGGCGCAAGCTCCGGTCTTCAAACACCGACAACCCGTACCTTCCCGTGTGTAGCCGTAGATAGCTCTCGTCGGGATTCATTGTCGCGAAACTACGAGCGTCTCGGCGAATCATCTTCAGAACCAAGTCCAGCAGCAGATGACTCGTTTCTCGTATTTAACAAATGCGGATTGATCTTTTACAGTCATCTGACGCCCTTTCGGAGCCTCTTATATAATGTCGCCATTTTTGGAGACTCAGAATAGACAACTAATTAATAAACTTCTTCCAACTTATGGCTGCCGCTCGGCTTACATGCCTTGTTTCGCCGCTCCGGTCAGATAAACACCGGCGAAAGTCCTCAGCAACGCCGCATATGCTGCTCTCTTTCATCAGCTAGTCTCCGTGACTGCCGTGACTGCTTGGACTGCTGTCTGAACCTTTTGGCGAACATCGTCCAGCTTTTTCGCCTCCTTCGTAGTAATCAACTTCGTCTTCCGGATCTTCTTCCTCAGGATCCAATGGATACCGGCGGCCAGGCCAGGGAAATCCCTTGCCGGTCCAAAGTACTTCTCGACTCTAGCATCCTCCTTGATTTGTTTACCTCTGCATTTTTGAAGCAATGCTATGACTAGTCGCTCCACAAACATTGACGTCCACTCATTGAGCTCTGGCAGTTCAAGCGGTCTCAGTATCGCAATGCTCAACGCCCCATCTGTGATGAGTGATGCATAGAATTGGGCAACGTTACTAATTCGCCTTTCGTCCCTCATTCTTTCGCCGTCGGCTGTGTCGTCATCATCAGGTCCCTCTCCAAAGAGAGACTCGCCTAGGCCTCGGAAGATCTTCCATAGTCGATCTTGAAAAGCAAACCGAAGTTTACTATTGGCGCATGCCTTGTTCCCTACCAATGCATAGTAGGGGTTGTACTGAGCTTCGCTTCCCACGCACTGGATCAAGACTCGGGCCAGCTCCAACTGGTCGTCCTTCCTCAGGTTGAGATTTAAAAACTGTCGATAGCCTTGCTCGAAGTCCGCAGCAGTCATGAGAGCCGTGAAGATGGCTATCTGTGCCGTTCCGGTGAGTCCTTGAGCTCGCGCCTTCTGTGGATAGTCAGGAAGGATAAAATCCATATCCTCTTCGTCAGACGGCTCCCTTTCGTCTTCCCTTCGGGAAAGCTTAGCATCGTGCTTTTCATTGACAATGTTGGCTGGAACACTTGCTCCTACGAGCCACCACTTGCCCCGAGTAGCGGCTCCTTCTATGTCAACGAGCCCGATGCCCATGGGAGACACGCCCTCTAGTCGACGTGATTGGGATTTGAGCTCGCCTAATCGTTTCTTCATCCGTTGCACATGCTCCGAGACGATCGCTGAATCCATGCCTCGCGCTTTGGGTTTTGCATTCTTCAAGTCGGTGATAGTATCAATCATGAACTTTGTCCGAACAGAGATGTTGGCATAGCCGACTCTCGAGACAGCTTGACTCAGAACCCCTGCTACATGCTTTAGGGTCTGGGGGTCATCCCTCCTCATCAATCGGCCGGCCATGCGGCAAATGCGAAGAAGTAGTTCGACGTTGAGCTCCGAGAGATTGCTCAACAGCTTCTCCATGTAATCAAAGAGGATTCTGCAGCTGACAACCTCAAACACATAAAGTTGGGATAGAAGTGTGATGAGGTTAGAGGTCTCTTTTTGAAATCCAGACGGGTCACCATTTGTATCTTGGGAGGCTCTGTCGTACTCGACGCCAAAGTCCGCAACGATCCTTCGGATCAACTGAGAACCAAAGCTTGCTCCAATAAGCCTGTACGTAGCAGCTGCGAATCCTCCAGTCAGGACAAAAAACTGATCTGGAAGGCTCTCGGGTTTGCATATTTGCGCCATAATAGCATCCGTGATTATGTCTGTGACATCACCACGAGCATTCTTCTGGTACAGCTCCTCGACCGAGCTCACAATTGACAAGATGTTGGCATCCGTGAGACGGTTTATAAGACCCTGGACCTGTTTACGTAAACGGCTCTTGCTTTCTTCCTCAGAACTTCCGACCCTTCGAAGTGATGGTGGGACGTATTTAGCAACTTGAACTCCCGACGTCGGTGCAACATATGGATTTTCGCGTTGTTGTACTTGGGCTTTCACTGGCCCCTCTGGTTCAGAATCAAAGCCGTCGAAATCGTCGTCGTCAAAGTCGTCCATGTCTTCGTCCTCGTCGCTCTCTGCTGAATCCCTTTCTTCGTTCATTGCCTCTCCTTTCGGCTGTGCCGGGTTCTTTCGTTTCGACGCTAGCCACCCTTCGTATTCTCTTTTTCTCTTGCGATCCTCCTCATCACTCTCATCAGGAGCACCTTCGTCGAAATCCGCCATCAACTCGTCTAGACCATCGTCTTTGAAAGCCTGAGGTAATGACTTTCTTCCCTTCTTAATGCCAAGTTTTCTCTCAAATTCGTCAATTTCAGCGTCGTCTTGGGCAAGCTTTGCTTGCACTGCCTGAGAGACCCTTCTCCCGTGAGACTCAAGTTGCTCCTCGTCTTCTGCTTTTTCCGCTATTTCTTCTTCATCCTCGTCATCGTCGAATGGGTCATCCAACTCTTCAGATTCTTCGTCGAGCATGCTCCCCTCTTCAGCACCACTTGTGAGTTGGTCGTCAATATCGTTCTCATTGTCGTCGTCTTCCATCTCATCCTGCTTCGTTGTTTTTGAGGCTATAGGCCACTTTTTTGAAGGATGTGAAGGCCCATGGTCAGATTTTGCCGTTGGCCGGTTTCTCTTGTCGTTCACGAATGCACGAGAATAGATATGGGTCTTCTTTTGTACCCTGTGCGCTTTTCGTTGCTCTTTTCGAGACATCTGGTGAGCGTAATGCTGGCCATGTTTGGTTTTTCGGTTTGGCTCGATGTCTGGTACCTCCAAACCCATTCGCTTGAAGAGCTTCTGCTGAAGCTCTGGAACTGATGATGGTGGCATGGTGACGGTGATAGTTACGTTGCTCAGAAACAGAACAGACGTATCGAAGGCAGTCAGTTGATCATTATGAACATTTGAATGTGTGGATGAGGAGCCTTGAGTAGCCCGTGATTGCGGCAGAAAGCCTCAGCAAATCCGAATGTTCGACGTGACAACAGTCTTAACGAAGCTGGTAAATGAAAACGAAGACTGCAATAAAAGGTCTGGGAAAAAATATTTGGGGCCGATAAGATAAGGCTGGCTTCAAGCGCACCCCGCCATTCGGCGTGCGTCAGTGGAGACCAGTCGCAGTCCATGGCGGGGCTCGAGCACTCACAAACTGACCTCAATCCGTTTTGTACAGCCTCACATAACCATCCTGCGAGTCAAATTTCACCAACATGGATTCTGGGCATATGAGCCATGATGAGGTTAGTGCTAACTGAGACGCTGATCCCCCTGTGGTTCAACGAGCTCTTTCTCCCCATTTGTGGTATTTGCATCGCTCACATGACGTCCAGTTCTTCGCCGCGCTGGGGGGACTCTTTGAACACCGTAAAACAAGCGATCACGGTGCCATCTACCTCAGCCAAAAGCGACGTGGGTCATCCATCTCAATCCTGCCTTATCTCGCGGTCTCTAAACCTCTCCAGTCATCTCTAGCCGAGACGGTCCTCAGGCCTCCGAGTCAGACCCTGCGTCAGACCTGGACAGCAAACCGCAGCCCATTCTAGTCCGCGCCTCCAACGGCCAGTCCAAGAGGGACCGCCCCAACAAACTGAAAGTATCGACTGTCGTTCAGCCTGGCGATCTGGAGGCTTTTTATATGCGATATGCAGATGTATGCAAGGCCGGCATGACAGCCCTAAAGCCTCGTGATCGGAGTAAGAAGAAGGCCAAGGCGAAGAAGAAGAAGGCAGCCGCCTAAGAGGAAGTCGCCGATAACGAGTTCGTGAGTGGGTGTTGCCGTTAAATAGAGTCTTGGTTTCGCGGCAGAGTCTCGTTTATCATCTCTTGGGCTGAGAAGCCCAGGCCGTCGTTCGCCCTAAGTTTTCGTCGGATGCATCAACGAATCTCATGTATGAATCGCTCGAATTATTACCATCAGTAACATTTATTTTACAGCATAAGTCTAGCTGCATTACTTAGTTGAGTAGGGGCTCGGGATATTTCATACGGATGGGATCGGCCAGGCATTGTCACGCTCAAAAAGGTGCCCAATCTATATTTACTATTGCACTCAACTCCATTCTTCTCAACGTGACTGGCAAATTCAAGGTTCACGTCCGCGTCCATGCCACTCATGCCGAAATGCCCGTTCTTTCTCCTTCAGCCTTCAGCTCGGATAGCTCTTCAGCCTTGATACACTCTGCGTTCTCCTCAATTCTCCCGTTCTAAGGCCACTGTCTTGGTACTCTTGCTCATATGCGCAATTAATGCAGCTCTGCTTCTACGGCCTCCGTGAATTCCCAACGTCCGTGCCAAGGCTCTGAGGAGACTGTAACAACGGATTATGGTCCTCCCGTCTACCTAATTCCTATTGAACCAAGCATTCGCACTAGCGGGCGTTGCATTCGGGAGCGTGCAGCTCTCCATATTAGAACACAGAGTATTATAAAGGAGAGGTCCAGGTTTGCAAGTAATCCACTACTCAAAACTTGTTTCAGTACTACAGGTGTGACGTGTCCGTGACATAAAAGGCACGAAACCACTCTCGTATCTTGTTTCTTTCTCGACATTTTGAGAATAAGACTGGGGAGGTGAAGAGGCAGTCATGCCCGCCTAATGATTTTGAGGTCCAGTATGAATCAACAACTATGTTTCGTATCTTCGTCATGTCTTCCGGGCGCAGGCAGAGCGATCCTGTCGAATTTCTACATAGGTACCTGAATGAACAGCTCCAACTGTGGTGATCAGCAGCTCCGCAGACCCGAACAAGCCATAGCTCCTGAGACAGGGGGAAAACGTCATTGGCTTCCGTGAACGATATCAAGTCTAAACGAAGGGTTAATAGCAATGAGGTCATTTGCTCATTACGAGGCAACCCTCGGGACTGTATTTGTATGTTCATTCACAATTTCAGTCAATCGGCATCACACCATCCTGACCAACCAACCCTTGTTGTCGAGCGGTGGTTCGGGGCACATAATCACCCAGTCACTTGATCAGCCAGTCCCAAGCATCATACAGCCAAGGAAGCTACCCAACTCCGCAACAATCATAAGCAAGATTCCTCACACCAGGCAGACATGAGTTTCGGAAACCTTCAATGAAAACTCAAGATACATTCTAGAAAGAGCTGTGTGTCATCCTTTATATGACAGGCCAGCTTGGCCCTTCCCTCCATAAGTGAAAATCCCCTTTTTATGGTTTTCGAAGTTTGGCAGTGACTGAGAGACGAAAGTCCCAGCCGCTACCCTTACTCCCAGCCATGTAACCTTGAAATATTACAACTCATCTTTTCGTGTCGGGTAAAATAGAAGGAGAAGGAAAGATAGAGCTCGACCGTGATTCCATGAAGACTCCAGGTATCAGAACTCTCACACTTTCATCTTCCTAACTCTTTTTTTCTCTTTTGTCATTTTTGTTGTGGCAAGATGAATGAACCGAAAGCAGGTATACCGGCGAAAGATGTCGGTATAGAAAAGAAATGAGTATGAGGTTGCGACAACCATGCTTGTGATGTTGGGTCGGCAAATTCGCTTCACGACATCACTGCGAAGTTGATCAGAGCGTCGTTACATGATCTGATCCTGGGTAAGACCACCATGAGGGTCGGTTTCCATGGAGTCCCCGCCCGACTGGTTCAGATACTTGACGTAGCTCAGATTGAGAGGGCGGCCACCGTATTGATAGCCCTGGAATTTGGCAATCGCTGTCTCGGCCGTCTCGGGAGAGTCGAATCGAACGACACCGGTGCCTCGAGACCGCCCACTGGCTTCGTATTGGATTTCCGCTTGTTCAACTTTGCCGATAGTTGTGAAAAGCTCGACCAAGTCGTCGTTGCTGGTTGACCAAGGCAACTAGTTCAAATTAGCAACATGAAGCTTTCCCGTGAATAAAATTCCCTTACGTTGCGGACGTAGATGATCTCACTCCTTTCAGTTCCCGCAGTGGCATAGTCAGTGAAGGGGTTTGGCGGCACGGAGGGTGCAGGGGAAGCATCGAAGCTAGCTCCGCCTCCGCCGGCAAAGCCTCCTCCACGGCCACCAAATCCAAAGCCGCCACGTCCACCGCCGTAACCACCTCGACCGGAGAAGCCGCCGAAGCCTCCTCGCATGCCGCCGTAGCCACCACGGCCACCGAAGCCCATGCCTCCGCCGCCACCTGCATATCGGTCCTCACGGACTTCGAGGTTGCGACCCTGCCAATCATAGCCGTTGAATTGCTGGATGGCGCTTCTCGCATCATCCGGGCTCTCGAAGACAACGATTCCAGAGCCTTTAGGGCGACCGTCAGGACCAACATGGACATCGGCTCGGACAACGCCTCCGTTCCTAGCTATATAGAATATTAGAACAACTTCAACCAAGACGTTGGCTCGACGTACCGGCTTGACGAAATAAGTCCTTCAGATCCTGCCAGCCGACATTGAAGGGGAGCTACAGTAAGTTAATAACCGCCAGTGACAGGTATCAAAGGAATAGGGGTAGAAACAAACGTTGGCAACGTAGATCTGACGACCAGCACCGCCAGGGGCTCCGCCATAGCCGCCGCCGCCTCCGCCGCCGCCACCAAAACCCCCTCCCATTTGACCACCGAAGCCACCCCGACCGGCACCGGTGGCTCCAATGAACCTAGGCTCTGCTTCGCGGTCCTAGTGACGTGCGTTATTAGATACCAAGCTCATATGACCAAGTCCGAAGAATGAATGTTACAAACCTCTCTCACGTAAACGAGGCGACCCATCAGGTTTTGGTTGCTGAGTTGGGCAACGGCTTGTTGCGCTTGCTCTCGTGTAGCATATTCCACTATTCTGCACGAAAGAGTTAGTGTCGCGAATACAACAGATGATCGACAAGGTCGATTACTTACCCGCATCCCTACATTCACCCCAGGACAACGTCCCAACCCGTCAACCCAACCATCCATGTAAGACTAAGAGGGAAGAAAACCACAAAAGAAAGCCAGCCAAAGACTACGCGATGAAGCCCACCTTCGACATTCCGTTTGGAAGCAATAGCACATCGGCAAAAAGAACCTCTCCAGCTAGATATCCTCTCGTCAGCCCCACATCTCTCCTCCGAAACCCGCGGCATTGCAAGCCTCACCCTGTCTCATGAAGTCTTTCAGATGATGCCATTTGACATCGTAGGAGAGGTTGCCGACGTAGACGCGGCGGTCCTGCTGCGACGTCTCGCGGATGTTGTTCATCATCTGTTCTCGGGCTTGGGCCCTTTCCTCATAGGATCGATGAGGAGCCTGTCCAGAAAAGCCTGGGTTTTGTCCTCCACCTGGGGCACCTTGGCCAGTCATGGGAGAACGATCACGGCCCCGGCGGTAGTCGTCGCGACTCGGTGATCTGCTGCGAGGGGAATAAGACCTTCGTCGATTTGATCGGCCGGGGCTTCTGGATCGTCGACGTGGAGATCGAGACCTCTCGCGCTGGACGAGGTTAGCTGCGAACCGGAGAACAAGTGGTTCCATTCCAAGAGAAGCACTGTGGCGCGGCGTAGGAAGAGGGAGGAAAGGATAAAGTGTGCAGGTAAGAGTCAGGCTTTGGCAGTGGAAATTTTGAAGGTGGCCTGCGGACACACAGGAAGGAGCGCGAGCATGATTCACTGCAGACCATTGGCGACAGGAGGCAAGGAAATTGACTGGCCAGGGTTTCAAGCCTGGATTCTGTTGCCGTTGCCTCAGCGGTCACTTGCAGCACTTGCAAACAGTTACCATGTAAGGCCCTACTTCGGATGACCGGAAGGCGTGTGAAGCCTCAACAACAGAGGCAATCAGAACAGAGGGTTTAACCCTTCCCAACGGATGGCCGCGCTCGTCGGGTGCGACTGCAACAAAGCGCCGCAATCGCGAATGAGGTGGTCATGCTCAACGGCGCGGCTGCCACTGCGGGTAATAGATTGATGGCAGTAGCGCCATCTAGACGGGGTGGAGGGGGGGGAATAGAACAGAGCCGGCAGAGGAGGGTCATCAAGGTGATGTTGGTACTCACGGGTCGATACGTATCGCCTGAGTCAGCTAGAAGTATGTGAGCGTTAGAAACCAAAATCGCGAGCAAAACAGATTGACAGGAGCGAGAAAAGAGAGGCAGCGTGCTTGAAATAACGGGGAGTGAGAGTACCTCAGCGTAATGGAGGGGTGTGATGAAGAGCCGAGTGGACCTGGGCGGGAAATGCAGGTAAGGGGGGGTTCTGATAATGCAGTGTACGGGGAAAGGCGACGCGAGAAGAGGTAGCGGGAGTGTTGTCGGTGGTGGAAGGGGGCCTCCGAGGTGCAGCAAGCAGCAGGACGAGGTGGTATCACACTGACTTGATGAGCACACTCCGAGGGAGTGGACAACTCGGAGCAGGCTCTGCTCGCGTCGAACAATCCCCGGGATGCCAGTAGATAGATGATGATGGAGGAGAGCGCAGGGGAGAAGAGATGGAAGACGAGGAGAGAGATACACAGGTCTGCTCACTTGCGGGCGCAACGGCAACCGCTATTACTCGGAAGTCCTCATGCGGGAAGAGAAGGCGAGTTGACAGGATCGGCCATGGCCGAGAAGAAAGACAGAGCGCAAACAGAGGGTACAAGAGTCAGGCTCGAGGGGAAAGCAGCAAGTGTCAAGACGGAGAGACGACGACGATGTGAGGGGGGTACGACAAGAAGAAAGAGAGGATATGACATACCCATGGCGACACCTGTTCTACGGACGGAAAGAGAAAAGGTACGGTATTGGGGGGGTGGAGGGTGGTGGCCTTGTCGCGTGGTGAGAGGAACGAGCGGCCGGTCTGGATAGGCGGCGGATGACAAGACGCGCACTGATTTCTCCAAAGAGACGTCCACGTCGGTCAGGTCGCAGAAGACCGGCGAGAGCGTGAGTCTGAGCCTGAGAGTGCCTGAGAACCTGGGCTTGTTGAGCCGGATGCGCGACACTGGGGGGAACGAGCGCTGGGGGGGAGTCGGGGATGACGACGGGACACGACAAGCCACCGACCGAATGGATGGAGTGATGACTGGTCCGCGGTCAGCCAGCAGAAGACACAGGACGAACAACGACGACGAGAACCGAATGTCGCATAAACGCAAAGCTGGCTGCAGCACGAGAGATTCGGGGGGGGACAATGGAGTCGGCTTTTTGCCCCGGATGGCAAAAGAAAAGACGCGCCTCGAGAGGGAGGGTCCCAGGGCGAATCAGGCGACGAATGAGAGGGCGCAGGCCCGACTTCGACTGGGGGCCGCGATGCAGGCTATGTACCCTCCCGACCCAGAACGACGCCCCCAAACCCAGCAGGAGCCCAGCAGCAGCCCAGCAGGAGCTCCGGGCAGGCACGGGGACTCATCTCCTGGAGCCAGGCCAGTGAAGAGCTGGCTGGCAATCGAGGTTGCGCTTTCATTTCATTTAAAGGAAAGACTTGCACGAATGCTCTGCGCGAGCACCTTGCGCCTCGGACCTGGAGCACAAGTCCCTACATAACCCGTGTGCTTTTTGTCACGGCTCTGCACACACCTTGCTGTCTCGCCGGTTGAGCTTCAACCAAGAGTGGGATGGGATGCCGTTGCAGGGCGTTAGACGCCTGAAGAGGCTAAATTGGCTGCAGATCTCACGACGAGGGCGGCGGCTGCTGGAGATGCCTGGGGACGATAATGAGCTGCCGACACCACCACCACCACTACCTCCCGTTTGGACGTGCAGGTACCGATGGACTAAAAATACGGCCAGTCAACCGGGGGCGTGAGATTTTATTAGTCAGGCTGACTTGCGGACCTCGACATTGCTGCTGGTCGCGGCACCGCTTACTATCTGAACCCCTTGTCCCCAGACGAAAGGAACTGGACAGGTGTTCAGAGATCGATCCGAAGCCGACATACCGTGCCCGTCCATCAAGGACATCAAGTCTAGCGCACATGCGTGGGTAGACTGGCAAACTGGGTCTTGCATCCCGTCTCTTGACGAGTGCCTTGGGCAATGGGTCGTGTACCTAGCTTCACCGGACTGGAGCAGCCGGGCAGCCAACGGAGGTAAGCCGGGTGATGAACGACCGATCAGGTAGGACTTTGGGACCCAAGGCATTGCAAGATACTGCCACACAAAAAGGTACCTTGGCAGATTCAGTGTAAACTTGTTCTCGACCAGCCACTTGCAACACGCAATACAAGAAAACCCATATACCCTTGCTAAACTATGTGTAACATATTTGCTGAGGCGCAATATCAGCATGAGAATTGATAGCCTAAAAGGAGGTGAAATGGTCTTGGAAAGAAGTGCATCTTCAGTCCAAGTTTTTCCTCTCCGTCCAGCAGCATCCTCGAGCATGTCGTCTCCTTCTCCAGACTAATACGCACTGTGCCAGCCTTGCCACCTGACTGGCCAACCTCGAAATGGCGACGTGGGCTAGTCGATGCATCGAACAAGCCGGCGTGTAAGTTGGTGGGGCGGGATCCTCCAAAGAGCCTCTACACAGTTTGGGAATAACTGTATTGTCTGATCCCGTTCCATTCTCTCATCTCATCCTTCTCACAAGGTTTGTTTCCCAGGCACGGCGCTGTACCTTAGCTGAGCCTGTAATGAGCTCCCTCTACACACGTTCAGAAACTCGGCAGATACTTTGTAGGCTTGGTCGACCCGGACGGGATCAAATCTCGTGGTGAGGGTGAGATCCCAGTATTGAGATGCCAGAGATCAAGAAAAGATGTACATGTTTTCTTCAACGTCATGTCCCCGTCTGATTACGGAGGTCGCAGGTGGCAGGAATGATCAATCTGCAAAGCAAATCACTTGAGTCAATTGCGGAATTCGGAAGTGTAACCCAGTACAATAAAGGCGCATTTCGTGTCCTGGAAGAGCCATCTGCCGTGATAGTGCTGGGATGTTTTTGCCAGTCTTGTTCTTCGTCAAGTTCCCTGTCGACAGATCACGAAATACTCCTGTCAGTGGAGTGCATGCAACGGACAGGTACGTACCTTACGGAGTACGTTCCAAGCACGGGCTTCGATAGATCCCGGCCACCTTCCTCGCGTTGCCCCTCCATGGGAAAATGCAGAGCGCAAAAGGCATGCTTTCCGCGTGGGCCGTTGGACGTTGGTCAACGGCATCAACCAAGCTCGATGGTGGGCCGTAGGCTGCAAGCCGCTCTAAGCGGCCAGGTAGTGCCGCCGTACCCTTGTTCACATCAACTCAGGGTTCACCCACCCAAGCATCCCAGGGCATTGAGGCTTACTCGCCGTCCAGAAGAAATCCAAACTTCAGCGGTATCAGGCTTGATATCGCATCTTGATGTTGACTGCTGATGTACCTCGTTGTTCGGCGCCCCCGCTGTGCATGCATCCGGCATGTGTGGCGATGGCAGCTTCGAGAGATATCTGACGCCCCCAGTATCAATGATATGGCAACTCAGGGCGCAAGGGCCAGGCCACGCTCTCCAACACTCAAGATCTGCAACTCAAATCCACATCCCGCATTTTCGACGTTAATTATTCCGCTTGGTCCATGGACCAGCACTACACGTACCCGGACCCTCTCGAACCTTGGGAAGAAGACAGCTTTCGGGATGGGGTCTCTATCGCAGCCAAGGTAGCTTCAACCCTCCGTCGGACGGTCAAGTCTGTTCTTGCTCAGCCACTTCTTGCATTTTGCTCGTCAGTCCAAGGCCTCCCGGGGGGTGCCTGTCTGGTCAACTTAATCCTTGTCAATCTGTCTGTCCATCACAACCCCCCTCCCCCAAGAATCACTGGCATTAGCCAGGTAGGTACCCAGCGTGCCAGCCAGCCAGCTAACCCACTCACTCACCACAGGAGGAGTGGGCTCGCTGCACTACCAAGGTACATCCAGAGTTGCCAGGATGTTCCAGCTCTCTCTCTTCTCCGTTGGCAGAGAAGAACTCGCAAGGGTGGCCGCTGATTGGCATATTGCGCTTCACCGTGATTGCGCGGAGGAGTTCGCGCCGTTACACAACAGCTCACCAGTGTTGCCGGGGACTGGCCCATCCAATCAAGCTCGCCATCACAGCGCCAGGTGACTGCAGATTGTGCAGAAATTGACCAAGTCCCCTCAACGGTCAGCCGTCGTGATTCGAGCGAGCACGCTTGCGAAGAGCTCCAGCTGTCTCGTGGGCCGGGGGGGAAGGATGGGGGCCACGAGGAGAGAAGCGAGAAGAGGCCTTCGGGCCATCGATAATGAATGAGCTGGCGGATCGTTCCAGACCAGACCACCCAGGCCCAGGCAGGTAGGTACCTACGTACGTCTGGAGGCACGCCGAGAGACACGGCTTGCTCTCTCGGGCAGCCGACCTCACTGGCCCTCCAAGTGCCGAGTGTCTCAGTCCCATTGTTGTGTTGATTGTAAGGCAGATAGATACCTCCCTACCTAGCAATGCAGAAAACCCCCCCTCCCCGCCGCCTGCAGCTGACAAGGCATTCATGAGGCACTTTCTCGAGTCCTCGACCGGCCGGCCATGCATGCTTGCACTGAAAGTCGTTCTGTTCTGGTCCTCTCCACGGACACGAGCCCTTGGCCCCGTTCCCGACCAGCCAGTCCGTATCCGAGGCGTCAGATCCGATCATCAAGGTTGCCAGCAGCGGATCCCCTTCGCTCCGTCGCGCCTTGGGATTGCGAGCTGTTCCCTCGCCGCACTCCATGTGGAGCAGACGCACGCAGACGGGTGCTCAAGCTGTACGGATAGCGCCAGTCAGTGCTCAGATGCTCATACCATGCTCGTCGTGTCCCGGCAAGGTTGAGGCCCCGGCCAGAGCATAAGCTGCTCGACCGCTTAGACGCCTCCACGCCTACAAGAATATGACTTGACGTTGAGGGCTTGGGACTGAGGCCGTTGCAGGGCCCCGCCATCTCGATGGTGATAGGAGGCTAAGCAGCGTTTCGGCGATTGTTAGCTTCGAATCTTACAGTCCATCTCGGGACTTTTGCTCACGTCAGAGCTCGCGTCTGCGCGTTCAGCCCTACGGAGAGTGAAACGGACGGCAGCGACGCGTTTCAATACAGGGACAAGGTAGCATCTCGGCGAGCGCTGTTCATAGCAAATGTCGAGTTTATCGTTTAATGGGAACCGGATCTGGTCGCAGGGCCGACAATGAACGTGCTTGCACATGAATGACGGGGGGTCCAACCCGACTCCAATAATTGAGGCTCCCGCTGGCAGAATAGCAGACCGCCCGCCAAGGCCCGAGCTCTGGCCGGTGCCATGCTCCCAAGTCCCGAAAATTGAGCTACGTCCACCACCAACTGACTACTATGCGCCTCAGCACCAAATCTCGGATGGTGTTGCACGGTTGAGCCACGACCTTGACGTCTCTCGACTCCTTTCAATTCGGCCTGATTCCCTGATATTCGAACCGCCGACGGCTTCGACAATGTCTGTCCCCGTCAGACTAGTCCCACGGACGACATTCGTCTGTACTGCCCCTCGATTCGCAGCGCAACGACTCTCCCGACGAGCCTTCCACTCCCACGATCACCCGCCACCTCCAGGTGCATTCGGCGCGGCCGAGAAAGACATTCTCACCGCTGCATATAAACATGTTCCCGAACACGGCTTCTCGCAACGAGCTCTCGGGCTCGGCGCTCGAGACGCTGGATACCTCGACATCAGCGCCAGTGTACTTCCTGATGGACCATTCACGCTGATCCGATACCACCTTGTTACCCAACGCGAGGCATTGGCTGCCCGGTGCGAAGCGGTCTTTTCAAAAGATGTCGACTTGCCAATTGGCGCCAAGGTTGAGGCGTTGACTTGGGAACGTCTCATGGGCAACAAAGAGATTCTGGGCAGATGGCAGGAGGTATGTTCCCATGATCGACTCCCCCATGATATCATGCCATGCTAACTCTCTTTTACAAGGCCCTCGCCGTCATGGCTCAACCGAGTTACGTTCCTGAATCCCTCAAGGAGCTAGCCAAGCTCTCCGACGAGATCTGGTTCCTGGCCGGTGACAAGGCCGTTGATCCCTCTTGGTACTCCAAGCGCGCAACTCTCTCCATGATCTACAGCACAAGCGAGTTGTTCATGACGAACGACAAATCTCCTGATTTTGTCGAGACGCGGCAATTCCTCCAGCGCAGACTGGGAGAGGTCAAGTCTCTTGGCGGTCTCGTCAGTTCACTCGGTCAGTGGGCCGGCTTCACACTCAATGCGAGCGTCAATGTCTTAAGAAGCAAAGGGGTTCGGGTGTGATCCTCCCTCGATCTAACCCTGCTGCATATACCCGGTCTGTTTTCGGCCTCGTGCGCATTTGTACTATAATGTATGAACCTTGTACCACCACATTACCATTACCATATAGAAAAGGCTTTGGCCAGTGTCGTCCCGTACGCTCAGCTTCCCATGCCTTGTGTTTCCATTCAAGTCTTAAATGCTCTCGCTGTCCCGACCATTTTTAACCATTCCAAATCCCAAAACACCTTGGCCACACATCAAATGAACCCCCAAGCCCATGGTAACCTCTGCGCATCACACCTAAGTCACTCCGAAAGTTTACACAAGAGTTCGTTGACGCGGGTCCGTCAGTCTGCGGGGCATCCGTGTTAGTACAAAGATCTCCCTCAGACATACAGCGTACAGCGCTTGATTCACGGACTTACCGAATAATCTTGACATCTTTGTCTAACCTAGCTCGTCCCTCAATAGCATTGGGCGTGATGAGGATATACTGTCGTGACACCGATCGGCGCGCTGCATCCACCTGATGGCGAGGGAGGGTACGTTAGTTTACACAAACTTCGAGGTTGTTTATACTTGGTCGTGCAGAACTTACAAGCATGTTTGTGCTGATGGCACGGTTCACATTATCCATGAACACGTCAAACTCGTCCAAGCATCGGATTGGTGATCCTATTGCCTCCCAAACGGATAGCAACATACATATGGACGAGAAGGACTTTTCGCCGCCTGATAATGTCTTTGTGCTCCTCCCAGCAGAGCTTTTGCGCGTCTCATCGGGCTCAATCTGGATAATGACCTTGCGTTGGCGGTGATCGAGATCAATCTTGCCCCTGAAACCACGCTCGCTGAGAAGATAGTTGAACTGGATTCGGATGCGGGCGCTGATCTGCCGCTGAAACTGGCGCCAGAGGTGCAGGCGATGCTCGATGGCACGCTTCAGGGACTCGACGGTGGCATCAACGTCACGCGTTTGCTTCATGACGCTTTCATATCGTTTGCGAGCTTCGTATGCGCGGTCGAAGATCTCTTGATCTGTTGCCCCAAGACGTTTTTCGCGTGCGGCGAGCTGTTCTCGCACTTTCTCGTACTTCTTCTCGATGCTGCTATGTGTCTCGTCATCGGGTATATAGACACGGTCCGGAGCCATCTCGCTGGCCTGGCGTAGAAAATCTTCCACCTCTTCAGCCTTCTCGTCACGTTTGCTTTCAGCTCGACGCCGCTCGGCACGCTCAATATCAGCGCGTTCAAAGGCGTCGTTCTTCTTGGTCAAGGCTATGCGTCGCATGGATTCGGTAGAGTTGATCTTCTCCTCGGCCTTGTGCACGCGGCTTTCAAAATCTTCCATTTCCTGTCTCTCGCTCTCCATGACCTTCTTAGCTGCCTCAGCCTTGGCATTGAGTTCGGGCTTTGCCAATCTTATGGCACCGTACTGGCTGCCGAGTTGCTCAACCTCGGCTCGCTTAGCTTCCAGCTCCTCTCGTAGATTGACGAGTCTGTCGTCGACACCCTCAAAAGCGTCAAGCTCCCCAGCTACACGCTCGATGTCGCCTTGTGTCTTCCGGAGCTCTGTCTCCAGCGTTTGGATCCTCTTTCGATAATTCTCGAGGTCAACCTGGCATCGTTTCTGAGCTTGTTGAGCCTGACGCTCCTTGTCTGAGATGTCCCGGAGTTCCTTCGCAAGCGCGTCAAGATGCTCCTTCTGAACAGCAATTTGGCGCACCGAGTCAGACTGCATTCTGGGTTTTTGGCCCGTCGGCCGAATAGGGCTGGTACCAATCGTTCCGTTTCGGTTAGTGATTCGGAGGCCCTGGCCACGCTTGTTCTGTCCATCATGGAAACAGATGCAGGCGGCGACGTTACGGGGAGGCCCATTGTCAATCATGATTTTTTCAGCTTCCCGTCGATCTGGGATTAGAATGATCTTCTCAATCTGGTTGTTGATAATAAGCTGAGATCGAATGATCTCCTCATCGAACGTCAGGATCCTAAGAATCGTATTGAATTGGGCATCAGGTTCTTGGGATTGCGTATCGATTCGTCCACCATATGCGATGTAGATAGGCGGAGATCGTTGCATGCCCAAGCGCCGAGCGAGGGCGCTGAGCCGAGTCTGGTCCTTTTTGTTTCTCACGACAAAGGCATTCAGGCCGTCTCCAAGAGTCTTCTCGATGACGCCAGACCATTCCGGTTTTGAAAGCTGAATATGAGCACCCAAGGGGCCCACGGGCTTGTGCTCGAAACCAGAGTCTCTTTCTATGGCCTTGACCAGGTCTCTGATTTGCACGTCAAATCCATCGTATGGCCCTCTTGTGCTTTTTTGAAGCTCGCTAATCTGTCTTTCGGCGGCAAGAATCTCTTCTCTCTTTGCCTGCTTCGCCCTTTTATGTTGATCTGCGAGCTTGTGCTTCTCCGCGAGTTCGGTCTGAGCATTCGGAATTGCGAAAGTTGCGTCTTCAATCTGCTTCTTGAGAGCCTTCTCGCGTGCTGTTGCCTCTGTAAGTTCGCCGTCTTTTTGTGCGCGAGCCGAGCCCGCGGCTTCGCCAAGTCGCTTCTCTTCCTCTGCAATTTTCGCTTCGCAGGATTTGATCTCGTTCTTTGCGTTGGAGAGTCGGCCGTGGGCATCGCGTTCCTCCCGGTGAAGATCGGTCAGCTCTCTTTTGGCTTCTTGATAAACAGCTTCTGCTTCTCTGATCTTTTCCATGAACGAGCCTCGATCCTGCGCGATATTGTCCCTGTTCTGGACCGCACGCTGAAGTTTTTCCTCGGCGAGTGCGAGGGCCTTTGTCATCTGTTCACAACGCTCCTCGGCCTCGACAATTCGCCTGTCCCGTTCTATCAGCTCATTGTTTCGCTGCTCGAGTAATCGCTCCTGTTCCACGACTTGAGACCAGACGAGCTGGTTTCTATAGTGTCTCGCCTTTTCTCGTAGGCTTTGGTTCTTCTGTACGATCTCGGCGAGACGAAGAGCCTCCTCCATCTCCTTTTTGACATAGCCAATCCGGACTGTAAGGTCATCGCGGAGAAGCAGGGTCTTGTCGAGAGTGTCTTGAGACATCTTGTAGTCATTATCCAGCTGCTCCAGTTGTACGCCAGAGACGAAATATTTGTACTTTTGAGCCGGCGTAGCTGAATTGAGAAATTGACGGGCGTTATCTTGGGACAACACCGTCAATGGGTTCCCTATCTGCAGTGCATACCATTCTGAGATCTCATCAACCTCTTGCTTTTTGGTAGAGATCACGTGTCCTGTAGCGCTCTTGATCTTGAACCCACTGGCACCAGATTTGTTGAAGGTTCGTTCAACGATAATGGACTCTCCATATAGCTGAGGTTGATAAGCATCAGTACCGGCGTTCTTGATGCGGACCTCCAGTTTGCCCTTTTCCTGACCCTCCTTGACAAATGTTTTCAGACTGCCTCCGCGGTTGGTATCGCTCGCCTTTCCGCCAAGACACAGCGTCAGTGCGGTCAATACGGCACTCTTGCCGCTCCCGTTCTCGCCAACAATGAAGTTGATCAGCGGTCCCAATTCAACATGCAGGCGCTCATGACACATAAAATTATAGCAGGTGATGCTCTCTATGATGCCACTTTCTGCAACCATGTTGTCTCCCAGTCGCGTGGGTCGGCGCATCAGTTTCTGTGTCGCTTGTAGATCGTCCCGTTCTGTATCCTGGAGATGTCTAAAGCCGTCATCCCGCATGAGTTCGTACTGGGTCTGGGGTGGTACATCTGGGCCGTCGTTCTCGCTACCATCCTCGCTCTCGGAGCTAGAGGACTCATTTTCTGCAGGACGAGGAGTAGGTTCTTTGCGTGCGACTTTGGATATTCGAGGTCGTTTCGGCTTGGGGGCTGCATCATCCTCCTCAGAATCCGAGGATCCTCCAGTCTCGGTCTGTTTGTCGGGGACGCTTCGGTGGGGTTGGCGTTGGTGAGTCACGCTACTCGAGACTCTTGTCTCTATCTCGGGTGCGGGAGATGTAGTTTCTTTGATGAGAACATTGTCGGAGAGCCGAAGTCGCTTACGCTACGGACGAGACGATGCTTAGCGGGAAGATCATTCGGAAGTCGGATGTTGAATTAACTCACAGCGCTCTCAGGACTACTGTTTGAGCTCGTTGCATGTTCGTTGGTCCGTTCTCCCCCGTCATTATCGGAGTCGTCATCAACAACATGTCGGGATCGTTTGGATCGCGGCATGTCTATCGGCTGGTGAAGTGTGGAAGCTCAGGATGTAGTTATGGACTCTTGCCCAGAATAGAGACCGGTTGATATTTAAGTGCGCCAACCATCTAAGTTTACAACATCAGCCACTGCTACATCATAGATGTGAAGACAAAACGGGCAATAAAAATGAGGGCGTCGTCAGGAGGGCTTTAGGTCAAAGAAGCGATAATGCAACGTGCTTAACGCGCCTGAAGTTGGTGATTGCCTTATCAGCGCGCTTTCCAAGACACGCTAATGTGGGGCTTTGTTCCATTTTCGGCCTTAGCCTGTGACTCGAGGCAGGAGTCACCTGAGCTAAGAGCTTCCCACTTCACCAACTTACCCTGGAGCTTCCGGTCGAAGTGCTTTTCTATAAGTTTTCAAGCTTGTGCTATTATTCATCGTCCAACCTCTTTTCATTTCATTTGATTGAGATGGATACCGATACACATGTCGATTCTGAGCCTGGTGGCTCTGGTTCTTCTGCCCAAGACATCTCGGACACCCAGATCCCGGAGAACTCTGTGCAATATATTTTATTCCCGTTGGATTCTCAACATGGTGTCCAACATCGCGATGCTCGCAAGCATCTTGCACAGATCGAAAGCATTCGCCAATCGGCCATGAAAGTTTCGAATTCACTAACCAAAGATTATATCTGGCAAAAAGATGAGTTCAATCTCGAGCTCAGGAGCGAACAAGGTAAACACCCTGGTTCTACTGTTCCAATATCATCTTTAATAACTTGACCAAGGCCTAACCTTCCTCACCGGCATCACTGACTACGGCGACGCTGTCGAAGATGAGTGGCTCATCGTCTATATTCTCCGCGAACTCACAAAGTCCCATCCAGATCTCTGGGTTCGCGTGTTCGACACCGATGGCGAATTTCTTCTCATCGAGGCCGCGAATGTCCTGCCTAAATGGCTTAGCCCTGAGATTGACCGTAATCGAGTATGGATTCATCAGGGCAAACTGTTGATCATTCCTCTCGAGGATGGAGCAGATGCTAACACTCGGCTACTCACACTTCCTCATGCTGTAGAGATCATTCGGACAAAAGCCGATAACCTCATCCACTCGGCATTCGTCGAGGCCGAGGCCTTTTACAGACTCGAAAAATACCCAGATCAAATTTCGGCATCTCTTCACCACTCTCTGGTTACGATTCCGAGACGAGCGGCTTTTGTTTTACATTCACTCCCTAAGTCCATCGCCCCCGCTGTCGAGGCTTTCTATCTCCGCGATCCAACACAGCTTAAGCGAATCTTTTCACCATCCGCACTCCTAAACTTCCCTCCCGACGACCTCATAACAGTCTCTGTCCGCTTCAGCAAAGTTCTTTTTGCACAACTTCACTCTCAGCGCTTCTCTCCACCTCCAATCTGGCAATCTGAATTTCAGTCAACCCAGAAGCGAGGCTCTTCCAAAGAGGCACAAAGGGACATCTCCCGGCTTGACTTGGGAATTAAGCTCACGTGTGGCCTTGAGATGCTCGCTTTCGACGCCGGAAAGAGTAGATCCCGTGTGGTTCGCGAATTAGCTATCGTGCTTGATGATCTGAACGAGGACGGTGCTGACGCCCTACCGTCGGACGAAGAGATCGCTTCGTGGAAAGATGTCTCGCGTGAAGACAGCGAGGCATGGTTAGATATCAACTACGACGACTTTGAGCGAGAGCTCGATGGGAAGAGGCCCAGTGACGGCAAAACAACAGGATTCGGCGATGTGAAGACGCAGTCGGACTTGCGTAAGATTGTTTCTCGGTTCGAAGCCTTCTTGAACGACGACGCCGCCGGTGTTGAAGGTGCAGAGCTCGATGAGATGGACTATGATGACGATGAAGAAGACAGCGATGAAGAAAGTGAAGGGGAAGACAAAGAAATTAGTTTCGACGAAGAGGAGTTCTCTCGTATGATGCGGGAGATGATGGGCTTTCCGCCCCAAAACAAGCGCAGCGGCACACAGGTTCCCGAGCCTGATTCCGACGACGAGAGCCAGCAAGTCCAGGAACTCGCAACTGCCATGGAAGCAGAGCTCAACCGTCACGGTGCTTTGAAACTCGACCCTGTCAGTGATAAGCCACTCCAACTTGAAGGCAAGGCTCGGAGCGTTGAAGCTGAGGGAAAAGGGAAAGGGGAAGAGGATAGCGACGAGGGTGAGGATGTCGATGTGGATTTCAATCTGGCCAAAAATTTGCTGGAGAGCTTCAAAAGTCAAGCTGGAATGGCTGGCCCAGCGGGAAACTTGCTGGGAATGATGGGCTTTCAGTTGCCCAGAGATGAGGATGATGGTGAACAAGAAGAAGCAAAGGAACGGCCTTCACAGGGATCAAAATAATGATCAACTATTATCACAGCAAAGAAATCTATAACGATTTATGAAACAAGCAAAATTTGATCATCTATATCAAGGATACCCCCAAACTTCGTTATTCAAGCTATCCAAACTCTACATCAGGCGTTTGATGCAGGCAATATGTGCATCAAGCCTGTCTCTTTATACAATGTTTCACTCCTACTGTTATTTCCCCTTGTCGCTTTTATCTTGCCTAACACGCTTTGCTGGCGAAACCTCTCCGCTCATCCTCCTTCGTCTTATAAACCCCTCATCATCTACGGCATCTAGCCTGGCCAATACACCCGCCAACTGCCTCCTCGCCCTCAACTCCGCCTCACCGTCATCGCTCCGTGGACGGTAGAATTCTCTTACGACTGCAGTGGCAGCATGATAGCACTCGTATAGTAATAGTCGCACTGGAGCATGTGCCTCGTCCTCGATGAGACGTTGCTCGGATACGTCACTGCCAAAGCCACGATGAAGGTCCTGGTTAGAGTTCTGTATGAAGACCGAGGCAATAAGAGGGTCGCCAAAAATACAATTGCTCCATTGGCGGAGGCCTGTCACTTCAATTGAGTGGTATGGCGATGCATCTGGATCATCGTCACCCTCGATTTCTGACGTAGAGGACTGTGACGACCCCCTTGAACCAGAGGTTTCTGACCTACACTCTGTCGACTTGGAATCCTCTTTCTCTCTAGTCATATTCCGTGTTCCAGGCCCTGAAGTCTCAACATCTGTCTTTGGCTTTGGCTTTGGATCCTTTTGCACCACTAAAGTGTTGACGTCTTGGCCAATATCAACGACCACCAATCTTGGTTTCGTGACAGCATGTAGAAGATGCTCCAGGCGGCGAAAATGTCGTCGAATGGCTCCATAGCTTATCATGATAGATTTATCCTCTCCATCACGTAGAACTGACTCGAGAAGAGCGTGGAATGCCACCGGCCATGACGAAGCCCCCTTGGTTTGATGAAGACCACCTTCCATGCGTCTCAATCGTGCGGCCGATGGCGGAACTGCCAAAACATCCATGGCTAGCCCAAATCTTTGGTTCGGTGACAATTGATTGGATATGCGACGAAGCATTTGACCAACCTGAAAGTCAACTCTTTGTCGGTCTCTGCGAGAAAGCGGTTCGGGGAGCGTCGATACCGGGACGCCTCGAGGTGGTCGATACAAGTTGTACTCGAGGGGAGTATTGCCTTCGACGGAACCATGTTTGAAGAGCACAGGTAGGTACTCTTCTAGTTTCATATCGACTTTTGGGCGATGGTCCTCGTTGGACGTCTTTGAACCGACGGGTGTCTTTGTCGATTTTATTTCTCGTTCCTGCTGAGATAACCACTTCAGTACGGCAGCCTCCGACTCAACGGAAGAATCTTCGTTCCTCAGAAGTTGCATCCCGGGAGGAGGTGGTAGGGCCAATAACAGATCCGGCCCCTCTGAGATCTTAACAGTGTACAGTAGTTGTACCCTCGCTGATGGCACAGCCTCGAGCGCCTGCACTGTGAAGCCAAAGCTGGAGGCAACATTGCTGACCAGGGAACGGATGGCCTTCTCCGGCGACGGTGTGGCGGTCATGGGAGCCAGTGACAAAGTAGCAGGAGCCACAGAAACGGCTACGCAGGGTCGGGCCGAGCGCGGGAACAGGGTCTTGTGCTTGTCCTTATGGCGAAAGCCTTCGTAGGGTTGCGCAACGTAGTTGGTCGAAAGGAGGGGACAACGGTCGTCCCGGTGTGAGCGTTGGTGCCACGAGCGAGCCATAGATGGAGGAGAATGGAGATGGATGAAGTCCAGGGGTAAGGAGGGTCAAGGAATCGGCAGAGTCAGCCCGAGAATCCAACGCCGAGTCGAGAAGCCAGCGGGATGGACGGAGATCATGAGGAAGATTCCGAGGGGAGCCCTTGCCACATTCGAAGGCGGGGACGGCACACGTCAAAGGAACCCTGAAGTAAGGTAGCAGGCGGCGGAAGAAGATGGCCCACCGGCAAACGTAGTTTCAAGAGCAGCAGTTGCTGACCTGACTTGAGCTGTTGGAGGGATTCTCCATGCAGCCTGCCAAACACGGAACAGCAGGGCGGGCGTATGAGCTTGACAATGAACCCCACAGACGATATGGTCAAAGAAGAATAGGAGAACCAAAGTTGAACAAGAGACGGCCGCAATTCACCTAGAGCCGAGGTTGGTGTCCAGCAGGCTAGAAAAGGTTGGGTATTCCTGAGGTCTCTGTAGTCACGTCTTTCGGTTCTGGGGAGTAACCGTGCCTTGCTTCCATGCATAGAAGTTTGGCTGTCAAAGAGCAGACTGAGGAAAGGAAAAGGAAGAGAAGTGCAGATACCTACGTAGAAAACGCCTTCATCTACGAGACGTACCGAGTGTTGCTGCGTGTCGATATTGGAAGTAGGTAAGACGAAAAATGTACTTGGAGGGGCCCATAAGTCTCATACATTCCATGTACGCAGTATAAGCTGGCCCTTGCCGCTCTGAAGGCGAGAAATGTTCTAGCAGGAAGTTGTTGGACAACGGGCGTAGTTGGCGGCGGTGGATGGGGCTCGAGGCAAGGATGCTTTAGCTTCAGCAAGCGAAGTTGTCTCCGAATACAGGGCAGGGGTCATTTAAAAAGGCTCCAGATTGCTGCACATGACCGGACGCAAGGCGAGAGCGTCGCGTCCAGCTCTATCCGTTCAAGCGAAGAAGGGGTGGACGAGGTGCGGAAAAAGAATTGGGGAGGACAGCCTTGAGGCATCGGTCTTCAGCCACCGCCACCTGCAGGCCAAGTCAGCCTCAAAAGAGGCGTCATTTGAGTGAACAAGAGGAGGTAGACCGGAACCTCAGTCCGTACACAGAGTACTTGGTACAAACCTGTCTCCAATTATAGGGCAGCCAGACCGATGTCTACTAGGCGAAGAAGTACCAGGTACATTGGGTCTAACAATGCTTGGCCTGGGCAAGAGCGACCCAGACGCGTAGTAAGCGAACAGCATCCTTGGAGAGACGAAGGGCAACAGACTCGTCATCAAACATCTTGGTCCAAGTAATGGACGCCATCATTGGTCATGCTTAGCCGAGAGAGCGAGCGGGCGCCCTGAGGAGCCTAGGAGTAAGAAATTGGCGATAGCTCCCTTCCTTTCGCCTCAGTGTGGCTTGATTGGACCCGACAATGTGTAGGGGCAATGGAGGCGGGAAGCGTGGTCTTGCATTGAAGCCACAAAAGGTCCTGGACGTTGTCGACTGACAGGAGATCATGGTTGCATCGAGAAGCGAGTCGGGAAATTTTTGATTGGTCGAGACAAGCGAACCTGGCCATGACGGTGGTATTTTCCATTCCGCGCGGGGGACCCTGGCAGTGGAGCCTGGAGCCCAGAGCTTACTCCGTACTTCGTTGACTGCTGTTGCTGTGGACTTGGGCCTTACAGAACAAGGAGCGAAACGCGGTCAATGAGTCTGTGGGATGGCCTCCATATCTTGCCTAGATTAATTATGACCAGTTCAAGTTCCGTAAGGAAGGGGCGTCAATCGGACCTCATCCCCGAACCAACGCTTCATAAAGCCTTTTGGTCTGATGTGCTTGAGGCTCTTACACAAGGCATTCCCGCCCAATCAATCCCGCCGTCTTGTCCGGGCAAGTGCAATTTACTTGTACTCACCAAGTCAGCCGGTTTATTTCCAGGATAGACTCTAAAGGCCCCAGCACGGCTTTAGCCGAATGTTACCATCGAGCTGAACCACACAATAATGCTGATCTTGACCCCAAATTCCAAATTCGAGGGCTCTAGTATCGTACTTTGCGCGCCAGGATGCCATTCCTTGCTTCAAGAGTCCAAACGGACACGCCGAAGCCCCAGTATCTCACGCAAGGATATGTACGGAACATGTCACCTGCCCAGGTTGCATGCGTCCGGATGGTACTGAAAAGTCCCAGAGCCAATCGACTCTTGCAACACGCATTTAGCATTAAGGAATTACCCAGTTGCCATTAACACCTCATAAGCTTGCGTTCGTATCACTACGGAAGTTCCGTGCAACCAATCTCAGCAATAGAACCAGGTTTAATGCATCACCGCTTAAGTGGCCATAGGGAGCAATAGATGGATGGATGGACGCCGTAAGAACCGTGGTAAACCCGCTTGCACTTTCCTATGTCTACCAAAATAACCATCTCAATTGCAGCAGCGCCATGGCGCAATCAGTATTCATATTCATACCTAGTAGTCTCGCCGACGCGACATGCCGCTGAGCAACGTCAGCCGTCTAGAAGAGCCGCCATGGACCTAAGCACCCGGACGCCACAATGTCCAGCTCGCTACAGTTGACGTAAAGGAGGTCTATTTTGACGCCTCCGCCGGAGCAGGTTCCGCTGCACTGTCTGCTTTCTCCGCTACATCCTTCTCAGGCCCGACCTTGTACAGCTCATTCATATTATACCGCTTGAGCTCGTCCCATTCCTTCCCATCTACAACCGAGACTCCACAGAACAACTAGAGACACGCACACACCAGTTTAGCCACCGTGCATGCTAACAGGTCGAAATAGACGAGGTTGAGAGGGACAGGGGTTGCTTACCTGGAAGATCTCTACCAGGATCACTTTGTCGGGCTTCGTTAGGTTCACTTTGTGTTTTGGGCTGATGAGGCCAGCAACTTTCTTGATTAGGGCATCGGACTTGAACGTCGTATGGTTGCGGATGTTTTGTCGGATGGCGTACTGCCGTAGATCTGATTAGTCTCCCCGCTGTGAAAACCCGAGTAGAAGGCCGTTGAGGAACTAGGCGAGACTCACCGTGAATGGAGCTGTCTCTTCATCGCCGGTAGAATTCATCTTGTCTGCTGTTGCAGATTCATCACCGTCCTCCTTCTTCGGCTCCACCAACTCGAAGTAGGGTGCCATCACGGCACGAGCCACACGTTCGATCCCATTTTCAGTCGCCTTTTCCGTATCAAAAATGGGAGTCAACCGGTTGATATACTTAACTTTCCGCGCCATTGGGTCTGCACAGGCTTTCGCATCTTGGCAGACCTTACGGACGAATTCACCCGGTTTCACGGGGTCCATGGTCTTTACGAAAAAGATGCATTCTAGGCCGGTCGAGATGGGAGTGAAGACTTGTCGTGTCTTGGGTTTTCGTGAGGCCTTCATTTCCTCGAGCTCTGCCTTGATGGAGGCCTCGATGTCCTGCTCCTCCTCGCCGCTCCCTTCGGCTGGTTCATCAGAATCGGATGCCTTTAGCCCGTACATGGACTCTCCGTACTGCACAAGTAATATTGTCAGTGCCCATGGCGTCTCGGGGACGGCTCAAAGCAAATTCTATGATACGTACCGCATCACAAAGCTCCTTGAACTCTCGTAAAGCCTTGCCCCTCATCCCTCGTGCATGAGTGACCCAGAGGCCTTGATCTCCGATCTCCAAAGACTTGCCCATCTCAGTTCTTTCTGCTTGCTTGGCCTTTTGATGCGATGTTAGCCACTTGTTGCCACTGCCACCCTAGAAGATACGTCAGTAGTTGGCGCAAAGACAGATTTGTAGGGAGCTTATTTGCCTTGCTCTTCTTGTGCGCCGGGCCACTGCCTCCCGGGCCTTGCTTCCTCTTGGCACCGTCTCCCATGATTCAACGTTGATGTAAAGACAAAAAGCGGTAAAAATAACGGGATTGGGTTGATGTTTTGTGTACTTGTCGTTGAGTGAACTTTTTCTAGAGTGGATATCGGGTCTAGGAGTAAGCCAGCTCGCCAGGGTCTGTTTGACGTCACGTGTAGCTGCTCTTCCGCTTAACAAAATCACTTCATCCATCACGAGATTGCTTTCCATCACATCCTCATCCGTTTATCACTCAAGCTGTCATCGTTTTTGAAACTCATCAAGAAATATGAATTTTATGTGCTCGCTCTGCCCGCCAGAGATCCTAATAAAATTTCAAACTACCCACCCACCAAAGCGCATCCAATCAAGAAATCTAGCTGCGTATTAATTTGGTTTCAAGATGAGGCAACCGCCTGCGTGAGGTTCATCCAGCCTCCCGAATGTTGCTTTCAATTTCACCGAAACCCTCCTTCCTTTTGTCTTTGGCCGTGGCCCTCAATCATCAAAACGCCGCCTTCTGTGAGAAATTGCTAACCTGCCGTCTATTCCAACTTGGCGTTGTTCTTAGCGCTGGCTTCCGCAGTCATGACCAGTGCGCGAGGTGCATCCTCCTTGGGCATGTAGAGCTCGACGAACTGGAGGCACTGCGCGGCCTGGAACTCCTTATCGGCGAGAAGCTCATTGAGCTCGTCTTTGGTCTTAACCTGGAACTTCTTGGCCCGGTCCTCACCGCCGAAGACGTCAACCAGGTCCTTATACTTCCAGTTGTTGATGTCGTTGTACCCTGCGTCCATTCCGTGGATGAAACGCTCAATGGTGAACCCATCGTTGCAGATAACAAAACTAGCATTCAAATCAGCGCAGGTTCTTCCGCGGCTTGGGGTGATTCAGACTTACATTATGGGCTTCAAGTTGTGGCGGATCATGGTGCTCAACTCCTGGGCAGTGAGCTGGAAAGATCCATCGCCAACGAAGAGAATTGTTCGTCGGCCGTTGCCGGCATCCTTGGCGGCCAACGCAGCGCCCTGTGCAGCACCAACTGACCAGCCAATGCTGCCCCAAAGGACTTGGCTCAAAGCCGTAACACCAGCTGGGAATCGGGTATCCCAGATACCAAAGTTTGCAGTTCCAGTCTCGGTGATGACAACATCCTTTTCAATCAGGAACTCGCCTACTCGAGGCCAGAACCAGGCCTGGGTGATGACCTGGGAGTCATCGAGGTTCTTCTCGACCTCGTTCTGCACCTCAGGAATAGGCTGCTTTGCCAGCTGCTCAGGGTTGATCTGGTCAATGATCTTGCGCAACACGCCCCGCATGGCAACACCGGGATATCGCGAATACCGAATGACACAGTTGTCGCTGTGGAAATCGATGGTGTTGAGTTGAGAAGTTCGGTATGAGAAACCGGCGGTATTGAAGTCACTCTGAATTCGAGTTAGCAAGTGTCACTTGAGATTACCAGATTGCAACATACCTTGAGAGCGCCAATGGTGAGGATCAAGTCGGACGATTCCACCATGGTCTTAACCTTGGCCGGATGCGAACCCTCGCCAGCGTACACGCCGCCATAATTGGCATGATTCTCGTTCACGGCGCCCTTGCCCATGGGGGTGACGAAGACGGGGAGGTTGGTCTTTTCAATGAGCTCATGGACCTCGGAGACAACGCGATGTCGAATAGCACAGGCGTCGACCAAAATCACAGGGTTCTTGGCGGCATAAACGGCCTTGAGGGCCTCGGAGACAACGAAGTCCTCCTCCTCGGGGTTGTTGACAGGCTCGGACATGTCGATGGGGGTCTCAAGGCGAGCGCCCTCAACCTTCTTCTGAACCATATCGGTGGGCAGCATAATGTACACGGGACGCGACTTGAGCCAGCAAGTGCGAAGGGCATGGTCGATTTGCTCGGCAATCTCGCCGGGGTGGTTCAGCTTGGCGACCTCGCAAGAGACCATGGCACTCATGTTGGCGAAGACGTCGAAGTCGCCATTGCCCAGGGTGTGGTGCAGCAGCAGGTTGTCGCGCTGGGAGATGGTCGACGGGCAGCCCACAATGTGGACGACGGGGATGTGCTCCGAGTAGGCGCCAGCGATGCCATTGATGGCCGAGAGCTCGCCAACACCGAACGTGGTGATGAGGGCGGAGAGCTTACTGACTCGGGCATAGCCATCTGCGGCGTAGGCTGTGGGGGACAAAGCTGTCAGTTTATCGGTCGACTCGGATGGGACGGGGCGGGGGAGAAGTGAAGAAGGGCATCTGCGGCCGTATCCAACTCTCTAGAGCCAGGCGCATCTCGCCGATGCAGCTTGGGTTTCGTCGAGGGCGGGGGTTCGGCGCGAGATGATATGATGGGAGATGCAGGATGGATCCATCCCCCATCCATCCATCATGCCCGCTGTTGCGCCATGAAGTCATGGGCGGGGGAGGGGGGGGGAATCTGGTGTCAGAGGGGTTGAGCTTACCAGCATTGAGCTCGTTGACACTGCCAACCCACTTGAGGCCGCAGTCAGGGAGATAGTCGAGGGCGATGAGGTTGTAGTCGCCCGGAACACCGTGAACAGAGCGCACGCCGCACTCATGGAGACGCCTGAAGAGGTACTCGGCAACGTCGACGGGCTGGTCGAGGCTCGAGAGCCGGCTTGAGTTGGTGTCGGACATGTCTTCGACTATTTACGACAAAGGGTTGTGAGAGATGAGGGGTATGGAGGAGAGAGAATAAGGAGGAGAGGGAAGAAGTACGCGGATGGCGATAACGATGACGATGCTTGATGGGAATGTAAGTGGAGGAGGGGCAGTCGGGAAGCAGCTCCAAGCTCCAACAAGCTCCAAGCTTCGGGATAGGTATTTGCTGAGGGTCTTGATTGAGATTCCACGCGGGAAGACTGGTCTGGAATGAAACAAGAGGAGGAGGCTCGACAAGAGCGACGGCCGGGCAGGATTGTATTTATACTGCGCCGTCCGTGTCTGCAGCACCTCAGCGTTTTTTTTTTATCTGGCGGTCCAGGTCCCGTCCCGTCGCGTCGAGATGCACCCGCCAGGCCAGGCCAGGCCAGCAAGCGATGCCGGGATGGCTCATTCATGGATGTCGCCGCCGAAGCCTCAGGTCTAACGGACCTGGATCCATCATGCTCCTGAAGTCCCTGGCCCAGCAATTGCAATTGGCACGCTGCCGGCACGGGAGGCGTTGTCCGTCAAGTCGAGTCGATGGTGCAGCCAGAATCACGGTATTTTCTAGGGTGGCCCCCCAACCCCCCCCTGCCGCTGCCGGCGCGATTGACTCAGGGCCTGCCTGGGTGGAAGCCGTTGCGGATGTTCAGTCAGTGTCAGGCAATTCCCATCCTCGGCCACGGGCATCGCCATCCATCGCATCGCATCGCAATCGCCCTAGGGAACGGTTCCATATTTTATTTTTGGGACGGTGGCCCGGACTTCGGCCCTGCCCTTACAGCGCTGTACTGTAAACAGGACAGGGTGGTGATGTAATGACTGGGTTTCGGCGCGGCTCTTACAATCATATGATCCTGAGTTTGGCCAGGCCTGCGGTGCCCGACCAACCTCAGGCGGCTCCCGGCCCTAATTACACCAGTAACAGTACAGGGCCTGCGCACACACCTGTAGTTGACTCTTTCCTCCTCTCGACTAGGGTAGCAAAACATGCAAGCTGCCTTGGGCAAGGCGCCTCGCCGTCTTTACAGGCGAGAGCAAGAATTCCCAGAGAGAAATCTCGCTTTAATCGGAGCCCCTCCGGCCTGGCCGGCGTGTGGCCGAGTGCAGCGCCGACGGCACCAACCAACCCGATCAGCGAGCGAGAGGCCACCGAAACCTTGGATATTTTCAGCGCAATGCGTAGGCCGTCTCCATCCATAGGGTGTTCAGTGAGATGATCTGAGGCTTCACGATACCCATCCACGGTCCTTCCGCCCTCAATTGATTACCGAGTCGCCAGACCGCGAGATAATAGTAGGCTGACTGGCCCAGCCCGGAGGCCCGATGTCGACGTCGATGTCGATGCCAATCACCCTCCGGCCCTACACGCCGTGACGGCCGGCCCTGGCTCGTATCCGGACGCCCAAAGCCATCCCAGCCCGCCAAGGGCAAATCAGGATGTGCCACTGCAAGAGGACCGGGCGAGGCGGCGTGGGTGCTGCTGCTGTGTTGTCGTTGTAGTCCATAGAGAACGGGCCGGTAGTTGAGCATCCCATCACGCATCAGATCATCCTTATCGGCGGAGCCTCCAGGAACCAGCAGGCGAAAAAAACGTCAGGCAGGGAAAAAAATTATAGGGGACCGACAGCCCCAACAAAATTCTGCCCAGAGCCATTGGGAGGTTCTAGGGGGGGCTTTATTAGTGGCGTGTCATTCTCTGACAGCTCTGATTCATGCCTCACGTTGTCCAAAGGTACATATCAGAATCCGCCTTGGTTGAACTGATACGTAGTGAGATACCTACGGATGAACTCTGGATTGGATTCGCACGCACATCGTCGCGAGATCTTGCTTCGCTCCCATCCCTGCATCCTCTCACCAAATGCAACACAATGTCTATTCAGCCTAAATCAACTCCCACCCACGCTGTCAACACACGCACAAGCGTCAGCCCTCTGGCAATTGTGACCCCCAACCCTTCTATCTGTGCCCTGGCCTTGATCCCTGTTGTGCCGTGCTCCGATGCCAGATCGCATGCGGCTCGAATCGGAAGCTCGGTGAGGCTCGAGCTAAGGGATCCGTGCTGAAAACAACATTCGAGAAGGTAAGACACGGTGAGATAAGGTGAGGTGAGGTGAGGTCCGCAAAGTTGGGTACCTTCGCCTGGACTTATCAGAGGGAAACGAATGAGGTGAGTGAAGTGGCTCCCTTTCATCTCGAATCTCCTGCTGTCTCAGCGCGAGCTATCTAATTTACATGATTATTCGTACACTGGCCCGGTGTATACGACATATCCAAGGGCCACTTGGAAACGTACGGCCGGCCTGGCCCCTAGTCTATCAGAGTGAAGTGGTAAAGTAGCAACAGTGGTAGTGGTACATCCCGAACCTTCGGGAACAAATACAAACCTGGTCCCTGACCCTGGGAACCGGAAACGTGGCCCCTGGAAGCCGAATCTGAACCTGGTCATGACCAGTTCGCAGGTCCCGTCCCGATCCCTCTCCCAATCCATATTTCCCGATATATCCCTACCTCATCCCTGGATTCGACGCGGCATGCTGTCACCTGTGCCGGATCTAACCTCACCTACCCTTCATTTCCCTTCTTCGCGGTGAACCCCTTCCGGGCCCTCGTCATCCCATCCTAATCGCAACGCCCATCCTTCCATCCCGTCCGCCACCTTTCCTGCCACTTGGAGCAGTCGAACTCGGGCTTCCCAAGCTTCCGGTTGACCTCATTATGCGCACCGCATAGCCACCGGCCAAACTCGTCACGGCTGCCCACCCGCGGGACATCCCGCCGCAGGTACCCCTGGAAGTCTTCCGCGCAGACCCAGCATGGGTAGAGCTTTGAAAACAGGCCAACGAAGCTGAGAAGGTCGTTCTGCTGATTCTGGCTCGGCGTCTCAGGGTATGTTGCCGCGATCGAGTGCAGCAGCGTCCATGTGCTGCGGCCAAGCTGCTCCACGTCCGGCGGGCAGTCAGAGGGCGGCTGCGCCGGGCGATCTTTCAATGTCTCTTTAGTCTGCGCTGCCCACGCGGCAAAGGATGTGCAGTTACGGCATCTAGTGAGGAAACGCCCGCACAATAGGGGGGCTGCGTATCAGCATATCCATTGGTCATGACAGGCCCAGGGGTACGGAGAGAAACAACGGTGAAGCAGGAAAGGGGGAATATTGAAGACTCACGGTTTTCCATCTGGACCCAGCACAACTCCCCTGGGGATCCTCTTCGGCGGTTGCGGCTCAGCAGAGCCTCCTGGTGCAGCCGGAGCTGGGCCGGAGGTGGTGCTGGTTGCAGTAGCGGCGGTCTCTTTGTCTCTCGCGCCGTCTGCCATGGTTCTGGATTCAGGTCGATGCTTCTTCTATGACCGGGTGGCACCACTCGTCGTAACGAAGTTGCAAGTATCTCTCGGAACAAGATTATGCGGGACCCTCTTTCAAGCAACGTCAACGAGTGGACGAGAGGACACCGGTAGGGCAAGGCACAAGTATTCAAAAAGAACGAAAAGACTATAAAAAAGGAACGAAGAAAAGAGGACCTGCGCTGGTCCAAGGCCGCGTTATGTGGTGTGACACCAATTTGTCAGCTCCGTACCTATCAGGTAATAGTCAGGGAACAGAGGAGGCAAAATCGTCGAGTTTCGCGAAAGAGATGCATCTCGGCAAGCTGGGCTTATCGATAAAGCTCTAACTTGACCTCTGATCCACGGTTGGCCCGATAAAAATAGTCCAAGCTTCGAGCCTTATCGATACGACCAGGAACTCGTGCTTTAGCTTCAAAAATGTTCCGTGACGCCATTTCCTTATCCCGAGATCACATCCGCCCACCCTCACGCCGTCCATCTAACGACGCATATTTCGCTACCGGTCCCATTGGGTCTCCGTTCAACGTCCAAAGTACGAGCCGATATCGCAGTGCCAGCTCTGACATCTCACGGAGGGAGACCAAGCGTTCCAGTGTGCGTCGTCCACCATGACGCCTTCACAGTCAGAGTCTGCCCCGCCCACACCTATTCTTCTTCTCAAGACGGCTTCTTCTCCCACCGATGCCTACGCCGACCTCTTCTCCGCCTCGTCATTTGCTCCGACTTTTATTCCCGTTCTCCAGCACTCCTTTACCTCTTCAGGTCTCGAAACCGTCCGAAAGCTCCTTCGTAATCGCCGGATCCGCCGTGACCCCGATGCCGACTACGGAGGCTTCATCTTTACATCTCAGCGAGCTGTTGAAGCCCTCGCCGCCCTTGTCGACGAAGACCCTTCGCCAAGCTCCCCCCTAGATCTCGCAACCGATTCCAACTCTCCCGAATCCTCCTGGCCGCACCTTCACGATGTTCCCTTCTACTCCGTCGGCCCCGCTACGACCCGGGCACTCGCTGCCGTCCGATCCTCTCCCCCGCTGCAGATCTTCGGCTCCCACACCGGCTCCGGCGCCGCTCTAGCTCCCTATATTCTCTCTCATTACCCGACGTGGTATCCGTCTATCTCTTCCCCAGATAGTCTACCACCGCTCCTCTTCCTTGTTGGCGAGCAACGCCGCGATATCATCCCCCGCAGCCTCACCAATGCCGGGGTCCGACTTACCGAGACCGTCGTCTACGGTACCACCGCGATGCCTACCCTCTCTGCGACCCTCGCCAGCGCCCTAAGCGATACTGCCGCCAGCTCTGCGCGGTGGCTTGTTGTCTTCTCGCCAACAGGCTGTGATACCGTGTTACGCGAGCTCGGATTGCTTGACGAGGGGACTGGTCGGGTCAGCGCATCGTCAGCGAGGGACGGCAAGACATTTATTGCAACAATTGGACCAACTACAAGAGACCACCTTCGGACATTTGGGTTCGAACCAGACGTGTGCGCCGAAACGCCCACTCCTGAGGGCGTGCTGAAAGGCATCCGAGAGTTTGTACCGAGGCAGCCAAGTTAGTCGTGCCTAAATCACAAAAATTAAAGAAACGTCACTCCATATCCTAACTCCAATCTTCTGTCCATAAAAATCCGAGCACTAAATAGCTGAGGCGACGGCTTCGCATTGACAGAAAGTCGGGAGTCAAAGCTCCGGGTATCATTACAGAGCTACCTGAGGTAATCCAACCATGCCAGTATAGTGACGGTTTGCTATGTGTTTTCATTTTGTATGACCGCATTCGCGTGTCGTTTTCCGCCCTTTATTCTTCGTTGTGGGTTTCCTTACCGCGACCCAGCCACTCGTCCATCTAAACAATTGCATAAGACCATGCCGAGGAAAAGTCGTATATCAAGGCCGTCTAGCCCTCGTTCCTTGATTGCCCAGTCCATTCAAGATTGTGCGCCTCTTTTTTAGGCGCCAAGTTGGATTGTTGATTCACCCTCCTCAATCTCAGTTGGACTCGTAGGTTTTCCAAGCTCTTCTCAAGCTCCCATAACCCAAAGCTCTACGCCAATAACGCCAAACTTGGTTCCCTCATCGCTCAAAGGCTCGTTCCCGAATGTCTCGCATCGAGAACTATGCCCCAGCTCTAACGAATCATCCAACCAGAGTCCGTAGTGTCCGCCCCCAGAGCCGACACTCAGGAATCCAGTCTCGCAGTTGATGCAGAAATCATTTAATCCGCTGTAGGGAAACGCCTTGAAGCGGATCGACTCGCTAAGCGCGGGAGAGTCACTACCGTCGCCGTTTAAATGCTGGCTTTTGGCGGCCAATGTCGTTGTCCGTGTCATGTTCGTCGTGTCGGCCGAAGGAGGGAGAGGGAGCGGCAGCGTCGTAGAAGCACGCCACAGAAAGCATTCGCCATTACCGAAGTAGGAGTGTGCAGGACGAGGATATTCCGAAAGATAGGCGCCGAAGATCTATAAGAACACCTCACAGTCAGCCCTGTCGTAGAACAGAGAACCCTCATAGTTCGTCAAGTGAAGCAGGCCTTTTGGGAACTTACTCCTCCTTCTTGATCTTTAACCACGAGCACAAAGCCGGCCCTCTTCCCCTCGTACAACCGGCATCGTTGGTACAGCGTCGCCAAGCTCGCACCGTCCTGCTCCAAGCTATATATCAACCGCCAGTCCTCGACGATTCGCAAACGTTCTGGTATCATTGTTCTGATCTCCTCGGCCACCGCATGGCTCAAAAGCCTGGCAGAGTCTGGTGTGCTGTCGCGATACCCCCGCAATACAATGGGGTCCAACGGCGGAGGGCGGAAGGGGCTTGCGGTGCGCTGCACGGGGGTGAAGACGCCGCTGATACCATCGTTCTTAAGGGCGCGGTGTTGATGATCCTCGTCAACGGCAGTCTCGGCCTGGCTGGGGAAGTGCGAGTCCTCGCTCGAAAAGCGCCGAATAAGACCGGTCCACATATTAGATATGTATGAGGCTGAGGCGCGGTTCGCGAGTGCAGGCGCGGCGTCCGGCGTTTGAACACCAGAAGAGGACGAGGAGGAAGCGGCTGGGGAAGAGGCGGAGGTCGGCGTATGGCCAGAAGCGTACATGAGGAGATGTGACGCCAAATAACAGTTTAGGTAAGTCTGTAGGTGCTAAAGTGGAGGATTAGAGGAAGGGATGGAGGATAGCTGAATAAGGTACTTGGTCATCAACTTAGACCAGAAACGAATGACGACACAGGTATTGGAGAGACCTCCTAAAGATCCGGAGATCTAGAGATGGCATCTGAGACATCGGTTGTGAGATTGGGATGGAGGGTGAGGAGTTGGGCGAGGAGGAAACAGGCAGGAAGCGAACGAGGTACCTGAATGGCCTAGAGTTTACCGCCTGACGTAGTCAGACGCTCACCGACAGCCGAGTGGAATGCAGCTAAATGGAAGGCGCCTCATTTGTCTGATAACGCAGTACCTTCAGATACGTGTGGATAATGCAGCACCAAAAAGTAGTGCAGTAACAGATGGTTAGCCTTCTCTAGCTTCAATCGTGAATAATGTACCCAAGGTCATGGGACCACCACGACAGCCATGATCAAAGAACCAATAATGGCTGGGCTTCCATTTTGAATCAAGTTGACTACCTAGATACGTTCTCGCGATAGAGACAAAGCATGGAGAGTCTCTGAGCCTCTTGTTCGTTAAGCTAGGTATCCACGACCCACCAGTAAGGCAGTCCTCGCATTGCGACTTATAGCTGACCAGCAAAAACGAGAGCTTCAACAATAGGAATTCGTCGCTAAACCTTTCTCATTTAAAGCATCAAAGGAAAAGGAAACGTCATACGTCCAGCCTTAAAACGTGTTCTGTCCCACTCACTCCTCGACGTCCGTCTCCACGCCTCTCAAATTTGTGCCTCCGTTTGCTACCTCCAAGGGCCGACATGAGATGATGCATATGTCCAGTTTGCATCAAGGCCCGAATGGATATCTATCTAACATCACATCTCCGTCTCCAAACTACATCGCCATTCATTCGTTATGAAAATTCTCTTGCAGAGCACACAAGCAATGCAGCCCGCTCCGTTACATCCGGCTACATTGTGCCGATGACTTCCATGCCCGCGATTGACTTCGGGTGTTCCTCTCCTTGCGGTCGCTGCCAGTAAAGTCGTTCGTTCGACGATCCGATTTATCGCATAATTTCCTGGTAGATTAGCTGCTTCAGCTGCTCTTTGCTCAGATTGTCCTTGTGCTTGTCGAAGTCGAAGAACTCCTCTGGGATTGGTGGCGCCGTCGGTTCGTCTTCCGGGTCATGGTAGGGCTCCAGGTACGGATGCTTCAGAGCTTCCTCAACCGTGATGCGCTTGGTCGGGTTGAAAGCCAGGAGCTTCTCCAGGAGGTCGAGAGCCAAATCAGACGTCTTGGGGAACAAAGTTCGGAAAGGAACCTTCTTCTTGAAGGGAAGCGATCGAATGTACTCTCGTGCGCGGCGGGACTTGATACCGTAATAATCCTCCATGGTCGGTGTGCCCAGAACGTCCAGAATAAGGGTCAATTGGTGGTGATCTATGAGTTCAGTCAGTTTCAACGTCATCGTGGATCTACATGGCAGCACCTACAGTCCTTGCCGGGGAACAACGGCTTCCCGCTCAACATCTCTGCCAAGATACAGCCAACCGACCACACATCAATAGCCTTTGTGTATTCTTTGAACGTCAACATGATCTCCGGCGCACGGTACCATCGTGTGGCGACGTATTCGGTCATGAATCCCGAGTTGTCCTCCTGAGATGCAGCAGATCGAGCAAGGCCGAAATCGCAAACCTTCAAGTCGCAGTTGGCGTTCAGGAGCAAGTTGGACGGCTTCAAATCTCGATGGAGGACATTAGCCGAGTGCATCGCCTTGAGTGCACGCAGTGTCTGATAGATGAAGTATTGGCAATGGTCGTCTGACAGGTCCTGCGTGCGAATAACTCGATGCATGTCGGTTTCCATCAGTTCCTGGTATAGCGTTAGGACTAGTTCACCGTGTGCTGCAATATTGTCAAGTTACTCACCTGAATCAGATACACCTCGTTAAAGGACTCGTAGTTTCGGGGCTTCTGGATATCGAGAATCGAGATGATATTTTCGTGGTTGAAGTAGCGGAGCAACTTCATCTCACGAAGCGTTCGGAGACAGAACATCGAGTGATCAAAGGGCGTGATCTTCTTAATGGCGACCTTCTGGCTTGAAGGCTTGTGGATGGCAGAACTGTAGCGAGGTCGTGAGCGTTGATCTCCAGGGACATTTTTGTGATATAACTCACCAGACAACTCCGTAAGCGCCCTCTCCGACAACATCTTGGATATCATACTGCTCGCTCACGTTGAACGAGATCTTGCGTGATCCCGCAGGATTGGGAGCCTGCGAGCGGGACATCTTGTATGCTCCTGAATGTAACTGACAAGATCACCGAGCAGGAAAAAAAAAGTATTTGAGTCGCTGATTTTGCCAGATGCAGCTTTACTGGGCAAGATATCCAACGAAGACTTCGTTGTTCGACTGAGGCGTAGTGAATAGGACCGCTAGATTGCCGTCGAACCTGATCGTCAAAGACAAAGAAGTCGTTTTGAGGCGAGGTGTCTTGTCTTGTCAAGAGAGTTTGACAGTTGCGAAGCACGTCGTGGAAGAGCTCTACGCAATCGGTTCGTCAAAGGCAATTATGAGATCGAGTCAGGTCGAATGCTGGCAAGAATAGAGACGAGCGGGAGGAGCGGCGAGGTTTAAGGTGATGAGGTGATAGTCAACTCCGCTCGGGCCTTGTCGTTGTGGTTCCTTTCTCGAACTCGGCGGCGCCCCTGTTCACAAAGGGGAAGGTATGTCTTGGTAGTGCGGGTTTCAGTCGTCTCGGTTCGCGGTTGCGCTCGATACGGCGGATCGAGTTGAGGGAATCAGATTGCAGCGTTGCGTCGTATCGATTTGCTCGAGACTACGGAGTCAGTAAGCCGATGGACAAGCTCAATGCAGCGCTATGCGATACGGGACGAAGGGTGACGAGACGAGACGAGACGAGAACAAGGCAAAGGAGCTGAAGGCCGAAACGGAACCAACAGGCCAAAGCAATCAAAGAAACAAGGCAAGGGGGGGTTGGATGTGAATGGGGAAAGGGACGGAGATGTGACAACCTTGACGGCGCCAGAGCGAGGGCGGCGGCTATGGCTTGGGTAACGGCTGAGGAGGTTGAGCGCTGAACTTGGGGAATAGAGACGAAGGTCTCTAGAAAAACGGTGTCAAAGTCAGGGTTAGGTCTCAGACAGGATCCGGGCCGCCCCTTGGAACTTGACTCCTTTCACGATGATGGTTCTGGGTGTTTGGTGCCTGTATGATCTTCGGGAGGGGTAAACCGGCAGCTCACGCACCTTTGACCTGAGGCCGCTTCTTGGGCCACAGCTTCGCGCGGAGAGTGAGGGGGTGGCCTGGGACTGGGCCTGGACTGGACTGGTTGGTCTCAGGTCTAATCCGCTCAAGGTACGGGCTTGGGTGTGGGAGAGCCCCGCTTGCCGGGTTGCTGGAGGAGTGCAAGGTCTATTCGGAACAAAGAAAGTGAGGGCAGAGCAGAGGCACGGTATCAACCTTTGGGAAGGGCTGAAGTCACCGACGGCTGCGTTTGGTGGTGATGGAGGAGAACGGGAGAAGAACGTCAAGAAGAGGGGTCGAGGTGAAGTTGGTTGGGCACTGAGCCGTAGAAAAAGCAGTACCTTCCTTAGCTTAAGTTGCCTTGCCTAAGGTACAGGTACAGTACAGAACGGTAACGCACGTTCAGTAATGGAGTTCGGGGTGGCAGACGCCCCACCGCTCCGCCGTTGGACAGGTACCTGAAATCTCACCCTGCCCGCTAAGGACAATCAGGTCGTCCGCTACCGTCAACGGCGAGCCACTCAACCACCGTTTCTCAGCTCGCAGGCTCTTGGTCAGAGAGCCTTCCGCTTGATATGGCCAGACATCAGCACATGCCCTCGTCCGTCATTGCCGAGACGGTCCATTCAACGATCAAACCTGCCATCTTCGCCTGCTGCGCCAAGCACGCATCACAAACACTCATCACATATGCCCACAAATCCAGCTCTCGCCGTGCCTATAACAAGCTTCGCTGCCCATCATATCTTCTACGCCAGCGCCTATGTACCAGGGTCATCGCTCGCGAGGAGCTGTCTCAACACGCACCCAGGCCAACCGTTTCACCATGGCCCCCTCCCCGTCGCTCCATAGAGTCGTGGGGCCATAGACATGAGAAACAATGGACTCGTTTCGGTCACAAGAGGCTGGTGATGGAACGGTCTGCTTTGAAACACACGCGCCTTGCCGGGCGACGACCAATTAGATGTCGCTTTAGGCGCCGTGCTATCACGTCGCAGGGTCTGGTGATTTCCCGCTGGGCCACTGGCAAACGGGAAATCGTCAAGAAGAGAGCTGCTATAAATAGGCTCCCGGCTGGGTCCTAGCGTCCGAAATCCCGTCCGCTGGATCAATGGACGGGATCCTCACACCTCTTTTTCATCGATCCAGATATTGTTATCTTACCCTGGAGCTAGAGCAAAACGAGTGTTTTTGCATGGAATGCAAGTTGGTTTCAACTACTCCGTATCGCTCCAAGCCTAACCTCACTGCTCGCTTGATTATTTTGTTATGTCATCAAGATTTCACCACATAGAACTGTTGGTGAAGATGCTGCATCGCTTTAGTGGTGGATAACAAGCTTTTGATCGAACAATGCCCGAAGATTTCGACCCCAATTTACGGAGTAAGTCTACCTTATTCACGAGCTGACCAGGTAAACGTATCCTGTCGCTCAAACCTGACTATCATGTACGGGATAGGTGCTGTACGAGGTTTTCACATTGCTATGTTTATAAAAAAAGGGACTGCTTTGATGCTACTTCCCGACAATCGGGCTTGCACTCGGTCTTGCGCAGTATGTTTGTATTTACATGTGCAGCATTCTATCTTCCCCATAGATAACTACAACCCGTTTTTCTGAGGAGCGAGGTTCCGATGAGATTAACGGGGTGGGCAGGGTTGACGATATCCTTGTCAAAAGCGAGAAGATTTCTAGCTGGTACGTCAGTTTATCAAATGCTTCAATTCTTCTAGTAGTACTAAGATATCATTTCATATCCCACGAGGATACACAAACATCGCCAATCCTCCCGTCCGTCCCTCTTCCTCTACGTCTCCAGGTAATCGCCAATGCCCACTTCGCTCTACTGAACCACCTACAAAGCCAATCAGCCTTGCGCTGCCGTTGGAAATGCCTATTACAGTACCTTTTCCCTCAATGCACCCAGCCATTGTGCTGCGCTCACGCCCTGGTCTGCCCGGTCTTCGACCAGCAGCGTCTGCGCCCACAGCTTAAGGCTTGGCTCCCCATCCTCCCGAATGATGTACACATGGGGTAGGGTGATGCTTCCAACACCCAGTGACTTGAAATCCCGGCTCTTTTGGATAACTGCCCGGACCCTCTCGTTGAAATCGCTGTCAAGCTCAGGTACGCGTCCTTTGCCAACGGCGAGCTGGGTCCGATCCTCCACGCCAAACACGTCCATGATAAGCTGTGGCACCGCGTCGCGACCAACCCAGATGAACTGCGTCTGCCCGTCATCAATGAGGTACAGCCCGTAGGATGCAAACATTTCCGAAGACAGTTTCAAGGGAGGTGGCAGGACGATTTGGCCCGTCTCCTCGTCAGGGGTTCCGGCATTGTCGGGCATGTCATGCAGCGAATAGAGGCGGGGGTATATGTACCTCATCAAGAGTGGCACGGGGAGCGTCGACAGGAGGCACAGGGCTGCTGACCGGATGTCCGATGGAATCTGGGCCGACTTGCGAAGACCAACGTTCTTGATAAGACCAAGGAATAGCAGAGGCAGGCCGCGTAGGTTAGCAGGGAATTGCAACCCACCACCCATGCTTCCACCGCCGAGTTCCTTCTTGAAAGTCTGAAGAAGCTCGGTGAGCTTACTCTGAAGCGCATCACGGGCGGCGTCCAGGCCACTTCCCAGAGCACGTTCCACGGCCTTATGACTGAAGTAGGTGGTGATGGCGCATTGATCAGCCGAGGCATACATGTCGGACAGGTTGGTTGTGGTTGGGAGGGCCAAGGTCAGGACTCGGATACGTCGCTCCCCGTTGCATGTCGTGTGAAGGACGGCTGCCTGGAGACAGACAACATTCTTTGTCAGGTTCTCGTCAATTGCCACCTCAACCACGTAGCACTGATCACGAGGGAAGGCTGGGAAAGCACAGAGATCAGAGCTGCGGTTGAAGAAGTTGCCGTAGAAAGTGTTCATTCGAAGACCACTGGTGGCGCGAACCCGGAGCACGGCTTCGAGTCCGATTTCCGAAGACAAGTGGTCACTGAACTCGGAGGCGAACTTGAGCGCATCTTCCGGTCTTGATGCATGCCAGCCTGGGTAGAACCACGTTTGGCCACCGGTATAGCGTGGCAGGTTACTGAGGGATGCCACATCCTGGTACTGTGAAGAGAAGAGGAACATGTCAATGGAGACTTGGTTCTTTGAGCACTCCACCGCGAAACTCTTGTAGAAGCTGTTGGCTGTCTGCAAGAGTGCGCCTTCCTTTGAGGTACCAAGAGCCTTCTTGTCCTCTCGCATTGTCAGGCTACCAGTTCCCACGTTGGGCAGCGATGCTGTCAAAACAACAATCTTACCGCCCAGCGAGGAAATGAGCTTGTGTCCCGCACGAAGCGCAGACCCCATGCACGATCCGTTGCTCTGGTTGTTTTGGAACATTTCAGGGAGTTTCTGCAGGAACTTCTCCACGCTTTGGCGACTCTCTGTCAGGGGTACCAATAGGTCGTGAGGAACTGGCAAGAAAGGTTCGTCAAGATCGCTCACAACCAGCATATTGGTCTCGCCATTTTCATCCGAGTCCTTGGGAACGGAGAAATAATGAAGACTCGAGTCGACAGCGATGAAGCCGAGTCGCGTGCGCCTGTCGGCATTGGGTATCCTGTTGAGACTATCGAGAATAGTTCGGGCGCTCGTGGCAAGGAGGCCGGTTGAGACGGCCGCATAGCTCACATCGAAGAGGAAAAGGTAGACAAGGGGCTGTGGCGGCCGGACCATGTACTCCTGAGGCGCAACAAACTCGACAACCGAATGGTTCAGCTCATGACGTTGCCATCGGTCGACGCTCTGCTGGGCAGCAGCATCCCAATCAAAGGCCTGGGGGACGTCGTTCGTCAGGTTGCACATGTTGCATCTCCATCGATGGCCATGGTCCAGGAAAGTCACAAAGGGGTTGATGTACGTCCTGCATCGCCGGCATCGAGAGATAACCTGATCCTGCACGACCGGGATGGGGTCTTCATCGTCATGGAGCGCGCCGTAGGGCTGAATGACAAGTGCGAGGGGCAGTTTGGACTTCTTCAACAGGGAGTGTGTAGTTGGAACTGCATTAAGCGTAGAGCGGATGTATTTCGGCGGGCAGTTGGCTCCAGAAGACGGGGTAACACTCGTCTGTAGTTTTTCTGTTAGCTAACAATTGATATTGCAACATCAGGGAGTACACCAGCTTACATTGGGGGGAAGAATGATGGGCGGAGGGGGTAGGTCCAGCTCGGAAGGGTTGAACGGCTGCTGGAGCAGATCTGTGGGATAAAGCTGGTTCAGGGCCACAGGCCTGGCCGCCTGAGCGCCGCCTTGACTTTGTTGCGCCTGACTTCCAATTGTCATGCCGCCCATTCCCTGGGTGATTCCAGCAACTCCAGGAGCTCCGGGGGCCGGTTGAGCGCCGGGCGCAGGATAGCCCTGATCGGGAGCAGGATAGCCACCATAGGCAGGGGCTTGAGGAGCTGCAGGTTGCTGAGCGCCATAACCTGGATATTGGTAGCCCTGAGCGGCGGGCTGAGCGTCCGGCTGGGGGTAACCTCCGTAACTGGGCGCGGCCTGGGCCGGATCAGTGCCGTAGGGTGGTTGCACTCCTCCGGGAAGCTGGCCGCCGACGGCCGCATTGGCACCGGAGCCTACGTCGAAGGCACCGGCGGCATATCCTCGTTTCTTCTTCTTGTGATGGGCCGGCACATCTTGTTGCGGAGCGGCTCCCTGCTGAGCGTCGTATTCGGGGTAGGACTGCTGTTGCTGCTGGTCCTCGGTGTACTGTGGCTGACCGTAGGGTTGCTGGGCAGCATAGCCGTAGCCATCACCGCCTGGAGGAGGAGCCGACATGACGGTTCGGCGATGCGAGCTGCGGCGGACGAGCGCGAGTGAGGTCGGATATTGAGACGGTGATGTCGTCGATGATGTTGAACGTGGCTTGAAACGGCGAGCGGGGACTCGGAGAAAGAGAGGTAGAACGCTGAGGGGAGGGTCTTGAGTGCCTCGCTACTGGCGTTGTCGTCGCCGGTATCGCTGCAGCCGCAAAGGCAGAACAAGAGGGATTGGGCGACGTGATTCCAGAGCCAAGAGCTGGGATGGGTTCGGTGGCAGGTGGTGAGCTCGGAGGCGTTGTCGTTGTCGCTGGTGTTCTCCGTCGGTGGAGCAGGAGCTTGCTTGCAGTCTGGCCTTTTCCCAGGCCAGACACCGCCTTAGGATAGAGCGGGAAACTGGGAAGACACGGTGGCGTGCCAAAGAGGGGTGACCATGGAGCAGGCACCAGGCGTCTTTTCTCGATAGTTACGCTCCTCAAATGAGCGAATCGTGGATATCATAAACTTTTACTACTAGAAAACCGTTTTCCCTGCCGTGAACCTGAACGCCATCGACAAAGAGTTGCAAACGTCCAACCTTAAGGAGCAAAGGTTGTGTACGTAATTCGTACATTGCCCATGGTCTTTGCACCAGGTTGGCAGGCTGGAGGGGCAAAGCTGGGGAAACGGCAGCTTCTCATTGGTCATTGGGTGTTCAACCGCCTCAGAGGGCGACTTGGCCTCGAGGCGCCACGCGGTCGGCCTTACTATTGATCCTGAACCGCTGCTGGGATTGACGATCGAATCAAGCTGGTGGTATAGAGAAGAACACGTTGTCCGAAGTCCTCGAAAACCACCCAGAGATAGGCAAAAGGACCTGATAGTAGGAGCGATCATGTGACGGATAACAGAACCGAACCTATGGCATAATTCTTCTAGTAGGGAAGCTTTCTGTAGCAAGGTTTCTCTTTTGGACTTTCACGTGCTCGAAACCATGGTTAGGTACGGAGTCCAGGTGGGATGGGTTGCGTCCAGGATTACTCCGTAATAAACCCTACCTATCGAGCTCCTGAATTCAAAGGCCTTATTAAACCCCTACCCGGGAGAACATATTTAAGTCATGCATCATGAAAATTGCGTTTTGTCGACGTATTCTGAGGTAACCTATATAGATCAAATATAAACACATGACCATGCCAGCGTTCCACGAGTAGGCCTCCAACTTTGGATGTCGGGCGACTGCGATCTTTCTGGCCAAGCTGCAAGCAGCGTACAGCGCTAGGGAGACTCCAGCTCAGTGGAGGCATCTCCTGCTGATCCCACCCTCCCAGCGATCCAGCCCGCTGAAACCGCCAAACAGCCAGGCCCCCCTTGCGTTTTGCACGCTGCGCCCGATTCTCGACTCCGCCTCCTTCATGGTTCCCTCCATATGGGCCTAAGACTCGAGCCACACCGGACACCTAATGGACCCCTCCTGGCCATGAAAATACAGCGCCTTCCACCTGTAATCTCCATGCGCGGCCTGCCCTAGCGTCAGTACATGAGGTTGGACGATCCATCTCAGCTGAACCGCAACCCCACGCGGGTGCGCAACCAACCTTGAAATCCGATCCCCTGAAATCCAATCGCCAACCCAAACCTGCTTTTAACTACTACAAGTACCTACTGTTCTCTTTTCTTTCACTCTGGCCTCCTCCTCTTTTCCCGCCCCCACCTTTCGCTCTCTCCCTATACAAGCCAAGATGGCCAAGTCGCACTCTGTACTCAGCCAAATCCTCCCCCTCGTCATCGTCCTGGGACTTCTCGCTGGCGTCGGTTGGGTGGGCTACCAGATCTACCTTTCTGTCGCCAAGATGTCCGAGACGGCCTCCGAACGTATGGGCAAGAAGAACGTCGTTTTCACGAAGGACGGTATGCGCGTCGGTGTCAAGCACATGAAGAACGAGAATTACGTCGATGCCACTCAGGGTTGGGTTGTCAAGGCCTGGAACCTTGGCACGGCAAAAGACGAGGAGGGGAGGTGAGTTATCTTATCGTGCCTTTCGCGTAAGGTTGCTAATGCGTTCCGTGCCTGGTACAGTAAGAAGCGCAAGTGAAACGGCTGGCAGATCGACGATGACGACAACGACGATATGACGAGGAGGGGAGGAGGTTGGAAGGCGGCGTTCCCTACGACCTTGTTACCCTGATTCACCTACGTTATCAGGCACAGACGCCTGTACCGTGTACCCTCGAGGCCGACAGAAGCTATGGAGACGATGACACGGTCTGAATCAGATTGGAGGTAGCGAAGGCTGTCCTCCTGGTTGGAGTTGGGGATATGATTGAAAAACGGCTATAAATGGGGATGATGAATTTGGGCATGCACCTGGTTGGCTTTTGATGCCTGCTTAGCACGCCGCATATCCTGCTTCTTCAATGGTGACTGGATATCAGTCCGGTCTACGGTACTTGACGATACGAATTGCAATACGAAAGTTGAGAATTAGTTTCTTACCAAATCTCCTCTGATACCCGATATTTATCGGGAAAAAATCTCATGCCCGAATGATTTTTGTCGCAAAAGGAAATCCTTAGTTTTGGGAATTGAGTCATGACATGAAGAGCAACCCCCGAAATGGCTGCCGTTAGGAAGTCCCCCCCAAACCCCATCTTAAGTACAAGTAAGTGTCTTGCACTCTTGAAGATACATCCGTTTACTCTTCCATTAAATTTGCCTATAACCCAGGCTCTCCATGCTGTGCTGCCAATTGTTTGAAGATAAGCCAAAATACATCCAAAAAACACCTTGAGCCCACGTCATATCTCGAGAAACCCGCATTCATGGAGCCAGAACTCGCTCTTCTCATCCAAGACCCCTACATAGGTACGGAGTACTGAAACCTAGGTTCAAGGCCTCCTAAGGCTCTTGAGTCGTATTCGTACTTCGCATACGCAGCCAGTTGTCCACCATTCGCTCATTGACTTGTCCGGACGCCCCCATTGTTTTAGCCATTAATTCAGCCTTCTGTTTGTCCGCAAGAGCCTGGAGCATTGCCTGGCGCTGCTGAACTGGATTGATGGTATGACCTGCCGTGGTTAGTGCCATCCGCGCCGAGAGCATCTTCTCGACATTTTGGCCAGTCGGGTAAGGCTTCGCCAAGAGGGCGTCGCGGTGGATGAGCATAGATGGGAGGCGAAGATTGAGCTATTGAGAGTAAGCTAGACTGCCATGGCACCATTGACTTTCACCTCCAAGTTTCTGACTCACCTTGGCTAATGTGATGGCGTATCGGACACCAAGTTGATGACCGATGAAATTCAGTCGTCCTCTGACCCAGGCTCTTTGCGCATCAGTAGCATAGTCCTGGCCCTGAATGCAAGTTAAGGGCCATGAAAGGAAATACCCTGGTAAGCCCTTCTGAGCATCTTCTTCACCACAGCCAAATGACGAAAGGTTTGCGCTCTCTAGAAGCTCCTTGCGCTGAGTAAACCAGCCTAGCTGGTATGGCACGGATGCAATAATGTCAGTGATCATATCACAACATGTTCTTGCCGCCGTCGCATACTCAGGAGTCGTTCTGTAATCCACGGGCGCGCACACCCAGGCCGAGCACCGCACAATCATGGATGCCAGGATCAACCGTGAACTCCGCAGCATATTCCATACACTTGCTACCCATAGGTCCTGATATGCGTCTACCCGGCCTGGAAAGACCTCTGCACGAGAGTAGTCGCCATTTGGAACGTGGTCCTCCCAGGCTACGGCCTTGTACTGAAAGTACTCAGGAAGCGACTTGGTCCAGGCGAGATGCTCCTGATCAACAATCTGGCACCGCCGGATCATATCCAGCAGCAGCTCCGTGTTCTCAGGGCTTCGAGTTAGTGTAGACATGATCCTATTCACCTCTGCTCTCAACTCGCCCGTCCTGATGTTGAGCCGTTGACATTCTGCCGCGTAGTAGTTCTTGACAGCGTCGCTGAGCCACCATTCGACCCCCATTATTGGCTGTTTCCCGGTGCTGAGAGTATGAATAATCTACGTGAAGATGTTAAACAACTGTTGTACCGAAAAGTTCATTAACAAAAGACGTACCATCTGAGTTCGAACTGCAACGAACATGGCCAGTCCCACCTTGGACTTGAGTTGCTCCTTACCTCTGGCCTTGACCAGCTGGATGGCGCCCTCGATATGTGATCCCCAGGCTAGCATTCCCAGCTGCTTTGCTGTGATGTTTTCGAAGAGGCCGAGGAGCAAGACTGCACCGAGTGTAGCGTCGGATGTAGCCATCGAGGGGTCTTTAAGCGCATTGAACGTGGCAGCGAGGGCTTTGGTGTATTGGCCGAGGGATTCCTTTTCGAAGTCGTTTCCTGGACCAACTCGGTTTCCCAGGGATGCAAGAGCGCACGCGTCAAAAGCATATCGGAAATGCGGCGCTGGAGCTTCCGCCTTGATCAACGGCACAACAAACTCCATGTATCCACGAGTGTCATCCTGATGAGGAAGTAAGACGTAGTTTGAAACAAAATGGCAGGTCGCCTGCTGCTCTACCGGAAGCTGGAGGGTGGAAAGAATAGCTTTGTCCGCTGCTTGGTTGGTTGGCGAGGGAGTCTTGATCGCTCCATCAGGCGGTGCAGGTGGCCGGCCCTGTTTTTGAGCCAGGGCTTTCTTGTTCGCCTTTCGGGCCCTTCGCTCTGTCGCCTGTGTCTCGTTGCGAAAGACCAGGTCGAACTCGTCTTTGTAGCCTGGACACTGTCTCCGGGACTTGGCACACTGGTTGCAGGTAGGTTTGGTTTCATCACACTATGCGCAAATGAGCTTCTGGGCATTCCATTTCAGAGTGACGGCATCAAGTACCTTGATTCTCCGGGTGCGGCACATCTGACAACCCCGCGAGGGTTTGCCACAGTAAACCATGATGGGCCAGAGACGCCTGGAGATGTAGGAGAAGACAAAACAAAGTTAGGCCACGAAGGACGAGCGAGAGGAGAAGATCAACAGAAGGTTTGGTCGAGGGGCAGCCGGGGGGAAGAAGATTCAAAGATCAAGACGGCCTCCAAGCAGCAGAAGCGAGCGGTTAGAGGAGGCGGGGCGCACGAGAACGCAAAGCCGCATACGGGCGTGGCAGGATCAGACCTAGGACGGATGACGAAGATCCGTATATTGAAACAAGTACCGATACAGATACAAGAGGGACGCGGAAGCGGGGAAACACGGGGGACGAGGTGTTTCGTCGCAGGTTGGGTGACTGACTGATGCGTGGCACAGGCCCTCGTTGAGCAGCTAGACGAAGAGCAGTCGGTTTCGAGATCTTATCACGCCGATAGAGCAAGACTTGTCGTCCGGTTGATGAGACGACGGGTATATATGATGGGTGGCATATATCGGCGCCTTGGTGCAGGCCAGTGTCGTTGGTAATAGCCTGTAGATGCCTAAAAGCACCGAACGAAGCCAAGCTGGGACTCCTACTAACACTGTGCTTCAGGTCGACAAGGACAGCAATTGCCCACGGGTCAGAGTAACCTTGACGATTGATTGTTTGCTGAACCTTGCACGAGACTGAACAGACGACAATTGGTGCAACGAATGAAGCGCAAGCCCAGAACCGGAGTCAGGAGGGACAAGTGATGGGGCCACGGATAGAACAAGAGGCGCAGTGGCCAAGCCGTTACTAACAAGGTGAGTAGAGATTGGGGCAGGGCATGAAGAAACGACGGTTATGAAGAGCAAGGAGGAGAAGAAAAGTGGCAATTGGGTTCTCGCAAGAAGAGAGTACAGGCCCCAAAGTCTTAGACGAGGACCGAGACTTCCTGGACCCGATTCTAATGCGTGTGATAATGTATGCAGGAGAGAAGCGTCGTGATGAAGCCGCCACAAGAAGCACAGTGGGGATGGCCAATCCACCGTGCCCCAGAGACAGTGCATAGAACATCAAACACGGTGCCAGAGATGCCCCGATCAGGTTCTCAATCCACACACTTTTGCTCCCCCCCGCCGGCAGTTTCAGAGCTAGGAAGACAGTTCAGCGGGTCAGAATCCTCTCCCTAATGATCCAAGGCATGGATTGTGGCCTGGGGATCTTGAATTTGACGAGATACCCCTCGGCAAGACGGAGTACGTTCGCCGTCCATGTACGCATATATCCCTGAAGCGATCATCCTGATACTCACTCGCTTTGCAACCCTTGTACTGTTTTTCTCCGAGCGACTCCCGTCGTCACTGGCGTCCTAGGGTCTCAACGTCGTTGCAGGCATGTGCAGCACTGATAGGCAGAGCTAATGACAAGGATCGCGATACAAGCGGACGGTGGCATTCGCGGCGTGATACGGGCTGAATCAGATGAACCGTTATTAGGCGAGCCGCTGCCAGCGTCGCCCTGACACTGTGCGCCATCTCGCCCGTCTGCTCGTCCCTCCATCCCCTCCGCTGGGTGTTCTGTACAGAGTAAAGGAACCCGGAGCCGAGGGAAATCATGGCCTTCTCTTCGTCCGCGCTTGATCCATGCAGTCGCTCGGACCAAGGACATCATCGTTGAAAGCGGCATCTGGTTCGACCAGGATCACTGGCCGGGGTTTCCAAACCAAGTTAGCCGTCTTCGTTGGGCCTCAGATAGGAGAAGGAAATGGCCAAGATTGTCGTGTTGAACATGACGGACCTGACTCAGAGGCAGAATCACCACGAGTGTACGTGGTAGAAGAAATATGGACTGAATAGCAATAGAAATTCACGCTGCATAGGATCGAAGACGAAGGTTCCTCTGCAGCTGACCTTCGTCACGACCTACTCTCAGTCCAAAACTCAGATGTCTTACACCTAATGGAAGCTTCTCTTCCAGGCTTGCACCGCCCCTTTTCTGTGGCATGGCCAGAATAGATCAATCAATTAGGCCAGGAAGAATCATAAGGGCCTCTTTATGGAGTACTCCGTACCAGGGGATCAAGCAGGGGTTATGCTCGTCAATGGCGCCTCACCCAGCCACCCAACTCAACAGGTCGTTGAGGCTTACCAGGTTTCATCGTCTGAGCGTCTCAGCCTAAGACATGGATGCAGTTGGCTTCAGGACGGCCCGGACTGAAACTCCATGAAGCGACCGCCAACTCAGTGCTCGTTTGGTCGCGGCAAATTGGCAATGCGATAAAAGCTCTTCTGGTAATTTATAAATGACATATGAAAACTTGAGTGTGGGCAGGAAGGTTGCAGAAGAATGATGAAAGAAAATAACAATCAAGAACGTATCTCGAGATAGCAGCATGATCTGATCCAGCCCGGTCTTGATACCAGGAAGAGGCACTCCCCCTATTACTCCATATGTATTCCATCTCGGCCGGCGTACGGCATAACGGACGAGTACAGGCCTCGTCCCGTACAACCGCATCCAGTCTCCACTCGCCTAGCCCTTCCGCTTGCTTTCTATCCGCTTTTTGTTCTCCCCTACCTACCTCTCTCACCACGAGGTATTCTGTATCATCTCGCTACCTTCTCTCTGCTCTCCTTGTTAATACGCAAGACTTCTTCGTACGAAGACCAAAAGTGAGTCCTCCGTCAAGTCAGTTTGTTTGCTTTTTGCTCCACCAAATCAACCTCTCCTGAAACATTCTCACACTCATTCTCCTCCACACTGCAACCTTTCTACAACCTTGACCATCCCTGTTAACGGGTCTAACAACTGCCATCACATCACAATCACATCACACCCCGGCGGACCCCTGCTCTGTCATTATCATAACTGTACTCCGTAAAAGTTTAAAAAGTTACTTATTGCAACAATTTGTGAGAGTTTATTACAGCCGTGACCGGACGGATGAGTTGGACGTACAACGCTGCAAATACAACAAGCACCCAACAATCTCAACTGTATATCTTTCAATTTGCCAGGGCCGAGACCTCCACAGGCGTTAATCTATCCCCGCCTAACCTCCAATCACATTGCTACTAGATTTACTTGTAGAAGGATGAATATGAAAGGAGCTTGCATGAAATTTTGTGACAGGTTGTTCCACGAAACATTACACAACAAGGCCACCTATTTTGCCTCCGATTATTTCAGTATGAAATGGCGCGGTTGTCCCTGTTCGACCTCCAATGTGTCTATGCTCCGTTTGGTTCATCACATCGTGTGAGCCGTCTATACGATGAATACTAAGCAATCAATACCCCCGACCAGCTTTGCTTCGGGACACATTTCCCGATTGACCTTTGGCTATTGGTCGATAGGATGAGAAAATTCCGCCCATTCCTCTAAACCATTTATGCTCCTTATTCGCTGCTCCCTCTACTAACCTTCAAAGAGATTCGACAATGCTTCCAGCCCGTCAGGCGTCGTAGGTCGAGCCCCCCCAATCTCCCCTCCTCTCGTGGATGTTGACGGAGGAGGCGCATTCATAAACCCCTGTGCCATCTTGCTCCGAGCGTTCCGCTTCGACCGGCTGGACGGAGTGCCAAATCCACCACTGTCAGGAAGTTTGCCCATCTCAGATACACTGACACCCTTCAGATCCTTGAGAAGATCCAGGACGAGAGCGCGCTGCTGACGAGTATGTGAGCCGGGTTTGCTCATGTAAGCCGCCAGCCGATCTAGATCTTCTGGATTGATGTTCGGGAGGGATAGGAGGACGTCTCGCGGTGTCGATGTGATCGGGCTGTAATACACCACAACGGCTGCGATGAGAGCTGCCAGCTCTTTCTGCAAGTCCACGAAATACGGCTCATGGAACGATGTGAGGCACGCCTTCAGCACATCCAGCGAGATGTACTCCCTGATGATAGCTGCGATTGCTGGCGGCACAGGCGACGGATCTGTCAAGTTTGAATGTCCATCCTGCGGGTTCGCCGGTGATCCTTTAGGTGCCTGGCCGTTTGCCAGGTGAAATTCTGGCACCAGCGAGATGAATAGGCGTATAATCATGCTACAACATCTGGTGTCTCTCATTCTGATCCCATGGGTGCAAAAAAGGAGAAGAGGTTCCACGATCTCCTGGTGAAGAATACAGAATCGCCGCAACGATGTGAAATTTTCACGATCGTCATCCTCTTCTGCACCCTGATTTTGCAAAGCTCGAGCTCGGAGCGTGGGGGGGTCTGAAAACTCGTCAGTCTACCGTTGACAATCTGGAAGCCGTAATGTTGGAAGAGGGACAACTCACTCGCTTTCATGGGATCCAGAAAGTCGGCTACCATCAATACTGCTGTATATGTGACTTGCCGAAGGATGCTCTCGGATTTCATTTCTTCCTTGAGTCCGTCCTCTCCGGCCGCCACCACGGTCTGTGTTTCCGTCATCTTCTCCCAATCGCCGTTGATTTTGGCGTCCATCTGCCGGAAGCATGCCGACAGTAAGGGCGGCAGAAAGTGCTCCCGGGAATCCACCGGGCAATCATCGACAAGATACCGCACCAGATTCAGTAAGTTGCTTTGCTGATGTGTCGACAGCCAAATCGAATCAGCGAAGAGAGCTTTGGCTAGTGGTTCTGAGAGCCCCTGGAACCCATAAAAGTGTAGATCCATGCGGCTCATGCAGTAAATGATAGCATACGCGGTCTCCCGAACAAATCTCACGGAACCTCTGACAGTAGACGCGAGTCCTTCCATCGTGTTTTTCTTATCAATGACGCGAGCATAGAAATCATCCTTGCTACCATCTGAGATTCCGGCTTGCCAGAACCTATCACTTAAGACTCGATGAACCATTGGCCGCATTTCCGCAGGCAGCCCGGTCCAATTCTCTGGATTGTGAGATGCATGCGCGTAGCTAGTTAGAGTCAGTATGATAGAGGAGTGTCAGGGAGTCAGAACCGACCTTAGGAACTCAAGAAGATCAGCCAGGATTGTCGAAAATCCGTCTTGCCATAGCTCAAATGAGGCTTGAAATGCATCCGATGCCTTTTCGAGTCGTTCAACAGAGAAAGCCAGGAACGACTTCGTCGAACGAAGAGGAAGCAACTGCATCTGATCAGCCAAGATTGATTACCATACTTGGACAAACAAACTCTTACCTTCAAACGCTCCTCAAGTTCAGCCTGAAGAGCAAGTCCCTCCGCATCGAGCTCCTGGGCGCCCCAATCCTGGATCTCATGGGCTCGACGATTCACCAAGTAACTCTGGGCCTTGTCTAGTCCTAGGAGCTCGCAGAAGTTGGCATATGACTTGAGTGAAGTCCTGATGTCTTCGGTTTGCCATTGGGCCTTCACAGGCTCTATAAATTCGCGCAACTTCTGTATCTTTGCTTGTCGATCGACGCTGGTCGCTCGATGTCTACTCTCCTTAGTAATCTTATCGTGTGCTTAGAGATTCAGGTACTAACACGATGATGAATAAGAAGCTTTTGTAAGCAATAGATCGCTTCTCATCCAGAGTACCGGACGCCATCATCTCGTTTACTCGGGCTTCTATTTGATCGTAAACGCGCTTCATGTTGTTAGTTTCTGTGTTGGGAATGTTTGGATTGAAGTTCTTACCAAAAGATGATCTGGCATTTCGGATGCCAGGCGCTGGAGTTCAATCATGCTCTCTCCTTGTAGGTCCTTGATAGCGTCATTGAATGACTTGTATTCTGGCTGAAGAGCAGGCCACGTCAGCAGGATATGCTCAAGAACCTTCAGCATAAAGTTGGCGTCCTTGTTCAATGCCGTCGTTGAGAAAAAGACGAGCAACTGCAAAGTCCTCTTTCTTATCATTGGGTCCTATGATGTTGGTTAATACTGATTTTGCACTGAGTGTGGCACAAATACCTCAAAGTCCATCTCCAGAACTTTGTTGCACCAACTCCCTAGATTAGCTTCCAGCTCCGGCCTCTGCTGTTCCTAAGAAAACAAAATTAGATGTTGCAAATATCACAATATGAGTTTTACGTACAAACTCCCTTGGATGTGCTCTCCTCCACTTCATGAGCCCTTTCAGACCGGATTCAATGACTGTGAAGTGGGAATCGACTCGCAACACTGGCATGGAATATTTTGAATAGGACATTTCTGTTCTCGTCAGCGTGCTCTTATACGTTTGAACCGTGAGGAAGCCACATACTATCCATAGGGGGCTGTCCGTCATACAAGTGCTGGAGAACTTCCTCCGTTCGACCAAGAATATGGTAGATCGCCTCCAGCAACTTGATTTGAACAATAGTCTCGATGGCTTGCGCGCTGTATCGTCGATAGTTGCCCAGGAAGGCATGTCTTTCTGGTATCGTATCCGTGTCTTCAAGTAAGAATAGATACGTGGGGTCCTGGGTGTCCTCCGGAAGATTCTCGTATCGAACCAAGCGGGAGCTGCAGAGCTCGAGAAGGGGTCCGATCATGGGAGTAACAAGCTCACTGCGACCGATAGTCTGGCTTCTCAAGAGATGGGTCCAGGTAACGAGAACAGGGATGGAAACCATGAGACTTGTGCTCTGGAGAACTTCAATGAGTAACATGAGAAACTCATGTTTCGATACCTCATTGGGAAGTATCGCAAATTTGCGAATGAAATACTCTCCTAAGCACGAAAGCATCTTACGACCGGTATGTTAGCGAACATTGATTATGCTTCGGCGAGCACGTACCTCCGATAATTTCTTCACCATCTGATACTTGTCCTCGTCAATATCATCGGCGTCTACCGTCGAGTACTCGTAGACGTTTTTGCAGAGTTGAATTGTTGGTCTGGTGTACATGGGCACGAGCAAGTCTCGAAATTCTTCGTCGGTAAAGTTCGCTCGGCCATATAAAACATGCAGGGTTTCTAAGGAGGCCTATCGAATGATCAGTCTCATGCAGTCACTGCTGGTTCCTTCGACCGTAACGAACCTTTTGAATGGCAACATGCGCTGAGGCGAGACCAGCACAAAGTATCTCAACACATCTCGCAGCATGTATAGCCTTTGGAATGGCCCAGTGCATTAATGATAAGAGGACGGAGAGGCCCTTGAGCGTGCAGGCTTTAACCTCCTCGTTATCCTTGGGCGCGGAGTTGATGCAGTAGTCGAGCAACTCGGAGAGGCGACTAAGCCATCCTTCATCGCCATGACGCACATCTGGGCCGGATTGCCTGTTGGGAAACGCCTGAACCAGCACAGCAGTGGGTGTGAAGATCTCAACACAGGCCTTGCTAAGGACTCCTTCCCTCATGGCCACTACTGAGTCATCGCCAGTGAAGACCTCGTCCGAGAGGGTTTCAAGAACGAACATGACCAGCTCCTTGTGAACAGTGGACTCGGGTATCTGCCATAGCTGGCACAGCATAGTATCCATATCCATCCATTCTGAACCCCAACTTCGCTTCGCAACCTCGACCCAAAGTTGGGCGGTCTTGTTTCGCAAATACGATGGGTCATCTCTCGAGACAGCTTGAGAAAGCTCTATAACCCAGTGTCGCAAGGCGGTCGCTTGTTCCTGGGAGTATGTCGCCCATCGATAGCGGATAGCATGTTCGAGGAGGGATAGGGCGTAATGGCGGACGACGGGGGATTGGGACTTGTCGGAGGCGAGGCGGTAGCCCTGCAGTGGAGCTTCGGCGATGTCTTTGACGTCTTCGAGGAACGATTGAGCCTCTCTTCGAGCGTCGTTGGTTGAGTACGGGCTATGGACGACGGCAAGGGCTTGGTGTATCTTGTTGAGGACCTCTGCGTCCCCACCGTTGGCAGCGTTGACGCCCGTGAACGAGGAACCGCCGTTGGACGCCATGGTGCACCTCGGAGGACGATTGAGGCGGCCTTGCAGGCTCGGGGACGATGAGTGAGTGTGCCAGGACCCTCGTGTCTCCCTTTCCACGCAGGGCCTCGAAGTGGATTTACGCGTTATAGCCCGTCGCTACCATGAGGGGATCGACGATGTGGGTGATGCGTTGCTGATGAAATGCGCCGGATCGGAGAGGAAGAAAGAATTGACTGGGCGTGACTCGGCGCGGTGAGCGAGGAGGGAGGAGATGACAGGATGAAGTCGAGGAGGTGTTGACGGAGCGGACGAGAAGTGAATGGGTTCGTGAGAGGAGATGGTGAAGGAGGTTTTCTTTCACAGTGCCGTATCAACAGGAATAAGTCTAAGGCGGCTTGGGCTCGATCTGAGCCTACCAAGTCGGGACAAATTTGAGTGGAAAGCCGGAAGGCAGAGAGACGCGCCTGGCCCAGCTCACGGTACTTAGGCCGCCTTGGTCAGGGCAAGTGGGGTGGAATGGTGCCGTGCCCCCCGCCCGCCTGGCGCCAGCTGGAGAAGCTCACCACAGCTTCTCAGCGCTCAAGCCGTGCTGCAAGGCTGATGGATCAGCGCTGGGACCCCGCCATAGGTACCCAGGATTTTATTCATCAGTCAACTTCAGGTGGCCAAGGTCCCCAAAGGAGTCCGGAATACGGACAGGAGTCCCTTAAGACCCGGTTAGTAGCTGGCTGGATAGAGACTGACTTGTCCATCATACCATAGTATTGTAGAACACATTCAAACGACCAAAAGAAAACAGAGCAGACCGAATATTTGACGAAATTTTCTGACCAGTTACGGTGGCCTTAAACAATTTTATTGAATTCCCAGAGGCAGAGCAACTTGTCGTAGAAGCTCGTGGATACGCATTGTAGCCTCCCTGCCTCCAATGGCCTGACAAAGTCACTGCCGTAATTCATGCTCTTGTGCTCCTCGAAGCGAGCTAGAATACTGCAGCTCCAAGTTATGTCATCGTCGGACTCGATCTCTACAAGCCTGGCCCCAGCATGCATGCATGAAGCAAGAACCCGTAACCTGGTAACCCCCTGTTGCCTCTGAGAGTCGACCAAGTCCAGCCTCCAGACTCCGCCTCCCATGTTCTGCTCGAGTATTAATTCGACGCGCTTTGCGCCGTACGAATCGTGTAAATCCTGGATGATGAACATTCGGAGATGGTCGTCGTAGCTACCAGTCAGCACTAGCCTTCCTCTGTCTTGAATTGTCAAAGACAGGGGGAGAATTGCTGTTACACCGGCTGCGTGAACTCCCTTGACTGTGACGGGAGAATATATTGATGTAGAAGTAGGCTCTGAGGCCTTTGAATCCCAGTCGCAAGACATATATCGGAGCATTGAGTCATCGCCGCCGCAGAATGCCGTGACTTGCGAGTTGCTAGAGTTTGAACTTGGGCTAAAAGCGATGCACCAGGCCTCAAGAGAATTCCCAATATCTAGCTCGATCGAGGGCTCTTTTATTTGGTAGTTCCCATCAAGGCGCAACAGGATTGCGCTGCCAGCCGATGTCGTTACGCCGATGATATCCTGGGCAAATGGGTGCCAATTGCACTGTAAAAACAGCACGTCTTCTCCGAAATCCCTGCAACGACTGGTCGCGACGTGCACTAACGGAGATCCTGGGTCGCCGGAGGGATTCAATTTGAAGATTGTCAACGTTCCGGTGCTCGATACCACTGCAAAAACGTCTTGCTTGAGAGGATGAAACCGCAGATCTAGGATCGCAGAAGGCTGGAGGAAGGTCTCCACGAGAGTGCTGTTTGATCAGTTAATTGCTGCAGCATCTATCAGTTGAGAGAGACCACTCACAGCTGGGAGTTTTCCAAACGGAAAACCAACAGGCTACCATTTCGACTCTGAGGCGTTTTTGTCGAAGAAGCATCTAGCTCATCGTCCACTTCACTCGTTCTGTCGTTTGTTTGAGGGGTGGCTTCTTCGTTCTGTTCAAGATTATAGGTCCCTACAACGAGAAGATCGGGATATGCCGGGCAGAATTGTGCACAGCTGGGGGGGAGAGGCAGGTTCAGTGAGACCTTTGACGAGACGATATTTGAAGGTGTCATGATATCTGCATCTTTTACTGCTGGAGTATCTCGTATGCGTTGAACAAAGGAAGTTTGTCGTGTGGCGGGGCAAACGCATGCCGCTTGCAAGGATCTGCCATTGCAGCGAATACACCCTGTCTGTCAGATGACGACAGCGCATCTGGAAGCGCAATGATGGTCGCGTCTTGATGCTCGAGGTTCTAATCCTTCGCAACTCCTAGATCACAGGGCTGAGGGAGATATACGTTTATTCTATTCATCTACTCTGGTATCAACCCTATCAGACCCAAGGCACGATCACGACAGGAGCTTTCAACCACCCGACCAGAGTGATCGCACCTGCCTCACCAACGCGGGTAATCCGGCAGCGCCTCAAAACATCATCACACCTCGTCAGCCTTTCCTTCCAGCAGATAATTCTGATCCGCCACCGCTATGGATCCAGATGCTATGGACTTAGATGACTCGGATTTTTACGGTAAAAAATAACTTCAAAGGTGAGGTAGGAGAGCCTAAACTGACTAGTGAAATAGGCGACGAAGACACCGCTCAGAACCTTAATGCTCGGGTCCAGAACTTCAATGTCGACACATGGATTCATCAGGATCAGACAACACCAGCAAGGGCCGTTCGACAGAGAGCCGTTGTCGCCGACCTCTCCCATCTGCATAATCCTTATGCCGGCGTCAACTATGCCTGGCAGCTAACGGAAACGGTTGACGCCTTCCTTTCCCGCCTTCCTCCACGGACAACACTCGCAACCTTGGAGACTCCATGGATATACATTTGCAACCCGTATATTCCGCGAGTCGAAAAGGCTAAAGGCCAGAACCAGTCTTGTAGAGGCAACGAAGATGAGGCCCCTGAAGAAATTGGAAGCCGTACGAATCTGGTCGTGGAGGGGGGCATGGAACGGCTCGAACTCGTGAACAAATACGCTGAAGGCATGAGGATGACTATGAAACCGCCCTCCATCCAGGAGCGCGAGATTCAGAAGGAGCGAAAGCGCGCGGCAGATGACATTCTCAACCTTGCTCACGCCGCCAAAGTGCGCGCTGGAAAGGTAAGCAACCTAACAGTACCATACTCCTTTTCGTAGTGACACTCTCTTGCTCCAGTTGATGGCTAATGTTCTCACCCTGAAGTGGATGTTGTTCTGCCCACCTATGGAGGTAAACGAAGTGTGGGGGATAGTGGCTAAAGCAACGGCGAATAATGAGCTTGGCATTGCGGCCAAGGTTGCGCCTATGAGGGAAGAGGACGACCCGCGTAAAGACCGCCTGATCTGCGTGTATACCGCGAACTTCAGGGACAAGCAAGATGTTGGACGTGTTCTCCAAAAGCTTCGAGAGCTTCGACTGGTAGAAGCTAGAGGGGGTCCGATCTACTATAAGCCTGGTGAGTCCCAATCTAACCTTCACAAACGCAGGAGGTGGACTAAGGAACTTGATCACACTGCACAGATGCCTATACGTACATCGGAATATCGCGTGGCAATCCTTGGGGCTTGCGGGCGTCTTTGTATAGCTCGAAGGATATCCTTCAGAGCTGAGACAGCGTCTGTATGTAGGATTAGGGCCATACTAGGACGAGCGGTGAAGATGGAAAAAGAATGAAGATTGAGATGCCAAGTTTGAATTATAACCCAGACCAAACGCCTTTCCATGTAATCCGTCATGATTTACGCTCGCTATGCCCGCTCCGTTTCAGATGCTGAACCAGTGACTTGACCCTTGCCGACTGTATATATGTCTCCGGACTCCCATGAACCCCGAAAGCAGCTCTCGAAACAATTCTTTGCATCTCATCACATCACATCACCGTCAAAGTCCTCTGATCCAACATCCAGGTCAATCCTTTTCAGCGGCAGAACAAGTCGATAGGCACTATTCCCATTGAGATAGTATCGATGCAGCTTCTTAGATCGAAGAAATCCAAGCCGCTCATACAACCTCATCGCGGGAATGTTCGTTTCTTCGGTCTCTAAGACGATCTCATCTGCGTTGCGCTTGGTCATGGCATCGAGGGCCCTTTTGACCAGTGCCGTGGCTATACCGTGGCCACGGAAGTCAGAAGCTACAGCGAGCATAGCAATGTAGCCTCGGCGAGTTGGGTTGGAGTGCGATGAATGAACCTCGAGCTTGCAAATGATGACGCCAATTAGTGACGAGTCCTCTGGGTTCAGGACCTATGCGTGATAGTCAGAAGGGATGCCAAACATGAAGGGACTTGAAATGAGATTCAGACCATGAAGCAGAGATGTGCCCACTGACACAGAAAATAGCGGTAGACATAGATGCTGTACGGCTCGCTGAGGTCTTTGGAGATCAGGGCACGGATGGCGGGCAGATACTGAGCCTCGAGGCCATGTTCGTACTGGATGTATTGGAGTTGTATTGGTAGGCTGTTTTCTTGTCTGACCGCGTCCATTACTGTTGAGCTCCAAAGTCCGGCAATTGAGATGACCGGGGGCAGAAGGAGGTTGTTGACAAGAGGTAGACTCAGCCCAGGCAGTCGGAGTGATGATCGGACCAGAATTTGCTGCTGAGGGGGCAAGTTGGGGTTTCAGTCGCGGGGTAATCTTTCATACAAGTCAGGTCGGCACAGAAGGACAGTGACAGCTACACGTTCGACGAATCGTCTCGAATATGGGAGAGCCCTCGTCGGACAGTAAGCTGAGAGTTCACAGCAGCAGGAAGATGATGACCCAGTCTTCCGCTTTCGGTCAGCATCTTCGTCTTGATGTGGGCTCCAATGTTTGGCATCTTGATAGAATGGTGGAGGCGGGCTGAGGGACCCTACCTGGGGCACCTAGGGCTCCTTAGGCAGGTGCCTGGCCATTAATCACATGCTGAGCGCGCCCGGCAGCTGGAGAGCTCCCAGCAAGCTTCGGGTCCTCTGTGGGGGTTTAGATCCCTTACCCTTAGCGGCCTCGGAGCTTGCACAGGTCGCCAGACCGTCCGCGCAACCATGCTGAAGTGGTCACCTTGACGTCAGCTGCGTCCTTTCAAACTTCCCTCCCCTGCCTATCAGGTACCGAATGACTGGAATTCAAGGAATCTGGCTTCATTTCCTCTGCGACATGAACTTCTCGACAACCCTTGAATAAGGCTCTTCAGCCTCTTTTCCCTCGGTCGCAATCAATTAGACGCCTCCCTCGCTTCCCGATCGCCGTGCCTCCGAGACGACCGGACCGGCAGACTCGGAGGTTCCAGCTGCCCTGGACTTGAGCAGTCGAATGTTCTCTTTCGACGGCGGCACCTTTAGAACACGCGTCCAGTCCCAATACCGCCAACTCGAACACCAATCCTCGATTATTGTTACGCCAAACATTTAGAGCCGCGCTCCGAAAGCCTCATCCTCACCGTGAAAGATGGCGACCACACTTCGCCGTCGTAAGGTCCCGGACATCAATCCCATTGAGAGCGACGACACATCTCGAGACGATAGCCCAGCGCCACAACCGACAACCCATGTCCACGTTGTCGAGCATGTCACTAAGACTCGAAAGCGCCGGAACACCTTCATATTCTTTCTCGGAAGTCTTTTTGGCATTGTCGCCGCCGGATTCTTCGCTTCGAGCAATGACTTGATCGATCTGCCCGAGTTCTCCGATCTGTCTATGGATTCGTTGCTGGATGCTCTGCCGGCAGGCTTAGTCAAAGACATGAGGGATATCATCCAGGGTGAGCGAGATGTGGCAGATGCCTACGATTCTTTCTCCGTTGGTCTCAAGGCCCGAGCTGAGGGTTTGGACGCGTACCATCCTGTCATCATGATCCCAGGCGTTATCTCTACGGGCCTGGAGTCATGGGGCACAGCCAACATTTCGCGAGCCTACTTCAGGAAGCGCCTTTGGGGAAGCTGGACCATGATGCGAGCCTTGGTCCTCGATAAGGAGGTTTGGAAGAAGCACATTATGCTGGACAAACGGACCGGGCTGGACCCTCCCTCTGTAAAGCTGAGGGCTGCTCAAGGATTTGATGCCACGGACTTTTTTATCACCGGTTACTGGATCTGGAATAAGATCTTTGAAAACTTGGCATCTATCGGCTACGATCCTACAAATTCGTTTACGGCAGCGTATGATTGGCGCCTTTCTTACCAGAACCTTGAGGTTCGAGATCGGTACTTTACGAGGCTTAGGTCCTATATCGAAACCGCAGTCACCGCGGAGGGCAGGAAGGTGGTGTTGACATCGCACAGCATGGGCAGTCAAGTCCTGTATTATTTCTTCCACTGGGTTGAGTCCGAGCAGGGTGGTCGCGGGGGCCAAGACTGGGTAGAAACACATATTGACTCCTGGATCAACATCAGCGGCTGCATGCTTGGTGCTGTTAAGGATTTGACAGCTGTTCTCTCAGGCGAGATGCGCGATACCGCTCAGCTCAACGCGTTTGCCATCTACGGTCTCGAAAAGTTCCTCAGCAGGGAGGAGCGCGCAGAGATATTCCGCGCGATGCCTGGAATCTCGTCAATGCTGCCGATTGGAGGCAACGCGGTTTGGGGTAGTCTTGATTGGGCTCCTGACGATGTACCTGGTCAAAACTTCTCATTTGGTTCCCTTTTGAACTTCAAATCTGGCGCAAACCTGACGACGCCAGAACACAACATGACGGTTGATGATTCTTTGGAATATTTGATGAACACCACGGAGGATTGGTATCAAGACCATATCAAGGGCAGTTATTCACGAGGCGTTGCGCACACCGTCGCTGAAGTCGAGGCGAACGAGCAGGATTCCAGAAAATGGATCAATCCATTGGAGACAAGACTCCCTTTGGCGCCGAGTCTGAAGATCTACTGTTTCTATGGGGTTGGAAAGCCTACCGAGCGTGCTTATTACTATCGATCACCCGAAAACCCCTTGCTGACCAACCTGAACATAACCATAGACACTGGTCTGACCGAAGGCGTCGTGGATCATGGAGTTATCCTGGGGGAGGGAGACGGAACCGTCAATCTGATCAGTACAGGATACATGTGCAATCGAGGCTGGCACATGAAACGGTACAACCCTGCCGGAGTCAAAGTGACGGTGGTTGAGATGCCGCACGAGCCTGAGAGATTCAACCCTCGCGGTGGCCCTCGGACGGCTGACCATGTCGATATCCTGGGGAGACAGAACTTGAACGAGTTGGTTCTGAGGGTCGCTGCTGGAAAGGGGGACACCATTACCGACTACGTTGTAAGCAATATTCTTGACTACGCTGCAAAGGTCAAGATTTCCGACCGGGACGAGGATGCCCCGAACGACGAGAAGGAACACTAGAGTAAGATGCGTGGATAGTGCATCTGTATATTTTTGAACGAACGGACGGCTTGGGTCAGTCGTTGTCTGGTGAGGTCTGGCGTTTGAGACTTGCTTCATGCACGGAGGTTAGATTCGGGAAACCCGTTGCTTTTTGGCGCTATACCCTTTACGTACGCGGATAGAAGAGATAGAGATGAAGGAAGAAACGATGATATGAAGCGAGCATCCCCCATTGAAAATGGCTTTGACCGTGATGTGCTTCTGAATCTGCCTTGGATTGGAAAGGCCGATGCTCTGGTGTGGCTGGAGCATCGCGGGGGAGAGCATCGTGTGGCGCGGTCGCCAAGCCCGTAGAACTGCCCCGGATGAGGTCACGGCACGACGGCAGCACCTCCGGTTTCCCTCTTCTTATTCTTAGTAGAGACCAACCCCGCCACCTCTCGCCTGGAGTCCTTGACTGGATCTCGGAACTTCATGGCTGCGATAACCGTCGCCCAGAAGCAGCAGCAGGCTATTCAATCACTAGAATTACCAGCACGAGCACCTGATACTGTCGTGGAGACCCGGCCGATCCCGATGCAGTCGCTGCCGCACAGTCCCAGACTCGATCATCATGGCGGATTTCGACGACGCGGCGGCGCCGACAACGCCATCGACGGCCATCCTGACTCCTGAGGATGAGGAGCAATTCTGGAGTGGTGCGTACCGCTCTTAATCAGACAAGGCAGACGGCTGACACAAGGCAACCTGTTAGAGCTGGAAAAGTGCGTTTCGAGTCAATGCGACAGCCACGAAGCTATCGACGATACGTTGCGCGAGTGGCTCGACCTGGCCGCTAGATCCCGCGATAAATTCGACGAATCCCAAGACGAAATCACCACATGCGCTCGCGTGCTCTTGGCCAGCCCGATCTTCCAAGCGAATAAAGAATACGTTCGAACCCAGATTATCTATAGTTTGCTACAGGAGGACGAGCTGGGGCCGCTGCATGCCATCATCTGCCTCCTTTTGCACGATGGCTATCAGGATGAGGCCATGTTTCCCCGCATGATCCACGAGGCCTGCTTTCCACGACTTTTGGAATTGATTAACGGCCGTAAAGACGAAGACCCGCGACTACACCGGCTTTTACTTGAGTTGATGTACGAGATGTCGCGCGTGGAACGGTTGCGACCTGATGACCTAACGCTTGTGGACGATGGATTCGTCCACTATTTGTTTCAGCTCATTGAGGAAGTTTCTGATGATGTTCATGACCCATACCATTATCCAACAATTAGAGTTCTCGTGAGTCTGCCCTGCCAATACTGCACTGATTTCAGGATTGACCGACGTGGCGGGGGATAGCTTGTATTAAACGAACAGTATATGCTTGCATCTACCGATTCCGTCTCCGATCCATCCTCTCCTACGGCGCCCTTTACGAACCGAATTGTTAAGTGCTTAAGTCTCCACGGGCCGTCGTTTCGAACCTTTGGGGAGAATATTATTCTTCTCTTGAACCGAGAGACCGAGACCTCGCTTCAATTGCTCATCCTGAAGCTGCTCTACCTGCTTTTTACCACAAGAGCTACATATGAATATTTTTACACCAACGACTTGAGAGTACTCCTGGACGTCATCATCAGGAATCTCATGGACCTCCCGGATGAGAAGATGTCACTTCGACACACATATCTGCGAGTGCTATATCCCCTGTTAGCACATACGCAACTAAGCCAGCCGCCGCACTACAAACAGGACGAGATTTTCAGATTGCTGAATATTCTGCGCGGGTCGCATAACGCTCACTTTGCTCCCGCAGATGAGACAACGCTTCGACTCGTGGAGCGGGTATCCAAGGTCAAGTGGGTGGAGGAAGCGGACCAGATGCGAGAAGGTTCCGGGGAGGCAGAGGTTGCTCGAAAGTTCCTAGGCATCAGCTTATCGCACGCTCAGAGCTCGAGTAGTATCAGTGTCGGAGACGTTGCCGCAGTAATGGAGAAGCCTGGCGTCCAGACCCCCAGCAGAGCCGGTGACGCCTCCAATGGTAAAGACGCTTCAGGGGTCGAGGATGACGGTGTCGTGATGGTGGTGAAGGCTAAGAAACCTCTGCCTGCCGTGCCTAAACATCGCCATGGGGTACCATTTGCGCCAGCAGCGAGATTGCACGTTCACGGTGCGGCCAAGAAGGTCCCCCCGAAGGCACCTCCACCAAGACGATGGGGCCGTTTGAAGACGGTCGAGCACCCGCCAGCTGAGCCTGTGAAGGAAATGGTCCAGGAATAAGGATAATTCGAAGTTGCAGATTGAAGAGGAAGAGATGGACACGGGGGATAGTTGGACGACAGAGGATTTTTTTTTGTCTTGAGAGCTTCGAAAGGCGGCAAGATTGCGATAGAGCTCCTCGGCGTCATGACGATGATTAGCAATATCCCACAAGTAGTCATGGGGACCATGAAGGGCATGACATCTTGATTCATGCGGGCGTTGGTGGAGCTTTTCGTGTCGGGCACAGCATCAGGCAGGCGTTTCTCGGGATTATGAGGATTGCACATCTTATAGCCTGGTTTGGCTCGTTCTTGGAAGCGTAATTGGGTGGCTTAATTGACCTTGAGAAAGATCTTATTCGAAAAAGAAAAGAATGTGACGATTGGCATATCGTTCTAATGTCCATGTTGCCCCCTATTGCAAATGTCCCGTAATTCCAACACGCAAGCAAGGTACTAGAAGATGGTGATTCTTGCTCTAATACTTCTGCTGGTTCTTGTCTTTGTATCAAGAGTGCCCTCTACCTCTATAAAATTGCTCCGCTAACGCCCATTGTCATGCCCAGGTCAGGGGTTCTATTACAGAGAATGCTGTCCATCCTTGCCCAGCGCTTCAGTAACCTTGTCCAAGCACCCGGCAGCTGCCGCGAAGAAGCCCAGCACAGTCTGTATTCCTTTGGTCAGCAAAAGCGAGGATAAAGAGGAGGAGAGAGGAATAACAGGGAGACATACCCTTGAGGGGCGCAAGACCCGGGAAAGATACTCAGGGTGGTACTGAGCGGCAACAAACCAGGGGTGATCTCGCACTTCGATAATCTCCATGCGCTCGCCCTTCACATCCTTGCCCACAAAGGTGAGGCCGGCCTTTTCGAGCTGTTCTACCATTTCCGGGTTGACCTCATATCGGTGACGATGTCGCTCCTCGATTTGCGGCGCTGAACCATACAACGCACGCAGCTTCGACCATTCAGTGCCCGGCTGAAAGATGCAGGGGTGCCTACCCAGCCGCATCGTGCCGCCAAGCTTGGTCTTGTCAACCTGAAACAGTTGTCAGCAATTATCTCGATACAAGCTTGATAAGGAATGGCCGAACGCTTACCTCAGGCATATAGACGATAGCGTGGTTCTTTGCGTTGGGGTGAAGTTCTTCACTTCCAGCGTCTTCAATGCCGACCACGTTCCGGGCATACTCGATGACGGCGAGCTGCATACCCAGGCAGATACCCAGGAAAGGTACGTTCTTCGTACGCGCCCATGTGATAGCCTTGATCATTCCAAGCGTCGCTCTTGTGCCGAATCCTCCAGGGACGCAAAGGCCATCAGCCGTGCAAACATTGTGCCAAGCCTTGTGGAATTCCGCTGGCGAGGCCTCCAAGGTCTCGTCCTCGAGGTGCGAAGCGTCAACCCAGACGATCTGGAGCTTCTTGCGGCAGTACATCGCCGCATGCTCGAACGACTTCTGCAAGGATATATAGGCATCGTGGTGCGAGTACTTTCCGACAAGGGCAATAGTTACGGTGTCGTGCAGGTGATCCTGGCTGTGGGCGAGATCAACCCAAGATTTCCACATTTGGGCACCCTGGTCCGTGAGTGCGGCAGGCCGTGGGATGGACGAGAGGTCAAGAAGCTCGCTGAGAGTATTTACCAGCTTCTGCTTCTCGAGGAGCAATGGTACGTGGTACGTAGTTGAGACGTTGTGGACAGCAATGACCTGCTTTCGTTCCATCTGGCACATGTTGGCGATCTTGTCGATAGTGGATTCTTCCAATGGCTGGTCACAGCGACAAGCAATCAGGTCCGGGTTCAGACCGGCGCTTCGTACATCGCCGACAGCTCTTTGAGTCGGCTTTGTCTTTTGCTCACCGCCAGGTCCTGGTCTGAACCATGATTAGTTCCGGATGTACGCATATTGGGAGAAATGGATGGACTTTACGGGATGACAGGGACATATGACACGTGAATCTGTGCATAGTTGCCTTTACCGGCTCGCCTCTGGAGCTGGCTGACGGCATGGATGAAAGGGGCACTCTCGATATCTCCGACAGTACCACCTTATTCTCGAGTAAGCCGATGCCAACAATCTACGCCCATTACCACTTACCTAGCTCAATGATGCAGACATCAGGCTCAGCTCCCGAGTCGTCAACAGGGATCTTAGCAACTCGCTCGATCCAGTCCTGGATAGCGTTGGTGATGTGAGGGACGCTTGAATATGTCAACTTTCACCTCTCTCACCGAGACTCCATCAAGGACTTACACCTGAACAGTCTTGCCGAGATACTGTCCAATACGCTCCCGCTCTATGACTTGCTGATAGATCTTGCCGGTCGTAATGTTGTGGTCTCGTGTCAATGTGGTCAGAAGATACCTTTCATAGTTTCCTAGATCCAGGTCCATCTCTAGTTTGTGTAAGTCATGAGATCGCACGTGGTCTAAACGCTTCATCCATTGGAGTACATACCTCCACCATCTGGCAACCGAAATTAGTAAACGTATACAAGGATTGGGTTACCTTCAGTGATACTTACCGTCTGTTACATATACTTCGCCGTGTCTAAGAAACAGTCAGTATCCTCATCCATGCAGGAAGAGGTAGGCACGAACTCTGTAGGCGCCATGGTGCCAGCCTACGTAGATCCGATCAGCCATTATCCCTTTTCTTTACGGACCCAAGTTTGAGAGTTGCAAGTACTCACATCGATGTTGATATACGGATCGATTTTCTGTTGCATTGAAAATTCACGGTCAGTAAATGCATCGTGATTCTTGATAAGAAGCCAAACGCATTGAAACGAAATGCAGTATAGGGGGGAAAAAATGCAGTTCTAGAGTGGTTCACAAGTTTAAAGCACAGGCCCAGAACTCGAGTGCTGAATCGTAGAGAAACATACTATGCTGGTTACTTTGAGGCCAATCGTCTTGAGGAGCAGGCCAGTGCTAGAGGCGATAATGCCTTTGCCCACTCCCGATATAACACCTATTTCAAACCCGTTGGTAAAATTTCCAAGTAAGTTAATCATTGAACTGACCTCCTGAGACAAGAACGTATTTCATCTTGACGATAGGGTAGCCAGAACCTCTGGCTTGGATGTATGAACAACTTGAAGGCAGAGAGCAGAGGAGTAAAGAAAAAAAACCGACGCGATAGTCAGCATGTGAGAAACGCGTTTTCCGCGCTAAGGCTAATATATGGGGCTAGTCATGTGATGACTTCGCAGAGAGCTTTACTACCGTCGATATATCTAGGAACAAGAATCACTATTTCCAGGGTCAGGGATGACTGAAGATGTAAAAAAAGGGACCAAGTGATCATATCTATTATTGGTTGTACGGTTCTCTTTACGAGGCTGGGTCAATTGTTGGAACTACACTTGGAAATTGTGAGCTGTGAGAAGGAGGCCCGATGTGCATCTACCCCACACGCCTGTCAACTATCTCAGGGCACTCAGCGTCTGAGATGGATGTTGCCGACAGTCCGTCTAATTCCCATGAGAGCTTTACCTATGGCAGTTACAACATGGGAATCTATGGGCGACGGCTAGCGAAAAATCGTGAAGTCACACAGGGTGGAAGTGGGACGTCATGATGGACCGAGGTGAGTTTCCGAATGCGGCAAAAATGAGTCGACTTACAAGTTTTTGCGGACAACCCTGACAAAGAAGGCAAAGCGGAGGGGTAGGCTGATGCGACTATTGGATTGCCAAAAGCTTCGGGCAGCACGACCTCTTGGAGCGATGAGCAGTGTCTGGTAAGTTGAGCGTTGCCAATGATAAGTTGCGCGATGCCCACAAGATGGTGGATGGCAAGGACCAGCCTGGGATAGAAGGACTAGTGGCGGCAACCAGAAGGCTGAGCAACAGCCGGACGGGGTCGAGGTCGGGCGAAACATGCCCGGCGGCGAAAAGCTGGACACCAAAGCCAGAAGCAGGATGACGATCGTCGGTCGAGGTGAAGCCATCGCCAAGTCGAGCGAGAATCTGGTAGCTGACGTCATGGGCCGGAGACGGCGAGTGGATGCTTTCCGGGGTACGGCGATGAGGATTGACAACATGCAGACGCATATGCGTACAGAAACGATTTTCTCGACTGTGAAGACGGGAAGCTGGAGCACCCGAGAGAGATCGTCAGCGGCTGGGCTGGAGACAGAAGCAGTTCCTGCGTTTCTGGGACGATGGATCAGAGGAGGACTGCTGGCCCATTGCGGGCAGGCGATGTGGGTGTGGCGTGGCTCGACTGGTCATCAACATCATCCTGGGGCCCCGACAGGGTTGGCATTTGCAGGAACTCCTCTCCAGCATCATCATCATTACCCCCCCGATGCAGTTGCACCCGTGGGCCGCGAAACCATCGTGAGATTGAAGCTGTTGGCCGTGTAAGAGCACAGTTGACTTACAAAGCCCCTCCTCGTGGCAGACTGCTTCCAGCAGAGTTCACGCAGCGTCATTCTGTCTCACATGCTCCCACTCTGGCGGCAGCCCCTTGCCCACTAATTGGCCTGTCGCGGCCTGTGGCTCCGTCCGCCATCGTCCAGCAAAGGCAAAGCGCCATTGTTCTGGGTTCTGGGCTGGGCCTTGTCTGTCTCGGGGCTTTTGGGCTCCGTCTGCGCCTGCCCATTGCGTCAACACCAAGCCGGCAGAGCAACCGCAAACCAGCAAGCCGAGTAACCTCAGCTCGGTCAGCTTAAACCTTGGAACCGCCCTCTTCCCCTCCTTTCACCCATCATCGTCATTCTGGACTTTTGAGCCCTTCCTTACCGACATCTCTCACTTCATGTTTTGTCCAGCCTACCGGCAGTAGGGAAAGCAAAAAGTACCTAACCAGTCGCACCGCGGCGCCCCCAAGAAAGACAGCGGGAAATTGGGCTGCCGCTTCCTTCTTCTCTCCGTTCCGCCTGCGTCGCCTGAATCTCCGATTCATCGCGCCGTCTTGTCCTCCCGACAAGGACCAAACATCTGGCTCGGTTTTGGGCAGCATTTCCTTCGCCATGGACATCACCTCGTCATCTCAGCAGCAGCCGCAACTCCACCACCCTCACCACCAGCTCCAGTCGCAGCAGCAGGGTGGGAGCAGTTATAACGCCAACAACTCGTACACATCGTCGCCTGCCTCCTCAGTTCATTATCGCGATCCCACAGCAGCAAACACCGCTGCCAACGCCGTCGCCGGCTCGAGCTCGCTCCCGGGCCATTACGAGGCCTCCAATTCCCTCTCAGCTTCGCAACCGTCCCACGGCCGCTTCAACGAGGAATGGGATGCTACCCAGCGGGGCAGCTCCATCATCGACGGCCACGAACGATCCAGTATGAAGCGCTCAAGCTCCGTTCATAGCTATAATGCTGGCGACGACCAGCACCTCCCCGTCCGCGGCAACACCCTCAAGAAGAAGAATTCGCTGCGTCGCAATGGGAGTCTCAAGCGCAGTAGCAGTCGCCGCAGCATGAGGGCTGGTAGCGTCAAGAGCCTGGCTCTTCAGTCGACATCTGATCCCGACGAGGCACATAACGCATTTCACTGCCCCGTCCCTACCACTGGTAACCCAACGGATGTCTTGGCCAATCGCTTCCAGTGTAAGTTTCCTATATCATCAAGCCTACGATCACTACTGATCATGATTTTGTAGCATGGAGGAAGATTCTGAAGGACCTCATTGCATACTTTCGAGAGATCCAATCGCATTACGAGCATCGATCCAAGTCCCTCCTCAAACTCGCCAACGTCTCCAACAACATCTCTACACCTCCGGGGTTTCTTAGCACCGCCGGCATTGACGATGCCCTCCAGTTTCTTCGAGTGTACAACAAGAACGCCATAATTGAGGCCAATAAGGCCAAGGAAATCGAGGAGGATGTTATACTTGCTCTCACTGGCCTGAGGAGTGATCTACAGCAAAAAATCAAGGAGATCAAGAATTTGTCCGGCGACTTCAAGAATACAGTGGATAAGGAGATGGACCATACGCGAAAGGCAGTCAGGGCCCTAGGGGATACTCTGGGTCGGACTGAACTGGACGAATCCTTGACGACGGGCAAGTCGGATCCTTATTTGCTGCGCTTGGCAGTCGATCGCCAAATCGAGCGCCAGCTTGACGAAGAGAACTATCTTCACCAGGTATGTGTTACAGCAAACTCTGCACGGTTTGTCTAACATGACATAGGCGTATCTCAACCTGGAGAGTTCCGGCCGCGAGCTCGAGTCAATTGTTGTTGGAGAAATCCAAAAGGCTTACAATGCGTATGCGGGAATTCTCAAACGCGAAGCCGACAACTCGTACAACGTCGTTGAGGAACTCCGTGATGGCCCCATTTCGATGCCCAAGGACCAGGAATGGTTTCATTTTGTCACGCACGACGAGCAATTTGTTGATCCTAATCTTCCTTTGAGGACTCCGGATCAGATTCATTATCCCGGCCAGGACCATGAATCTGCCCAGGAGATTCGAGCCGGACTGCTGGAGCGCAAGAGCAAATACCTCAAGAGCTACACTGCTGGCTGGTAAGCATGAGCCCTAAAGCCCCATTGTTACTGGACTTGACACTTATGAATGTGCAGGTATGTACTTTCTGCTACCCATCTCCACGAATTCAAGTCGGCGGATAAGGCGCAAGCCCCCGTCATGTCTCTTTATCTGCCTGAGCAGAAACTAGGATCCCACTCTGCCGAAGGAGGCTCCTCCAACAAGTTTATCCTCAAGGGCCGCCAAACCGGATCGATGCACCGTGGTCACACCTGGGTCTTCCGCGCCGAGAGCCACGATACGATGATGGCCTGGTATGAGGATATCAAGGCCCTTACAGAAAAGACCCCCGAGGAGCGGAGCCAATTCGTCCGAAGCCATTCGCGGAGCCTCAGCCGCTCGTCTCGCCGATCGATCAGCAGTGACGGCCTTCTCGACGATGAAGACGAAGAGCCTTTCTCGGCCGAAACACAAGTCTACACCCCGGGTTCGAAGGAGCACGACACGACACCCCGGCGATCTCAAGCAGGTGGGCGGTTCCCATCTGATATCCAAGTCAATGCGCAGCGTGGCTTACAGGCCCCTCATTCGCCTTCTAGTGTAAGCTCTGGTTTCCAGGAACACGGGACGGACCCTCAGGCAATTGCTGTTGCCGGAGGTCTTCCTGCATCCACTGTCGCCACTGAGAGTGCTGGAAACCCCGGAAGCCAGGAAAACTACATGGGATACGGGGGCATCGAGAAGACGCCAATGGAAGATATGCCATCCCGGGCAGCAGTTGCCAGCCAGAAAGCGCATTCGGATGGTGTCAATCCCTACACCAACGAACCCATCAACCAGACGCAGTCTCGTACGGCTACTGGCAGCCAAAATGGCGACCACTACATCCCGATTGTCATGGCGCAGACCCACCAGGACCCAGAGGCAGAAGACCCTGATCGAAGATATGAGGATGTCGAGGATCAGGACCATGCTTACAGCCACTACACCACTGGGAGCCGGCAAGTGGGTGGCGGCGCGAACTACAATGTTGCAGCTATGAACGGCGAGGGTTTTCCCAAGCTGAACGAGGCTCAGAACATGGATCACGATATTCCTAACGTGGAGACGCCTGCCTCGACTATTGGAACCTCGACGCTAGGTGATTCGACCATCGATGAAGTGCCAGTACGACCAAATGCGAACAACAGAAGTGAGAGTGTCCAGACAATTTCGAACCTTCGGATTCCCGGTGGTTATCCTAAGGGCACTCCGGCGTGAGTGAATGCGACAAGATTGTGTGCAGGATACGTTTTAGCCCTTTCCTGATTTGTACGTTTGCGTGACTTTTGAGGTGCCTTGTATATGATACCGTGTGGACTCCTGAAGTTTTTGGGGGGGGTCAAAAATTGGTGGTGAGGAGGAGTAGGATGCCTGGGCAACAGGGCAGGAGGCGTTCGTTATGAGTCGATGCTACGATATATCCTTCGTTAGGCTTTGAATTTGGATACGAGTGGACATTTCCTATCTTGACATGACAAGTTGCAATGAGCACGTCGACGACATGAAGTAAAAGATTCTGTAATTGGTCGTCTCACCTCGGTGAGCCACCCATAAGAAACGTACCCCACCTCACGGCGAATAGCTTTTCCGTAAGCCATGGCCTTGAGCCAATCGGAAGCCACCCCACCCAGAGCTTTCACCTCTTTTCCACCTTCGATTTCTCGGGGAAATTTTCACAGTGGAAAAAAAAAAGTTGCCCGACACGCCAGCCTTGACCTCTACGACAAGCAACAACCGACGACCACAGGCCAATTGAGACGAGAAACACAATCAGCATGTCGTTCCGAGGTGGCTCCCGCGGCCGCGGTGGCGGTGGATTCGGACGTGGTGGTGGTGAGATTTTCTGAACCGCAAAAGTCAAGAAGAAATTGAAGAGCTGATTGTGATGCGATAGGACGAGGTGGTTTCCAGCAGCGCGACATGGGTCCTCCTGCGACAGTTCTTGGTGAGTGCTGTTCCCTGGATCTTTGGTGACGAGAAAATTGTCTTATTAACTTGAATGCGTGCGCAGAGCTCGGCAAATTCCTCCACGCCTGCGAGGGCGAGATGGTGTGCGAGTCGTCCAACCCCAAGGTGCCGCACTTCAACGCCCAGATCTTCCTCGAGAACAAGACGGCCATCGGCAAGGTCGACGAGGTGCTGGGCCCCATCAACCAGGTCTTCTTCACCGTCAAGCCGTCCGAGGGCATCCAGGCCACCAGCTTCAAGCCCGGCGACCCCGTCTACGTGGCCCCCGAGAAGCTGCTCCCGCTGGACCGCTTCCTGCCCAAGCCCAAGGTCCTGGGCGCCCCCAAGGTGAAGAAGCCGCGCGGCGGCGCTGGTGGATTCTCGCGAGGCGGTTCGCGCGGGAGGGGAGGTCCCCGCGGTGGCGGCGGTTTCTCGAGAGGTGGTCCGCGAGGTGGTGGCCGAGGAGGATTTGGCGGTGGCCGCGGTGCGCCGAGGGGAGGCGGTGGCTTCTCAAGGGGCGGTTCGCGGGGCCGTGGGGGTTTCAGCCGTGGGCGGTAAGGGGCAGTCTTACGATCGATTGCTATTCTGCTGTTCTGTGTTGATGAAGGAAACTGGGATACGGCGTTGGTTGGATTGATATTTCTTACCTTGTGTTTTCTACATCTGGGGAGAGGGAAAAGGGGAGGCTCGTTGTCCATGAAGATATGCGGGTAGTATCATGCCGCCGATGCAAATGGATGGATATGAGCACAAGCACGAGTTTCTAAACATGGTGATATTTTGTTTGTGAATGCCATTCCTTTTTTACAACTCCAGGGGTATTATGTGACCAATTGCCATATCCAGTCTCCGGGGATTCTAACCACATTATACAATCATCTTTTATACACAAACTGGTCATGCTAACGCCGAATCAGCCTCGCACAAACCATACCTAGGGCCAGAATAGTCCCTAGTACAGCAATACCGGCACCAAACCACCTTGCTCCTGTCTCCCCGCTCGCTCTTTCTACTACTCCAGCAATACCCCATCCCAGCGCCATACTCACGCCCATCACCGTTGCAATGCACCCTTCCGGGAGCCCCTGATGGCCTTCCGGCAATGTCCCAGAAAGGAGGCTCACAGCTGCAGGAACGCAGAGCATCGGGGCCAACGGAGCGAGTAGGGCACTGAAAAACGGCGCGAGCCAATACGACTGATGTGACGGGCATGTTGCCAGCAAGATGCAGCTGGCTAATGCCGCAAGAGACGCCAGTAGAAGAGGAAAAGCAGGTGGTGTGTTGGTCATCAGTGGCGGGGTGATGATGGCGGCCACGAGACCAGTTATGAGTAGGGGCATGAGGCCGGCACTCGTGTGTAAGGCTGTCCAGTTCCGAGTTGTCTCGAGGAATCGAATAAGATACCACACCCAGATCGCCCAGGACGCGAAGATGCAAGCTGTGCAGGTGAGGACGATGCCTGCAGAGGAACACATGTTGCAGAAAGGAACAAGCGGAAGTGGTGCTCTAGCTTCGAAGTAAATATAAGGAGGAATAAGAAGCAACCCAAGGATAATGAGGACGTAAGGTGTGGGAGAATCAAACCACACGACTGGTGCCACATTCCATCCTATACAGAAGAGCATGACACCCGTTGTTCCGCAAAGAACAGCTGGGCAGTCCAGTCTTACCCAAAGTGGTCCGTCGAGGTTGTGCATCTGTACATTCTTCCCCGGAACACTGAGTGTGCTCAAAGCCGCGCTGGCAAGGCAGACTGCAGCAAGAGAATAGAACGCCCACTTCCAATCCGCATATCCTGCCAGAAGACTGGCCATCACGGCACCGACGACGAAACCTGCCGGAGCTGTTGCATACCAAAGCGCAAGCGCGAGCATCTTTCGTCTTCCTGGAGGATATGCGCGGCGGAGCATGGCTTGACCAGTCGGTAGGAGAAGTGCCGGCCCAATACCCTGCATCGCTCGGGAAAAGCAAAAGAACGCCGTAGGATAAGGAGATACCCAAACGCTGAGGCCAGCGATGAGACTCCAGAAACCGAACCAGACATACCCAAACACGAAGATCTGCTTATGGCCCCAGATACTACCGAGGCGTGCGCCTGGAAGTATGAAGACGCCTGTTGTGAGTGCGTATGCGGCCGAATACCATGCCAGGTTTGCATGCTTGGACGGCTCGTCGGAAAAGGACTTGGCCAAATCCCGTGCTGGGACGAGGGCTTGTGCAAGGCCTGCGAGACTGAGAGCATGTGCCAGGCAGATGACGCTTACAAAGAGGATCTCGTTCGAAGAATGGTTGAATTTGAGGGTCTGAGTTCCTGGTGCAAGCGGTTTTCGTCGGACTTCTTTAGATACTTGAGCATCTGCACCGGATTGGATGTGCGTGACTGTGCCGAAACGGAGTGTCTCATTGCCCATGTCTGGCCGAAGAGCCATGTATTGATACCCGACTTGATTCGAGTCTTCCAAGTCTCTCGCCGCATGGACAACACCGCCATGATCAACTTCGGTGTCAGAATAGCGGCGGTCGGGTGGAGAAGGGTCATCGTATAATCGGGATTCGGGCGGAGGAGGCACAGCTGCAGGATGACTGTGACGGATAGGGGGCGTCCGTGGAGTATCCAGCCGTGGCGGAAGACTCGGTGTCGCCAGACGTAGAGAATCAACCAGCTCATCAGGGAGCGTAATACCGCTTGTCTCTGGCTGCTCTCTCTCTCGCTGAAGCAGTGTTTGGGACTCGGGAATACTTCCATATCCAGGGACGAGAATGCTGGGAATAGACGTAGGATTCAGGGGTTGCGTAGAACTGGTGCTCGACGTCCTTGACAAGGGGGCTATTTGAGGCATGCTCAAAGGATCTTGATCCAGCAACATATGCGAGGAGGAGCTGCTCCTTGAAGAGCTTCGCGAATGGCTGTAAGTGCGCTCTGGTAGTTGAGGAGGGAAGCCATCGCTCCCAAGCCGGTCACGGTAGTGATGTCTGTAGGACTCTGTGACTGCGATCATGGTATCGGCTGCATGTTGGACGGCAGCGGTGTTTCGAGACTGCTCCAGTTGCTCATCTGACTTCTCATCATCGCGATCAAGAGAGGAGTTGGAGGGGTGCATTGCGGTTTGTGATTAGCCCGAGGGCGGGACCGTTCGTGTCTCATGCCCTACGTCGGTCAACTATTAGGAGAGCGAAAGAAAGGTAAGTAGAAGTATCGGTAGTTCGAGCGAGCGTAAAGAAAAGAAACCCGGGGGAGATCCAGGGCTGAATTGTGTGAATGAGCGTGTAGATGAAGTCGAGGCGAATCAGTCTCGGGAAGATCCAGTATTCTCTATGGAGAGCAATATCAAGCTCAGGAACTCATAGAACGAATCGACAATCTGGGATACATCAGGTAATGCACTTATATCACCAGAAATAGCAAAATAGAGAAGATGAATTGGAAGAAAAGAAGAAAAGATAACGCAGGACAAAATATGTCACAGACCGGAGCAAACGAGCTCGAAGGAATCGGCCTGGACCGACCAACGGAGCCTTCTGCACGGCATTGCTGCGACAAGGGACTCCCTCATCCTCCTCCTCTCGGGCCCGAACCATAAGACGGGGTCTAGTATTCATCGTGGCATCCGTGATCCATCCCGTGGCTTGAGCTCTCGCCTGTTGGCTCCGGGCTTGGTCCAAGGCATGGCCGGAACAGGGATCAGGGGGCCAGCTCCACTGGTAGTCGCGATTTTGACGCCGCCCGGAGAATGCGTCTGTCAAAGGAGACCGGAACCCTGTGGTTGGTCTGTTGGGCGTGCTGGACTGTCAGTAGCATGTTTTCTTTTGTTTCTGGTGTTGGTGGAAGCGTGAAGAAGAGTCTGAGTGACGCCGGATAGGAGGTTCCCAGCTGCTGCAAGAGTAGCCCCGGCGGCTGCGTGGCCTATCAGATGAGGCGCTCTTCCCCATCACGGCCCTTTTCCACACAGTTTCCTGTGTCTAAAGCCACGACATCCGTGTCGACGCAGCCAACATCCAACACTTCTCAGAAACTTCTCCAGAACGCCTCCAAAATCTTCCTCAGCCGCCAGAAAAGCCCATACCCGCTGCCGAGAGCCCAACCCACCAACACAGCCCGCCCTAGCTCCAATCCGAGGCGGCGCTGAGGCTGATCCCGCTTCCTTACAATCTCCATGTCCCTCTCTGCCTTGTCGCTCTAGCAGAAAGGTCCCTGTTTCAGCTCGGCCTCAGAAACGAACAGCCGCAAAATCCGCTCCTCCTCCTCCTCCTCCCCCGGTCATGAGATTGGGGCCCCAGCAGAGCACAAAAGCTGGGCAAGCCTCAGGTCCATCGTCAGCGTAGCCCCGGAACCGACTGTTGATAGCCGCACCGAAGTCCCGTATCTCCCCATAATGCTGCCATGGCGCGTGGGAAATTGTTTTCGATGATTCCATGAGACCCAAAGACCCTTTTTCTTACACTGCGCTTTCTCGTAACCAGGAAACAGCACTGCCATCAAGCCAACAATGACAGGCCATAAGCAGGATCCCTTGGCTGTTCTCGCTTAAGCCCTCCCCGCTGAGAGAGCATCGCCATTTAGGTTGTCAGGAAAGCCTTCCATTCCAAAAATAGATTCCATTTTCCGGTCCGCCACCAATCCTTGCGGATCAATCTGTTTTGTGTGCCTCATCCTCCTTTTGATGTGAGGCGCGGAGCCTCGCTCTGATTCAGTAATCGGCTCGAAGTATCTGGTTGTAATTGGATACCGAGAACATCTTAGTCTACTGTGATAGATAGGTAAATATTCATTAGAAAGCTGCCGAGCATACCAAGACATACAAACAGATACTGTTTGATATCTATCCCTCACGCATAATAATGCATCTTCGGAATCACCATGACCCTTCTCACCTATAGCTACCTTCAACAGGATTTTGGCGACTGAGTACGTTTGGCAAGCAACAACACACAGTCTCTGGACGCGGTACCCAGCACCATAAAATCACAATCAAGTCACATTCAGTGATCGGGGTATCATCACCATTTTATATTGAGCTGCGTTAATCATGACCTGTCCAGAAGTATACCGCCTAGAATCAAAGAAAAAATAAAAGCAATTTCCTCCCGACCAGTCCGTGTGCCTCAATTCAAAAGTGGATTTTGTGTGCTCATTTCGTTCACCAGTTTTTCTTTTTCCCATCTGGTATCGCCATCAATGCTTTACACCCTCATGTTGTCATCCTTGTCGGTTGGTCTGGGTATTCCTAGTTGATGCGGTGCGCCCCTAGCAAGAAATGCCTGGAGACGCGAACAGATAGAGTGCATTCGGCGCCAGCCAGCACGGAAGTTCCTATCCTCCGCGATCGTCCGTGTTGAACGGTTACCAGAACCTCTCTCAAGGCTTCGGTATCCTGATCGTCTTGCTGGTCATCAAGCATCCATGGATCATAAACATGAGAACCACGGGATGCATCTCCAGTGCGGTACCCTCGAACAAGACACCGAATGGAAGATCTGTAAGAACCCAGCGTTGAGACAACCAGTAGGCCATAATGGCATCGACTCCCAAGGACGTTGGGATGGGCGTTCCCTCGAAGTATTGGCTCTTTCCAGAGGCATCTTTAGGGAGCGACGATACAGTAACGTTGAAACGAGCCAGTCGAGTGAGGCCGCAAAGTACGAAAAACGCCAGACCGACGGTGTCAAGCGTGGATCGGAGGCCGATAGTAAAGGCAACCATCGCGGGGGCAACACCAAATGAAATCTGTCATGTCGTTAGCTGGTTATTCCCAAAGCTTAGGCCCCAACAAGTTGTGACGGTCTGAGCCTGTTGGGGCGGTCTCGTTTGTTCTTACCAGATCGGCCAATGAGTCCAGTTCCTGGCCCATAAGACTGCTCTTCTTCCTCCATCTCGCCACTTTGCCATCCAAGAAATCGAAAAATAAGCCGAAGGGCAGGAATGCCAGTGCCAACCACACATTATCGAAGTCGTGAGGGTCGCCAAGACAGTATCGTAACGATGAGAAGATGGACATGACGCCGCAGGCTCCTGTTCACTTGGTGTTAGAACTCACGTTTGCTTGAATATACTAAGAGACCTACCATTCATGAGGGTAATCATGTCTGCCAGGTGCATGGCCCGTATCAGCGAAAAATGGCCTACGTCAGAAGACAGTAGCATCTTTTGCTTGTCAATGGCTTTGCAGCAATTAGCTTCGCCTCTATCACAGAAGGTTGGTCGGCTCACCAGGCTGGTTGGAGCCCGAGGTATCCTTTGCGACAATTCCATTGGAGCTGGTCGCCATGGCGCTGCTCCGTCGGGACATGCTGTAGGAGGGGCAGAGCGGCGGAGAGAGCACGGATGAGGAAGAAGAGAGACAAGCAGTGAGCTGATTGCCGGCAAGTGGCAAAGAAAACTATTGCGACGAAGAATTCAGCCTGGGAGGAGGGAGAAACGGCGGCTGGAGCTGTCACGGCGGGTGGTGACGACGATGATGCAGGATGGAGTTTTCGATTCCAGTTCCAGTTTCCAGGCGACAAAAACAGAGGCCAGGCTCAACCGTCCTTTCGGTGGGGATGCCGTCATCGTGAGCTGCGCTACGTCAGAATCCGGTTAGCGCCGGCACTGCACGTGATGATCTGAGCACCGCCTCCATCGCATCTGACATGTGGTCTCGCAGCATCACTCGTGAATTCGGCAATTCTAGTGCGCACAGCTTGATTGTTTTCCTGCGCATTTCCTTGTAGCGCTTGAGTAGTACGGATGATTTGTGCGAGGACTGTATATTCATTGTCTTATCATGATACTGATTAACGGTTGCCTCCCTTAATTTGTCATCGCTGATCAGCTTGGCCTCCCAAATATGTACCCGGCCAGCTGTTGTTGCTGTATGCACGTATGTACAGAATCAGCTCTACCTTATGGACAAGACCAACAAAGAAGCTGTCGTGTGCAAGCTTCCTATCCTATGCGCCGTCATGAACCGCTGTTTCCCTGAGAATCCGCCACTGTAGTCTTTGTGGCAATAACAAAACCAACTCGACCGCCATCTCCCAAATGGTGCCCATGTTCCATGAGCTATTATGTCCTCCAAGTATGCATTCAACCAATTGCTTATCCACAGCGCATAACGGGGACAATGCAATGCAATGCAATGCCTGCACCAACGATTCAAATGCAGCATGCAACGCTAGAATGTTTCCAAAACTTCATCCCTTGCGACATTGAGTCACGCTATTAGTCGCTGAAAGGGGATCCGAGTGTATGACTCCTCATCGCGTGATGAGGATTGAAAACCCGTCCAACCACTGGCCACAAGAGCCAGAAATACCGCTGATAACAAAACCTCGGGGAGGTAGTAACATGTGTCTGCTCATGTTAGTTGACTCTCGTGTCTGGGCATATTGGTGAACTTACCCAGAACCGCCATTGGCATTCCCGTACACTAAAGACCTGCGCCCTTGTGTCGTAAAAATCTGTATGGCATCTATCCAGAAACCACATCGAACAAAGAAGCCGCTAATGGTCTCACCACGGCGTATATCTGAGGACCACTGTTAGATACAACCTCTTCAAAATGCATGTTGCGAGCCAACTTACCAAGGTCAAACTTGGCCGCATTGCCACCCCTTTTCCCGAAGAGTTGGCTGGATCCATCGTCATAAATGAATTCAAGGCCGTCAACTGCTGAACCGTGATATACCAAGACCTGAGAGAGCACCTTGTTTTGCGCAAGGCCATCGAAGATAACCATCTCCGGTTGACTTCCATCCATTTGCGAACTACCAAGAGGATGGCTTTTGAAGGCGATCTTCCCATTGGGGAGTTTGACGGCCGTCTCTTTGCTGGTGAACTGCTTGTAGTCATCAATATCCAGGGATCCTCCGCCATGGGATTTAATAGATATCCTCAAACGCCCCTTTTTGTCGTGTTCGGGTAACTTGGAGCGCAAGTCCTGCTCGTTCAGATGCACCTCTCGTAAGATAGGGTCAAGCGGAAACTCTATCCATGTTTGACAGGCATCTTTTCCCTCTCCAAAGATCTCCACGAACGAAATACCGCTTGCAGACGTTGCGAGTACGTTACCCCCTCCCGTCGGGAAAGCTTGAACACTGCCATCCGCACTCATTGTAGGTTCATTCGGGAGCCTAAACGCCGGGTGTGCCCGAAATCTCAGACAGTCGAGTCGGTGCCATGCACATTCGTCGCCCAGCCAAGCAAGGCCACCCTTGGATTTAGTTCGCGTACAATACGCCTCACGCGCGACAAATGATCGGTTGAGGACGACATAATCCCTAAGCATGACGCCATCCATCTGGTGAGGACACCCGAAGAGATGTCCAGTCTCGTGGAGGTGACCCCCGATTCCAATATTGGCAGCTTCCCATGAGCTGCCGGCTTGGTTACAATCGTTTGCCACGTGCTGGGTGTCTGTTGGTGTGCAATCGGTGAAGGCAGACACGACGTCCTCAAAGTTACTCGGGTAACTATGCAGACAATGAGATCCAAATACGGCGAGCTGTACATTACCATCTCCGCCGCCCAGAGCAGCATGACCTGTGACCGTCTTGGTTTCGATATCCCAATGGGCATCCAATAAGAGAGCAGATACGTAAAGTTTCTGACCTGGTCGTGGTTGGAAGTAATTCTTGACTGCGCCCATCGTAATATCGAATAGTGCATCTTTCTGGGTAGCGTTTGTGTTTTGCTGAGCCTTCTCTAGGTCTCGGAGTTCAGCGACCGTCTTGTCGCAATGGATGATATGTATCTTAGCCTCGGATCGCATGAAGCTGTTCAGGTCGTCCCTTGAAGTTGATGTGCCTGTCATCCACTCCTCCTCAAATCGGAACGCCCGCCGAGCCAGTCCCTGCCGCCTCATGTGCTCTGCAGTGAATGCCTGCCACAAGTATGCTGCCATTCGAAATTTCTTGATGGCCATCTCCAATCCATTGCCCTCTTTCTCTCCGCGAGCGGGCATTACGTCGTATGTTCCTGGCGAATCCTTCCCAAGCAAAATGGCCAACTGAAGCGGAGGAGCATTCAGCATGGGCATCATGTGAACCGTCCTGTAGGTGACATGAATTGGATTTGGACTGGAGCTGTTGGCAAGCTTGGGGCTCGAGAAGTCGAACCGAAGTCTGTTGGGTCCGGGGCGGAGATAAATAACAGCCTTGAAATGCGAGTTACACACAGGCCAATCAATCGGCGGGAAGATATCATCGAGATGAGCGACGGTGAGGGTACCATCGAGACTGTGTCGCTTCGGATCTCCGATCGTACCGTGTACTAGCAAGATTTTTTGGTAAACCTGGCGAGGGTCAGCATCATGGCATCTCCAGGTATTATAATCTCAACACGCTGGTGGTTCGCCTCAATGGCATATTGAATACATCGGCCTCTGAAACCGATGTCCTCGAGTAATTGATTTGGCGGGGGTTTGGGCAGGAGGGTCAATGGCGTCGAGAGCGGCGAAGAAGACCTACCCATGTGTTCTCGTTGAGATTCAACAACACAGGACTGTATTGTGACACCGGAAGGTTCTGTCTACCTTGGACTGAAGGAGAGCCCAATCCAGACATGCCCGAGACGCTGTTTCGGTTTGCATTGGATGTTGTGAGAGGAGGTCGAGTTGGGACTTGGGTGTTAGTCTCGCTCTGCGACTGGGAGGAATCGGCAGGTTGGGCCCGTAGGTGCGGTTGTGATGTTCGTTGTCGAACGCTGCGATCCGGAGCCCCGGCCAAGTCCTTTAACTGCAAGTTCAAGGCTGGGTCGGATTGCTGGGCGATCGAGGGCGGGGTCATGGAACCACTGCTAGGAGTCGTACCCTGACTGCCAGCACCATCGCTCGAGGCGTCGGTAGAACGGTCGGTACGAAAGCTGGCTCGCGATCGACGGCGGAGGTCTTTCAGGAAGGAGGGAGCCATGATGGGCTCGCAGGAGGACGGCGAGATGCAGGCGTCTCCGTCGCTCAATTAGAGGGCACCTGTCTGGTCGCGCGTGGTAATATCGTGACTTGGGGCTGCTTAGAGCGTTATGGAGGGGTCGATCGATGGCCAGATGGCTTTGTCGTTGAGCGTTGGACGTTGGATGAACAAATTGAACGAGCGAAAGTTGCCGCGAGCGGAATGGGAAGACTTAAAAAGCGAGCGACTGAGCCGGCGCAGTGATGACCGGCTGTAGTTTGGGGATGAGGGGAAGGGGAGATTAAGCTTTGGCTGCGAATCTCACATTTGAATGTTGTTGTTTTGATAGATGAAAGGAGTAGAGAGGAGGAAGCAAGTAGGGAAGCGAAGACGCGGGATCATGGACGGTTGACATGGATTGGGGATCAGGAGAAAAACGGGCAGCTCCAACCTCCTCACGACGACCTTCCCCGGTAAGTGGTGGTCGTGGTTGGCACGTTAAGTTGGATCCCCTGATGGACATGGACGGAGTGGTGGGTGAGTGACGACGCATCTGGGGACAGCCGGACGAGGCTCTATCGCACGGATGGGATGGGCCAGGGCCAGCTCTAGCCTCTAGCCCTGCCAGCGCCGCCTGCCTTCCCACTTCCCAGCTGTGATGAGACTCCCGTCATCGCCGGGGCGCGATGAAAGGTACCGTTGCATCCGCCCACGCACGCTGCGGATAGCAAGTCACTCCCACGCACACAGCCGGCGCCGAGCTGTCTTGCGGAACGGCCAGTCAGTGGAGCTCCGGCAGCAGCTGTTGCATTAGCGCTGGCTAGAGTGGAGGACGGATTGCATCAATTTTACGAGTTTTCTGTTCATGGACACGAGATCTGGCCGACCGTCACGGCTCCGGCACGGCACATGCAGCAATTGTCTGCAGTACTGTACGTGCTTGCCTCTGTTCTAGCCTTCTCCTTCCACACTTACTGTATGCTCCCAATTCGCCTCAGCCGCTCCTGTAGACAATCATCCTCTATCTCGGTGAATTTAACGGATTAATTCCTGGGCGACCCAACCCGGTAGTCCCGCTTGACGTTGGATCAATGACGTCGCCTGCTCCTGCTCCAGCACAGGCGGGACCAGCAAACCGGCTCACCAGAAATTTGCATCTGTTGGCCAGTTTCAGAGAGCATGGAAATCAAGATAGCTGCCGTCGATAGCGCTAATAATAACCATGTTCCTGGCGGAGGATTGCAGATGGAGAAAAGGCGAATTCTACAAGTACTATAGACGCCGAGTGAGCTTGCCGCCACCTGCGGGCGATCAAATTGAGACGCTGACGACTACACCAACAGGGCTCCGATAGGTTGCCTGATCGATTATCCAGAGTGCTCCATACTGCCCGGACAAGTTACATTGTCGGATCAATATCAGTGAATATCACACTGATCAGGTGTTGATGATCCCCCCTCACAACTTTCCTTATCATCTTTGTTGTTCATATATGACGAGTCCCTTAATCAGAAGATAAGTCAAAGGTTCTTGATACAATACCATGCAATATCACTTTTAGCCCTGAGTGCAATCAAGCAAGTGTTCCCGGAAAGATTCTTTGCCCATGAAAAGTGACGGGCGCGCCAGTCCTTACTCATCTTCGATATCTTCCTACTTAGGTGGAGTGCTCCAGCTAGACGCACGATGGTTCCGATCGTCGATGAAGCTCAGCTGCCGTGCGCCGGCGTAGATACTTATCTCGTTGCTGAGCTGGTGCCTTGCTCCACTGGCCAGGCCATCTATCGGACCAGGCCCAGGCCGTCCACCGACCGATGACCGATCCGCGAATCGCGACAGGACAACGGAAACAATCACTTTTTGCCAGTTCATCCAGGCAGACCTCGGCCGAACAAAGGCAAATATACAGCCTCAAGACTGAAAGACGTCCAAAACCCGATGCATAGAAAATAGGCTCAAGGTTCACTTTGTGGGTATACATAATAAAGGACTTCGTTTTCACCCATTGTCTTACCTGTCTGAGTCCCTTAGTAGCTTACCACACCCTCCTGTCCTTCCATGCAACCTCTTTACCTGTGCGCCCTCTTCTCACTAGAATGATTGGGCGAGCCATTGGGTTCCGTCTGGGGAAGGCCTTTCTCTCAGAACATGGCTCAGCTCTGACAGGAACCCAGCTAGCAGCACTTACCGAAGCAAACAACCTGTTTTAAGAGGCACACCTTACTGATAACATTATAGGGCTGGTTATCCCCTGGGCCTAGCACCACATCTCTTGCGCTGAGACAGAATCGCCGAAGTCAATTGGAGCGATGAGACCAGTTCAGCCAGCCAACGGCAGCACGGTCCCCCGTCTCAGTCACTGACCACCTCCTCGGGCGGGAAATTAGTGGGCGAGACAACGCCCCCCTGGCCCTCTAGACAGCCCTCCATGGGCCAGTCCAAAGGGAACCTGGCCGGCGCCCTGGAGAAGAGTGTCGTCCCTTGTAAGTAGTGTGCTGTAGTCCCACTGCGGTGCCTGGGCGTGGTGTCGTTTCCAGAGGAATGCGTCCAATTTCGTCCCCCCATCGACCAGTCGTTAGTCGTCGGCCAACCTCGACTTGGATTGGGCTTCAGCGAGCGCCTTCCAGTACTCGACGGGAGAGAAAAAAACCCACTCTGTTAACTTTCGCCCTCTGCACCACCAACCACTCGAAGCATTCACTCCTTGCAAAACCACGACGACAATCTCTCTGAGATACCAACAGGCATCTTACGATAATTACCTACATCTCAAAACTTCAACACTCTTTCAGTTGTCTCCTAAAGACCCCTGCGATCGCTTTCCTCGGGGACTGTCCGTCGAGTCTTGTCAGCCCCAGCGTGAAGCCTTTGGCCTGCGCAACCTTCTCCTCACGCTTTCACGCTTTCGTCCTCTTACACCGAGGCGCCGAACCCTCTCCTTTCCGCTCGCTCGAATCCCGCAAAGCCTTCGCCGACAAATATTGAATCAAGAATACATTTCTTAGGAAGAAGAGCTGCACTGGTTGTTCCCAAAAACAGACGATGTCGTCGCCCTGGAAGAAGCAGCCCGAGGATGTGGTGGACAGTGTTCTCAAGCGTGTGGAAGTGAGCAAGGTGAGTCTCTCCATGATACGCTTCTTCTTGGCCTGCAAAGAGGGGAAAACTGCCGATACTAACAATTTCATCTCGGATTTTAGATTGCTCGTCGGCTGCAGAACCGCCTCGCCCTCGCACAGTTCAAGACCAAGCATGGCTGGGAAGATCTCACCCTGGATATCATCGAGCCGAAATACGAGGAGGAGGTTCGACGTAAGCGACTAGTTGAGGGTGATGTTCTCTCCGACTCTTCTTCGAGCGCTTCCGACCTGCCCTACCCCTCAAAGACTCTTATGAGCTCACCACTCAAGGCTCCCCTCTTCTCGGATGCCATTGGATCGAGCAACGGCAGCACCGGCCACCGTAAGCGCACATACTTTGCCTCTTTCGACAACATCTCTTCAAGCCCAAGCAAACGATTCCGCGGCTCTCCAACCGCGCATAAGTCTTTTGGAGCGCATGCTGCCTGGAAAGACAGCCATCAACTGGCTCAATCGTCTCCGGTCAAGCCAAGGAGACAGCAGCACTTCACCACATCGGCCGGTCCGGATGTGTCCTTCTTCCAGCAACGATTGACGCGCGACCTCACTTCTCCCAATTTCGCCGCTCCATCTGATGACGACGAAGATCTCCTGCCTGCGCATTCGTTCGCTGCGAGCAACATCCGATCGTCCCCGCCGCGCACGCCCCCCATGCGAACTCGCTCCTTGAACCAGAAGCAGAGCAAGGACAATGTCGCTTCTGGCGCAAACCAGGGCAAGACTGGGGAAGAGGGTGCTGACCTGCTCTTATATCTTGCAGCCTCTCCATCACCGGCTGTCAGAACTACGACTAGAACCCGTATGGAGCCTCCGTCAACGCCTCCTCCCAAGACGCCCAGAAGCGCCAAGCTCGACCTTCCATCTTCAATGATGATCACTCCCGGCGGCGGTAACATCTTCCCCGCCACACCTGGCCAAGGTTTTGATTTCGCGGACTTTGTCAACATCACTCCCAGCCCGGCTCAGAAGCCTTGGAAGACACCCGTCACACTCACGTCAACTCGCACGCCTCGGAGCTCCACTCGACGACGACTTTCCTTTAACTCTCCCCTCGTCTGAGGCGCTGAGTTGTTTTACCACGAACTCGCTTCGTTTCACTATGTACATGATACCATGACCGAACATACTTCAACACGCACGCGCATCTTCCTGTGTCAGTTCTTTGACTTGATTTCTACGACCCTTTGGGTATCAGGCTCGGGATGAATTCTTTCTTGTTTTGCGGCGTTTGGCGGGCTCTGGACAACGTGCACGATAACCCTTTGAGAGAATTTTTGTCCCAAGGGCGAATTGTACCTCATTTTCAATGGCATGTTGAGAGATATCAGGGTGGAGGCTTGGGGCCTCGGAGGAGGGACTGGAATGGAGAGGATGGGACGGGGCCAGGGATGGATGGATTGATGGATTGGTGGGAAGATTGGCCCGGCAAAGGCTTGGATGGAGTACGGCATGAATCTGGAACGGACCTTGGACACGGCGCTTTCTCTTTTGTTCCCTCCTCGCCTCTCCTCCTATGCCCTCATTCTGGGGACTGGGAGATTCTAGACGCGAGGAGGTTAATTTACGCGCCCCAGGTGGAGACTCGGGGCAGGAGGGCGCGTCGACGCGACTTTTCGCGTAGTCTCTGCATGTCATTAATTGAATTGATAGCCAATCACAGTGAGTCGCACTCGTTTCGCGCCCTGCATGATGTCACTACAGGTAAAACACTCTGCCCTGGACCAAACGATAGCTGCAGCAAGCGTTGGTCGGACGGTGTGCTTAAAGAGCTCCCATGAGCATCTGCCTGTCCTCGGACAAAATTGTAAAGACTTGATCGAGATGCTTTTGCATAGCAGGGTGATTACTAAATATAGCTTCCCAAGCTTTCTTCTGTTCCGGTGCTCACTTTCTTCCGCCTCCCACATACCCAAAAACCATCAACAAGTGACTATCAATTCCGCGCGTATAAAAAAAGTAGCAATTAATTCAGGCCTTCTTGAACCCTATATCTGGAGAATATCGTTTTTATTTTCCCTTTGTCACTGTGTAGATAGGTAGGGGCCTAATCTACCATCTCTACCTATGTAAGCACCTAGACCACGTACTTAAGCAGCTGGTGCACGGACCACTAAAGCCTCAATATATCGTCCACTTAACGCGACAACGCGTCTACAGCTTCAGCAAAAAAGCCATCTTCACAGGCCAACTTCACCAACTCGACTACCCACACGCCAACATGGCTCTCATCGTCGATAAGCACCGGCCCAAGTCGCTGGACGCTCTGACATATCACCCAGAACTCTCGGAGCGGCTCAAGTCTCTGGTTTGCCAACCCATGAATCCTTTGAGCATCCGCCTGGCATCGACTTCGCAGAGACTAACTGGAGGGTGACGCAGGCACAAAGCGGTGACTTTCCTCATCTCCTCGTTTACGGACCCTCCGGCGCCGGCAAGAAAACCCGTATCGTTGCAACTCTCAAGGAGCTTTTCGGCCCTGGCGTCGACAAAATCAAGATCGACGCTCGCGTATTCCAGACCACCTCCAACCGCAAACTCGAGTTCAACATCGTCGCCTCCATATATCACTTGGAGATCACACCCTCGGATGTTGGCAACTATGACCGTGTCGTTATTCAGGATCTTCTCAAGGAGGTCGCCCAGACGCAACAAGTCGATCAGTCGGCTCGCCAACGCTTCAAGGTCGTAGTCATCAACGAAGCCGACCATCTGACGCGAGATGCGCAGGCAGCACTTCGAAGGACCATGGAGAAGTATTCTCCTAACCTGCGGCTTATTCTTCTCGCAAATTCCACGGCCAACATCATAGCCCCGATCCGGTCACGAACGTTGCTGGTACGCGTTGCTGCCCCAACCTGCGAGGAAATGTGTGGTGTTCTCGGGGCTTCGGCGAAAAAGGCTGGTTGGCCAGTGTTAGACGGTTTGCATAAGAGGATTGCTGAAGAGAGCGAGCGGAATCTACGACGGGCCTTGCTGATGCTGGAGTCGGTTCATGCCCAAAAGTAAGACTTTGCGACACTCCATTACGGTCAGGAGAACGGAAGGATGCTAACATTCGGGCAGCGAGAAAGTTACGGACTCAACTCCCATACCGCCAGCAGATTGGGAAGCCCTCATCGGCCAAATCGCACGAGAAATAGTCGAGGAACACACCCCCGCCCGCGTTCTCCAAATTCGAGCAAAGCTCTACGATCTCCTCACCCACTGCATCCCACCGTCGACAATCCTCAAAACGCTCGCCTTCAAGTTGATTGCGCTAGTTGATGAACCGGTTCGAGCTGATGTGATACTTTGGGCAGCTTTCTACGAGCACCGAGTCAAGACGGGGACCAAAGTGATTTTCCATCTGGAGGCGTTTGTTGTCAAGGTGATGCGGTGTCTAGAAATGTTCGAGATGGACATGCAGATGTGATCAGGAATAGTGATATTTGCACCGGCAATGGCGTTGGGGTATGGGCTTGTGGTTAACTGTAACATTTGGGGCTGCTTCACATTACGTGGAGCTATGGGTTTACATGCAAAAAGGCTTACGGCATGAATTGGGGTATGTAGATGTCAACTACGATATCAGGACCTCCCTTCGATGGGTTACATGTTGAATTCGAGATGGGAGATCTCCCATCATTTCGGGATATGGTGTCTACCAGATATGGCTAATCCCTTACTCAAACTTCAAACAGAAAGAGCACTATAGCCACGAAAACGTCACAAATGGTCACAACACTGGTTGATCCCCTAAGAACTACTCCTTTTGAGGCCGTTAAAGAGGGGTCGAGAGGGGGTTTTGGAGAACTAGGCTGGACACCACCTCTTCGGTCACGGGGGGTTCCGCTGCGCAAGATGCAACGCTACACGGCGCATATGGCCTGAGATGCGACGACATGACCATCTCTTTCGAACCATGACGCACGCTAAAGAGCCATCCCGGCCGCAACTTATCGCTTATGGAAGATCGAGAACTCGTCTTGGCAGCTAGAGGTCGAGATGGGTGCCGTTCCTCGTGGCACCGCGTGCTGCGAGGGTGTGAAGACCTAAAGACGAACAGTTTCGTACCGGGAAGTCCTTGAAGGAAGTGCTGGCTGTAGTATGTAATGAGAAGTTTGGAGAGGAGCTTGACGCTGGGGTTGTGACGGATAATGCTCCAAGATTCCATCCCTCATTATCACACACAGCCAAGGAACTACCGAAGAAATCAATGCGATAAGCCCTTGTTTCCGTTGGTCCTCTCGTGGCTAACTATCGCTGAGCCGGGGATGTTACCAAGTTGATACGGTCACGGCTTTGCAACGCAATCCAGACGAGGGGAGAGAGACCGGAGGGGGTGTGCCGAGTAGACTTCCGATCGACTGAGAGCCAGTAAGTCACTTGGACGCCCAAAGCACATTGGAGAGTGAGGATGGGGAAGTGGGGACGCGACGGAGGGGAGGGATGGTCTCAAGCTGAGGCTAAGAGTCAGAGGAGGGTGTGAGTGCTGTATGTACATAACCGCGGGAACTGGCATCGGCTGGATGGAGTTCGGGAGGCTCTAGTGATTCTGGTGTCTGAGACGAACTGCATCATATCTGAGCTCGGAAGCAGTGGGAAACCAGGAAGCGGCCGTCATTTTATCAGTCTCGCTCAACTTCCGGGAGGGGTTCAGTGACTTTCTGGCCTCCGATCTGGAGCTGCGAGGACCGGAACCGCACCGAGCTGATGGGGGCGTGAGAGATCTCGTGGTATACTGTCCACAGCACGATCGTTGAGCTTGGGCGTCGACATCCCGCTGAAAACAGCAAGTGGATAGCGGCGAACGGTGGCTCAGATGACGGGAGGGTCCCCCTCTGTAGTCAGAGCTTGGCTTCGGTTCTAGGCATTGTGAGGCTTTCGTCCGGGCCGTTGGGGTCTGGCCTGCCGCAGGGATGGACGGTCGAGAGGCGGGTTGGGGGACAGAAGCCGACCTAATAGCGGCGAGATGGAGACATCGATGGAATTGAGGGCCAAACTCGGCGTCTGTTCGTACGAAGATTACCTCGTCTCGACCGAGGTAAGATGGCGATGATAAGAGGTCCTATGCATGGACGGAAGGGCGCAAGATATAGGTCTCAATACTGACGAGATCATACTGCCCTACCATACTGTAACACTGTCCGGGTAATCTGGAAGCTCGATCGTGGCTTTCAAGGTGGCATTCCGTCGGGGGCTCGGAGACTCTCGAGTTTCTTCCCTGGTTCTGAGACTAGTCCAGGTAGGGGTGCAGGCTGAGGCTTGTTGGGGACGTGCGTGCGAAAGGAAACATGGCAAAGCGGGTTACCGAGAAACGCCGGCCATGTAGAGCTGCGACTGGCCAATAAGCGCAGAGAGGGGAAGAGGCAGAAGTACGTCAGACCCTGGAATATTGGCAGAACCGCAGAATGCGGGGGGATAATGAGGGGCAAGTAATTTTTCTCTTATCGAAAGAAGTGAAATCGCGACGTTTTGCGCAAGTGAACCACGAAAGCATTTAATTCCATGCGACAGCGCTCTTCTCGCCGTTTGATGGGCATGGACGTCTTATCTGAAACTGTAGGGGAAGTTTCTCTTTTGGAAGGTGTCAACTTCCAAGCCCTCCAGAGTCGAGAAAAGCCGGCATCGCAAATGTCCCTCGACCAGCGCTCTTTACTCCGTACGGCGCAGCCACATGAACAAGGGTCAAACCCCCCAATTCCAACATGGGCCGATCCTGAAGGTCTGCTCCGCATCCGGCTACCAGCGTACGTCAAGGTACATTGAGCGGCAACTGGAAGTACTTGCTGCGATTTGTATCGTCAAGCTCATTCAATCATCCTCTGCTCTGCCCCTCCACCCATTAGTAGACCCTCTCAAAGCCATAAGGCTCCAATACTCTCTCGAGAGGTAGCGTGGGCGACACAATGGTCAACGCAAGAGTAGTACAGAATACGGCGCCTCGGAGGGATGTCAGCGCCATGCCTGTCGCCATCATCTGCCGCGAGGTTTCGTTTTCGTGGGCGTCAGGGATTCGACAGGGGGGGCCTGGTGTACTTTCTGGGGGAGGGCTGAAGTCTCCGTCCAACGCGAACACCACACAGGGAGGGGGGCTGGGATGAGACACACGTTGCAACGCCATGCCGGACGAATTACACGAGTCTGGGTTGCACCGAAGGGGGCGGTACCATTGCATGTGTGCACGTTTGTACTTGAAAGGCACGGAGCAGGAGGCGTAAGTACCGCATGCAGGACCCGATGCTGCTGATGCGGACAGCAGCCACGGAGAGTTGGCAGCAGCCCGTGAAGCCGGCTCCCGGACTGCATGGGAGGCAGGGGGCTTTTATCAGAAATTTTCTGGCACCTTGTTTCTCCAAATAGCCACCCGACCTGTACAGTCACATTCTCAGCTGGGTTCTGGGGAAGTACGGAGGAACGGGACGAGATGGTGTGATGTTAGAGATGCGACGCTATCACAATCCAGACATCCGGAGTAAAGTCGATTGAGTTCGCCTGACAGCTTCACGGATTGCTCTTCTGGATTGCTTTTCTGGATTTCTTGGCCTACTCTGGGCAAGGCTCAAATAGCCTAAAGGAAAATCGGCTGATGGATCTGAAGCAATCAGGATGGCCGGAATCTTGGGGTCTGGAGAATCCTCGTCACGTCGACGCAAACCTGGGGCAGGGCCAGCCACCAAGGCCTGGTCAGCATCCCAAATCCGTGCACCTCAGATGGGAGGGATGGATGGACGGAGAGGCCAAGCCGGCCAACAGCGTCTCCACCAGGGATGATACGGGATGTTTGGTTGGCTGGTTGGTTGCTGAAGGAGGGTGAGCTTTGATGCCATCGACAGCAGCTTTGTCACAGAGGGGATCAGACCTCTGACCCGTGCCATCCATGCGTGCCGTGCCTTACGTACAGTATTCGCTCGCGCGGGCAGGTTGCGCTCACGCTCTCTCATATGCCCCTCAAGGTAAGACTCGGAGCAGCACGACATCAAACCGGAAAAGGCAAGACAAGCAGCCCGCCAACTGAGGCCCCTCCATGATCCGCGGCCAGGGACCCCTCCTGGACTCCTCTCCAAAGAGGGGGGGCGTGTCCATTGCTTCTGCGCGCAAAGGGGGCCTTGGCTTGCCTTGGCTTCCATTGGGTTGGGCTTGGGTTTTGGGGTTATCCCTCGGGCGTAGGGCGTTTCCATTCGTCCCCGGATGCCAACCCACGCCGCTGGGAGAGGCAGAGTCGAGAAGCCCAGCCTTGTGCGGTGGTCGAGTGGCTCCTCGACCCGTCCGTAGCGGCCCCTAGCATGTCCCTCTGGGCCTATCCGCGTCCTGTCACTGGCTCAGAGATGCCGAAATCTACACTCCCCTCGGGGGAAAGGATCTGTCATCCAGTTGCCGTCGCCATTGCTTTGCCAGCCAGCCAGCCAGCACCGGCGACCGGCGAACCGGGGGGGTCAGAGCAGGGCCGCGTCCAGCATCTCGCGCATCACCAACCAGCAGCCCTGGCCTGCAAGCATTGGATCACAGCCCAGCCCGGACGCCCAGATTTGCCAGGGACAGGCCCGCTATCGCCGCGACCGCTGCCGACGTTTCTCACTCACACCCCCAGACCCTCCGCTCGTGCTCCAGCCCGGCCTGGCGCAGGTACAGTACATGTCCCGTTGCCGACCAGGAGCTGCCCGTCGTGCCAATGACGCCGTACGCAATTTTACCATAAAGAATCACGGGTCCCCCAGGTCCCCCGCAGGCCGCTTCATTAATTCTTCTTCTTCATCTCTCTCTGCTCCTCTTCCTTTCTCTCAACCTCTTCCCCTCCGTCGTCCTCGACACAAGACCACCAACAAGCACCTCCGTCTAACACCAAGGCTTGGAACCCCCGCGCTCGCCCGGCCCAGCTCCCGCCCACGCCCCCGTCAAGAAGAGCTCTCCGAAGTTGAAGGCGCTGCCAATCCAGCACGCTTCTCTTCCTCTTCTCCGGCTCCCTCTCCGGCCTACAGCTCTCGTTGTCGGCACCCAAGAACGCTTTCATCCTTCGCCCGGCTGATCCCAAACGGCGGCTACGCTACTCCTCATACTACCCCGCATCAGCGACAACCATCGCACTCAACAATTCCCAAAATCAACACCAAAAGCAAAATCACCACCACAATGGCCCAAGTCGAGCAGCCTCAGGCCCCCGCGGCCCCTGCCCCTACCCCTGCGGAAGCTCCCAAAGCTCCTGTTGTGCACGAGGCTCACCTCGTCGACACCTACCGTAAGCTTGCTTGACCATCGCTCGTCTCAATTGCTGTCGCTAACCGTCTCCGTAGACCCTCCTGCCAAGATGCTTGCCAGTATGAACCCCCTTTCTCCCGACTCCCCCTTTCCGTCACGCAATTCGTGACTGCGCAATTCTCTCGCCATTTGTGTTGAGAGTTTTGCTCTGCTCGCCTTGCAGTCTCGACCGATGCTAACTTCGCTACCCGGCAGAGCATCCCAGCAAGCCCCACCTGTCTAGTAAGTCTCCATCCGAGCTATCAGAGCCTCAACGTGATTTTAAGCTGACCCTTGATTCCTCTAGGCTTTGAGGAGTACCAGACACTCTACAAGGAGTCCATCGAACAGCCCAACAAGTTCTGGGGTGAGCGTGCCCGCGAGCTCCTGACCTGGGACCGCGAGTTCAACACCGTCCGCCACGGCTCTCTTCTCAATGGCGACGTCTCCTTCTTCCCCGAGGGCCAGCTCAATGCCTCGTACAACTGCGTCGACCGACACGCTTTCGAGGACCCCGACCGAGTTGCCATCATTTACGAGGCCGACGACCCCGCCGACGGCCGCAATGTCACGTATGGCGAGCTTCTGCGCCAAGTCTCCAAGACCGCCTGGGTCCTGAAGCAGATGGGCGTGCGCAAGGGTGACACCGTTGCCATCTACCTGCCCATGATCCCCGAGGCTGTCATTGCCCTCATGGCCTGCTGCCGTATTGGTGCTGTCCACTCGGTCGTGTTTGCTGGTTTCTCCAGCGACTCCCTGCGCGACCGTGTCATTGATGCCAACTGCAAGGTCGTCATCACCACTGACGAGGGCAAGCGCGGTGGCAAGCTGATTGGCACCAAGAAGATTGTCGACGATGCCCTCAAGCAGTGCCCTGACGTCTCTCACTGCCTGGTGTACAAGCGGACTGGCGCTGAGATCCCCTGGACGGAGGGCCGGGATTTCTGGTGGCACGAGGAGGTCGACAAGTGGCCCGCTTACATGCCTCCTGTCCCTGTCGATTCCGAGGACCCCCTGTTCCTCCTCTACACCTCGGGTTCAACTGGCAAGCCTAAGGGTGTCCTGCACACCACCGCCGGTTATCTCCTTGGCGCTGCCATGACTGGCAAGTACGTCTTTGACCTGCACAAGGGTGACCGACACTTCTGCGGTGGTGATGTCGGTTGGATTACCGGCCACACCTATGTCGTGTACGCCCCCCTATTGCTCGGTGTGACTACTCTCGTCTTTGAGGGTACCCCTGCCTACCCCAACTTCTCCCGATACTGGGACATCATCGACAAGCACCAGGTTACCCATTTCTATGTTGCCCCCACCGCGCTGCGACTGCTCAAGCGTGCTGGCGACGAGCATGTGCGAGGTGAGATGAAGCACCTCCGAGTCCTCGGATCCGTGGGTGAGCCCATTGCCGCTGAGATTTGGAAGTGGTACTTCGAGGTTGTCGGCAAGGAGGAGGCCCATGTCGTCGATGTAAGTTTTTTTTCCACCAAAATTTTACTCAATCGTCAGTACACTAACACTCCCCAAGACCTACTGGCAGACTGAGACTGGCTCTCACGTCATTACTCCCTTGGCTGGTATTACCCCTACTAAGCCTGGCTCTGCTTCTCTTCCCTTCTTCGGCATCGAGTGCGCCATCATCGACCCCGTCTCCGGTGAGGAAATTTTCGGAAACGACGTCGAGGGTGTGCTCGCTTTCAAGCAGCCCTGGCCCAGCATGGCCCGTACCGTCTGGGGTGCTCACAAGCGCTACATGGACACCTACTTGAACGTCTACAAGGGCTACTACTTTACCGGTGACGGCGCTGGTCGTGACCACGAGGGATTCTATTGGATCCGAGGTCGTGTCGATGACGTTGTTAACGTCTCTGGACATCGTCTCTCTACTGCCGAGATCGAGGCTGCTCTGATTGAGCATCATGCCGTGGCTGAAGCTGCCGTCGTCGGTGTTACTGATGAGCTCACCGGCCAGGCCGTCAACGCCTTTGTTGCCCTCAAGGAGACGATTGATTCGACCGAGGCTCTGCGCAAGGAGCTTATTGTGCAAGTTCGCAAGAGCATCGGTCCCTTCGCCGCCCCCAAGGCCGTCTTCATCGTTCCTGACATGCCCAAGACTCGAAGTGGCAAGATTATGCGCCGTATCCTGCGAAAGGTTCTGGCGGGTGAGGAGGATCAGCTAGGAGATATCACCACGGTACGTACACACAATTGTGGCTGGCAGAGTAATGAGGCACCGGAGGCTAACATGAATCATAGCTGTCGGATCCTTCCGTCGTGGAGAAGATCATCACTGTTGTGCACGAGGCCAGACGAAAGTAGACGGCCTGTGGAGAGCATGTGAAGCGAGGAGCTCTCGAGTGTAGTTGATACCACTTGATTTGACGCAGCGGAGGAATTGAATGACAACAAGGTCGAAACCCGACCATGACATGACAGGAAAGCAGTGAGGAGGATCTGAATGATAGGTAGCCATGAACTGACGAGGATTTATAAGCCTTTCTCTTTTGGATTGGGATCATTGGAGGATTTCTCAATGTACACAAGAAACTAAACAATCAAAAGACAGCCATGTCGGCATTTCAAAATTACAAAGGGGAAATGTGTGAAACAGCCCAAGCGACTCTCAAACTACAGATCGGAATCAGGTCCTGCTGCCGATACGTATCGATCGTATGGAGTTCACCGGGAGGAGCACGCCGAGCCCATACAAACCGTACCTCGTGGTGGACGCGTCATCTCTCCCACTACTCTGTATAGCCACACAATTAGCAGTCCACGAGCTCGGTTTCGGAATTAAGCTTCTTTTTAGACGTGTAAGTTTGAAAACTCCGAGTTTTGACGACCGAGAACGTGAGATTTAGGATTTGGGATTGATTTGTCACCTGGGGATAACGAGGAGCCCACGCGAGTTGAAGGAGGCTGTGTGATAGAAATGTGGGTGACCATATGAAGCCAGAGAAGTCTGTCTGCGTTCTAGGGTAGACCGCAATTACGTACCTGGGGATGAACTTGCAGAATAATACCCCGTACAAAGAGTCTTGGATGGTTTTCAGGATCAAGAAGTTGCAGCTTGTAAGAGCAATCCATGAACCGATTCTCAGAATTATAATGCTGGACTGACACAAATATACTGCCCTGAAAGCTTCTCAAGTGCTGCGTGTGTTGACGGCGGCCGACCTGAGGGGCTCTCGAAGCAACAACCGTTGATTCCAGAGGGGCACGCTTACCGAACACTTGGACGGGAGGGGCGGAGTTCCCGATGTGATACGAGGAATATCATGGGTCGCGATGGGATACGGAATAATAGCCTGCAGTTGAGACTCGACGAGGCCCGGAACAGTCGGCGCCGAGGAGCAGCGCGGAGGCCATTCGCTGTGCCGCCTTTGTCTGTTGTCGTTATTCGCTGGTTGCTGGGGGAAAGTGCCTGCATGCAGGATGCATCCATCACATCGCTTGAGAAGGAAAGGAAAACACACGCGGCCTGCCAAGAGCCAAGAGGCTGCCCGCCGACTCTGGGTGGCTTAGCGGTGATGGCTGCCGGGTTGGTGTCTGGCGGGCGCTAGGGATTGGCTGACCCCGGGCCAGCCAAGTGTCTCAGAGCCGCTGACAGAGGGCTTTGGCTTCTCTTCTGCAGCAGGTTCGGTGCTTGGCTGGGGCTGATGGTGGACTCGCCAGTGGAGGAGGACTTGGAACTTCCCGCCCAGCGCCTCCGTCTGTTTTCCTTCGCGAAGGCATTACCTCCCAGACGGTCAGCCCCGGATGGCCTCGACCTCGATCGCCTATTTATTCCTGCGAGTCTTTTCTTGGAGACGCCCGTTTTTTGCTTGACGACATCGTTCTCATCGGTCGCGGTAGTACACTGCTACCTTTCCTGGGTTACCCGCTGGGCGTTTTTGAGCAGACCCGGGATCGCATCACCATTCGCTCCGGACATTTCTGGATGCTCTAGACTCGACCGCCATCGCATCCCCGCTCCCGGAAGGGGACCGAACGTTGCCTGGCGATGGTCTCGCTGAGGTCTCTCGCCACGGCGGTCATTGCCAGCGCTGCATTGCTCATACCAACGTCCTTAGGTATGCCCATATCCTCCTCACCGTGGCTGTCTGGATGCTGACATGGGCTCCCTCCTCCAGCGCATTCTCTCCAGAGAGGCCCCCTCTCCTACGTCTCCCTCATCGACAACGTGCAAATAAAAACGCCCTCCCATCGCATTCACTCTAATTCACAATTTGACCTAATCTTCACCCTTCACGATGGGCAACAGAAGATCCGACTGCAGCTCGAACCCAACCGCGACATTCTCCATGACACCTTCGCTATTACGCACCTCGGCCCTGACGGAAAAGTATCCCGGGTTGAGACGGTAGACCGAGGAGAGGACAAGGTTTTCAAAGGGAAGTCCTTCGTACAACGGGAGGGCAGCGACGGCTGGTCGAGTGCCGGATGGGCGAGGATCACGATCCACCGCGACGGGGAGCATCCTGTCTTTGAGGGTAGCTTTCGCCTTGATGGCGACCAACATCATATCCAGACGGGCGCACTTTACGAACGACTAAAACATGGCGACGACCCTGAGGTTGAATTCGGCGAGAATCCTGGCGAGATGATGATTGTCTGGCGGGACTCGGATATTATGACCTGGCCGGGCTTCCAAACTCAGTCCAAGAGAGATTTGGGCTCCATGGCGGTTTGTGATGCTGACGCCTTGGGATTCAACCGTCGGTTTCACGAGGCGCGAGGTCTGGGGGATATGAGTTCTATGAACCCGCGCTCCTTGTTTGGTCGGCAATCTATTGACGGCGGCTCCTCTGGCGGCAGTGGCTCCAGCACTGATCTGATTAGTACAATTGGATCTGTCGCTGGCTGTCCAACGACTCGTAAGGTTGCCCTGGTAGGCATCGCTACGGACTGCACGTATACGGCCGCCTTTAACTCATCCGAATCCGTGCGCAAGAACATCATTTCCTTTGTCAACTCGGCTTCTCAGGTCTACGAGAGCAGCTTCAACATCTCGCTGGGCATCCAGAACTTGACAATCAGCAATGAGACCTGTCCTGGGACTGCTCCGTCCACGGCCGAATGGAACACCCCCTGCTCTGACAGCGTGACGCTCACGGATCGCTTGAACCTTTTCTCGAAATGGAGGGGTCAATTCGATGATACCAACGCCTACTGGACTTTGCTCAGCACCTGCAATACTGATGCTGCCGTGGGCCTGTCATGGCTGGGCCAGCTCTGCCGGTCAGGATCAACTTCTGGTTCTGATTCCAGCGGCTCAAATGAGACCATTGCTTCAGCAAACGTTGTGGTGCAAACTTCAACAGAGTGGCAAGTGTTTGCGCATGAGACAGGACACATGTTCGGGGCTGTCCACGACTGTACATCAAGTGCATGTCCCCAGTCTTCATCGACACAAACGTGTTGTCCCTTGAGCGCTAGCACTTGCAGCGCCAACGGGAAGTACATTATGAACCCTTCAGCAGCAGAAGGCATCTCCAACTTTTCTCCTTGCACCATCGGTGAGATCTGTTCGAACCTGCAGGGTGCCGTCAATGCTACCTGCCTCTCGAACAACAAGAACGTCGAGACCATCACCGGCAGTCAGTGTGGTAACGGTATTGTCGAGAGCGGCGAGGAGTGTGACTGTGGGGGTACTTCAGGGTGCGGTGACAACAGCTGCTGTGATGCTACGACCTGCAAGTTCAAGACCGGCGCCGTCTGCGATCCGACCAACGAGGATTGCTGTACAAGTTCGTGCCAATTCGCTTCATCGGGGACGGTGTGTCGCGCGAGCACAGGCGACTGTGATCCTGAAGAGACGTGCACCGGCAGTAGTCCCAGCTGTCCGGCGGATGTACACGCCAAGGACGGCACCTCGTGTGGCAGCAATGGACTGAAGTGTGCCTCTGGCGAGTGTACGTCGCGCGACCTGCAGTGCCAGAACATGATCGGAAATTTGACCTCGGCCAACGACACGACAGCCTGCGACAGTAGCGGGTGCCTGCTGTCGTGTAAGTCGCCCGACTTTGGTTACAACACGTGCGCCAACCTGAACCAGAACTTCCTGGACGGGACGCCGTGTGCGGGCGGCGGCCACTGCGAAAACGGATCCTGCAAGGGCTCATCGACGGGCAAGGAGATCCTGGACTGGCTCAAGTCTCACAAGACCATTGCCATCCCGGTGGGCTGTGTTATCGCCGCGCTGCTGCTGCTCGCCATTTGCAGCTGCCTGTACAGCTCAATACAGAGATACAAGGCTCGGCGGAGGGCGCCGAAGCCCACGGAAATGAGCGTCTGGCCGGCTGGCGGCCCCGGAATGTATTCCAGTGGTGCGAACCCAAACGTGCCGCCGCCTGCGTATAGTCCATATGGGGCACCGAACGTGCCAGGGCAGGGGCAATGGCCAAGGGGAAGAAGTGTGCGGTATGCGTAGAGCTACCTTTATGACTTGATTTGGAACTGGCAGGCGTTCTTGTTTGGGCATTCATAAGGATTTCTTGAAGTATCTAGGCTCTTGGACATATAATCCTTTATCCACGAAATGCATGACCATCATCCTTTATATCTAATCACTATACTTTGTTATTTGAAGCCATGCTTTGAAAATGAACTGCTGCGTTTTCTGGCAATGCGTTGTGACGGAGATGACGTTTGACCTGTATGTACGAAGTAAATACGCAGAGGAAACTCCTTTAATACGTTCATGAGATGAAGAAAACGACAATGGCTTGTAATTTGAGCAATCAATGACATGCCTGAATGCCGATGTTGGCAGACTTTGTCACATAAAACCTGACACCTAAGCGCCACCCTGTCTCCAGCTCTCATGGTACCATGACACGGTAGGGATTTCCCGGTCCTGTATTTTCCCAATCCCTTTGATAGATAATTGTTCCTTCCCTTATTCGGTGAAGAAGTTATCACTCCAGCTAGTTATGATATGTCATCGACCCCGAGCCTTGGCCATGGCTCGAGCCAGAAGCCGCCCTCCTACCACCTCTCTTCGAGGCCGGCGACGCTCCCTTAGAAGACGTGGCTCGACCGCCGCCACGGGATTGTGCGTTGGGCTTTGGTGGTGGTTGGAGAGGCTCGTATCCGCAAAGCTGAAGAGTGAAGCGTAGTCGCTGGCCGGCGGTGCTCTGTGAGAGGTGTTGGTAGGCTTCGGAGACATGGAGCGGAACAAGACGGGAGAAGAGGGGAAACGTACGTCACCGGTGGCTTGGGCATGGGCCATGAGAGCCAGAGGGTTGTCCAATATTTGCATAGCCTCGCCGCGACGCTCGATGTCGGGAAACGTTTCTACCTGCGGACTAGAGAAGAGAAGCGTGAGCCTTGCGTCATGAAGAGTTGAGAATACCCTAGCGACACTGCCATGCTTCGCTCTTGTATTGGGTACTACTAGAAGAACGACCAAGTGCCGAGATAGACACGAACTGCAGACTTACTGATTCACGGGCCCTTCCTCGGCCTCGCTACCGTCGGTGAGGACCTCGAGAGGCTCTTCAGCGTAGGGATCCTTGCCGCGGGCCTGGCGGTCACGCTCCGCAGGCGTCAGATGCCCACCGATTCCGGACATTTCCGATCCTCCTTCAAGGATCCTGTCGAACAGTGAGAGATGGACGTTGGGAAGGATCGAAACGAGATACGAAAACGAAGGGGCAAGACTTTGTTGGAAGATGTGTCTGAGGTGAACTGGGAGCTCAGATGGAGGGGTCTCATGCAAGGGAGTCGATACGGAGGTGGGGGCGGGGCAGGCTGGAATCGACTTACTTGGAGGACGAGTTTTCTATGAGAGGTTCGAGAGTTTGCTGGTGTTTGCATGGATGTGATTTTCATGAAGCGAGGATTGTGATATGTGAGATGCCGGGCTGTAAATATTTGGCAACAGGGGAGTACAGGATGGAGGTTCAGGCACGCTTGGGCCGCAAGGCGGGTTGTGGGATGCCCAAGGAAAGCGCCCCTTCTAAAGCTGTTTGCAGGGCACCTTGTTACAACCTTCTGTACGAGCGGTAGGGTATAGGGGGCCGGCATATTGGCGGCAGAGTGACCTGACATCTGCGAGGACACCATGCTAATTTGGCACATTTGGCACATTTGGCACTTTTAGGCACAGATGGAAGTTCTTGACTATAACACCAAGTTACTTTATACATACGGGGAGAACAACGGTCGAGGACGGAGACGATCCGGAGCCTGAAAAGCTAGCTACCTAGGTAACTTAAGGGCCGGCGGCCAGCCACGTGCACCCGGCCGGTCCGTCGCGGAGGATCGGCCGGTGTAAGACACGACCAGGACTTGCATACAATTGGAATTAGTCGATGGCACGACTCTCATTTCAGCACCATCGCCAATTCCTCTCCCCTCTCCCACCGACCGATGTTCTCAATCTGCTGCTGGTAGTACTTGCCAAGCGGCTCAGCGTCCACGTATCCCATGTGCGGCGTCAGCACCACCCGGCTCCGGCCACCAGTCCCCCAATCCGCTGTCCGCCACGCGCTGTCCGCCGGCAGAGGCTCTAATTCGAACACGTCGAGCGCCGCACCAGCTATGCGGCCTTGCTGAAGGCGTGCAAGTAGATCAGCCTCGCGGATGAGCGGGCCGCGTGATGTGTTGACGAGGAAGGCCGTGGGCTTCATGCGTACAAGATCCTCTGTCGTGACAAGGCCCCGCGTGTTGTCCGACAGGACAATATGCACACTGAGGACATCAGAGGATGCGAAGAGCTCCTCACGAGTTACCGCCTTGAACGTCTTGGCCCCTGTTGAGGCATCTTCCACAGGGAGGCCCATCTCACGCGCCTTCTCATCGGCGCGCTCCTGAGTGAGGTTCGGGCTCCAGGCCACTACCTTCATGCCAAACGCCGTCGCCATGATCCTCGCGACGTGAGCTCCGAGCCTGCCCAGACCCAGGATTCCCAAAACCTTACCGGCTACTCCAGTGGCGAGGCTCGTCTGCCATAGCCCGGCCTTGACAGCGGCATCATCGCCTGCAACGTTGCGGCAGACGCTCAGGATGAGGGCGATGCAGTGCTGGGTGGTGGAGTCCGTGCCGGAAGGGCCCTTCATGTTGCGCGCGGGGTCGTCGGTACCGGCGACCGGGATAGACCGAGCGGCGAAGGCGGCGAGATCCAGGGCGCGGTTACGGTTGCCGGTGGTGAGGAAGAGGCGAAGGTTGGGGAGACGGGAGATGAGCTGCTCTGGGAACGGGGTGCGCTCGCGCATTGAGCCTGGACTCCTTGGTCAGCCTTCACTGACCAGACAGAAGAACGAGGTAGAACATACAGAGAATCTCAAATGGGGAGAGTCGCGAGACTAGCTCATCTCGAATTGAATCCGTTGTTGAAGGATGGTTGTATGGGGGAAGGGTGTCTTTGAGCTGCACGACTTCATATTTGGCGGGGTCGAGTTGAGCGAAATACGGAATTGAGAGGCCCTGGTAGTCATCGAGAACGGCAACTTTCAAGGGAGCCATCATGAAGATACAATTTGGAGATTCAAGACTTGTTCCGACGATGTTGTAGAAATTCAGATGCGTGCGGAGGACTGAAGGTGACGTGCGATGAGGGGTCGATGATCGAGCAGCCTCGGGAGTTGTAACTCCGAGCTATCAGGAATTAAGGTGGACGGACGTCTATTAGTATAACACAATTGATAAATCGGAAGTCTTGCCTCAGTTCCGTACCAGCTATGTGTCTCAAGCCAGTTTCTTACATACACTAAGTGATCCGGTATTTTGCTCATGTTACTTAGGTGCTCTCCCGGTTGATAATATAGCCGGCGGCTCTTTTGGTTGCGTGTAAGTGGTTGTGGTTGATAAAATCATCAACGAAACAGCAAATCTTCAGGCGCAGAGGTCCAAAGCATTTGGTCAAATATTCCCTTATACAGGTAGAATCGGATTGAAAATTACAATCGCATTACATTTTACTCGGCATCCTCATCGCTCCATCTAGTCGAATCACGGTCCCATTGAGCATCTCATTCTCAATAGCCTGCCTCGCCAACAACGCAAACTCCTCCGGCCGCCCAGCCCTCCGCGGGAACTCCATCGCGCCCTCCAGACTCTTGCGCACGCGCTCCGGCATGGCGGCCGTCATGCGACTCTCAAATAGACTCGGCGCAATGGTGATGACGCGGATGCCGTGGCGGCTGAGGTCGCGCGCCATGGGCAGTGTCATGGCTGTGACGGCGCCTTTGCTGGCTGAGTACGAAACCTGACCGCGCTGACCGTCGAAGGCAGCGGACGAGGCGACCATGATGACGACGCCGCGAGTGGCAGACGGATCGGAGGGTGTGGTCTTGGCGAGGTAGGGGAGGGTTTGGCGGACTAGGTCGATGGTGCCTCGGAGATTGACTGAGAGGACGAAGTCGAAGTCGTCGAGGCTCAAAGGGTTGTCGTCGCGATCCAGCATCTAGTCCTCTTAGCTTCATGTCATGTTCTCGCTTTTCTCAAATGCTTACTGCTGCAGGCACAGAGACTCCCGCGGCGGGAATCACACCTCCCAACGGCTTTCCGGTCTCGTCCGCCCACTTGGCCGCGCCCTGCACCGCATCACGAACGCTCTCTGTGTCGAGTACATCGCAGCGAAAGAACTTGGCTGAAGACCCCAGTTTTTCTAAGACGGCAGCTCCAGCTTCTTCATTGAGGTCCAGAACAGCAGCATTTCCTTTGTGCTTGATGATTTCTTCGACACAAGCCTGGCCGAGTCCTGAGGCACTGGGGATGGTAAGCATGTGATGAAGGGGTTGAGACGATTACTCACCCGCCGGAGACAACAAAAGTGCGACCTTCGATTTTCATTGTGACAATTTCGCAATGCCAAGTAGAATAAAAAAAGGTACGAAAGATCAACAACAGCCAATGCTGGAATGAACGAGGCTGGTCAGCTCTCGAGAATACAGATCTAACGTCATGAGGGAGCCCGACTGAGGAAGAACCTCGGCTCGGTCAGCTAAGTACCGAATATGACCGATTCTACGAGTACCAGTCTTCTCAGTCTCGGACCAGTCTCAAACTACCTGGCTTATGCCATGCGAAAGGTGCATAGCATACAAAACGACTTCACAGTCATTTTAAATTGCCGAAATATTCGAGTATTTACCATTGCGCATTGAAACTGTAGATCAACACGTATCTAAATTGCGAGTCGTTCAGCGCTTCAACGAGCTAACCAGAGACGCTCGGTAGCTAAAGAGACGGCTAGTTTTACATAAACATACCGGCATATCAGTAAACGTTTAGTTGATATGCGATTGGCAGCACACCTTGCGTGACTTAAAAGTACCTTATGCTGGCTCCCATGTTAGGGAGTTTATTCAGGGAAAGATACCTAAATCCGGGGTCCTGGTTGATGAAGCCTGAAACCAGCTTGAATCACATTATGTAATCACGACATGGGTACCTTAGCGACTTCGAACCCCTGTCACCTGGGCGACATCATCATGCTCATCACCACAATAGAAGGGCAAAGCACGTCCCCGATAAGCCCGGTCTGCCTCAATAAGTCTTGAATTTGCTCACATTTCATCCCGCGCATTGCTTGCAACTGAAAGCCACCGACTCGATAGTCAGCCGAGACGACGCGACACGAGAGATGCCCCATTGCCTCGACTCCTAATATCCAGAGCGTCCAAACTCCACCATCTGCGACGCCACCATGACGAGACCACGACGGCTCTCCGGTGCGAGCGAAGAGAGTTCAGCGACTGCGCGGGAACAGGTACATATACCAAGAAGCGGGAAAGGGCTGAGAGCTAGAGCGCTGACTGTGTAAAGGAGTTGGGCAGCATGTATGATTATTTGGCCAAGATCATTTTGCTGGGACCCAGTGGAACGGGAAAGTATGTGCTATCAACTCCAGAGAGAGCGATGGATTAGTTGAGGCTCTGCATGGGACTGTGCTGACTATTAGCTCTAGATCATGTCTTCTGCATCGTTTTGTCAAGAATGAATGGAGGGTCCTCTCGTCGCAAACTATCGGCGTCGAATTCGCCAGCAAAATCATCAAGGTCGGCACCGGATCGCGGCGGAAACGAATCAAGCTACAGGTACAGTATATTTCACTTCGCGGGCGCAATACCTGAAGCTAAACAATCTATAGCTTTGGGATACGGCCGGTACCGAACGATTCCGATCCGTCTCCAGGTCATACTATCGCGGCGCTGCCGGGGCGATCCTCGTCTACGACCTCACCTCACATTCGTCCTTTCGAGCGCTGCAACCATTCCTGAACGACGCCCGAGCCCTCGCTTCGCCAAATCTGAGTGTATTACTCGTAGGAAACAAGTTGGACCTCGCCAGTCAACCTCTCGTCGATACAAGTCTTCCTCCAGCGACACCGAGCAGCGTCTCTTCAACCAATACCATCACCACAGGCTCTGGGGCCGGCTCCCATCCTCTATCATCATCTCAGGCCTCAGGGTCCAATTTCAGAGATTTTAGTAGTTCAGTAGGCGCCGGCACTCAGCAGCATGCAACCATCGCCCCAGAAGGACGCGAAGTCACGACAACGGAAGCAAGTCACTGGGCAAGCAAGGCGGGGATTTCGGTTGTAACGGAAGCGAGCGCCTTTAATGGCGAGGGGGTGGATGAGATTTTCGGAAGACTGGCCCGTATGATCCTGACCAAGATCGAGCTAGGGGAGATTGATCCCGACGACCCGGCGAGCGGGATCCAATACGGCGATAGTGGGGGTTGGAATACCGCAAGCGACGGCGGAAGCATCAAAAGCTCGATGACTGGCGCAACTATCGACGACGGAATCAGTGGCCTCCGCCGGCGTCGCAAGGGGAAGAGTCGCACGCAGAACTGGGGCTTGAGGGAGTGGGAAGAAGTCTTTACACTGAGCAACCGACGGAGGGGGCGGACATGCTGCTAGCGACGGTCGAAGACGAGAGGCAAGATGCCACGAGAGGGCCAGATTCGCAGAGAGAGTATGGGCTGAGAGGAGCATGAACGACTTCTTACCTTTGTGTCTTGGGGATATCGTTTGGAAGCAAGCATTCGTTTTGAAGCGTCTGGGCGTTGGGCATAGATGACTGACTGATTAACTGATTCACAGCCGGCTGGACGACATGGTGCTTGATTTTGTTTATGGAAGTATATAATTTGTTTCTGGCACGCACTTAATCGCTACGATTAATATATAATTTCGTTCTTCCTGAATGTTGAGGTGCCATTATGCTCCATGATTTACGAGCTGACGAGATTGGCGGATAAATGGACAAGCCTTCCGCGCTGAACCACTTGATATTGGACGGTTATTTGGGCATATCCACCTCTTCGGCGTCGCAACTGCGGGGATCTCGTGATTGAACGAACGCAAGGATGGATTTCCATGACCGCCGGCTTCGGAAAGCCTGCCACCGGATAAATCCGCCCAGTACACGAGTCTGATGATATTTTATAGTCTTTCGTCTGCTCCTGCCTCCAAGCTTGCCTGCTGACTGTTGTGGTTGCACAGAGCTTTTATGGTACGAAGCCACTGTGACCGCCGGTTAGGTTGATAAAGCAAGTCGCTTGCCCAACCGCAGTCCCCATCGGTGTACTTTCAATACTACTTCAACACCACCTTAACGCTATTCAAACATCACCCCTCCAATTTCGGCCAACAGTCGGCCCAAAACTCCTACTCTATTCGTTTCAAACCATCTCTTATCATGGCACCTCGCCTAGTAATCCCGATAGATCAAGGTTGGCACTTCAAGCAGGCAACTGAAGACAACAGCAGCTTCCTGCCCGTAGCGCAATTCCCAACCAATATCCATCTCGACCTCCTTCACCACGGCAAGATCTCAGACCCCTACATCGGCAAGAATGAGCTCCAGGCCCAATGGGTTGGCGAAACTTCCTGGGTCTACCGAGTTTCTTTCCCCAGTCCTGAGGTCCGTGATGGCCACAAAGCAATTCTGGCATTTGACGGCCTGGACACTTTCGCCACGGTGCAATTGAACAAGCATGTCATATTGGAATCTGATAATATGTTTACTCCCGAGCGAGTGGAAGTGACGAAGCATCTAAAACGGGACGGAGATAATGAACTGCTGATCACGTTTGAAAGCGCGTATCTGAAAGGTTGGGACCGAGTGGACGGTCATCCTGATCACAAGTATGTGTGTTGGAATGGTGACAGCTCGAGATTGACAGTTCGAAAGGCTCAATATCACTGGGTATGTCCCGCAATCCTCAGTTATATTGTAACTAATTCTCATGATCAAAGGGTTGGGATTGGGGACCAACGCTGTTGACCTGCGGACCTTGGAGACCTGTTCGTCTCGAGGTGTTTGAGTCACGCATCTCTGATGTATATGCCAAGGTCGACGTCAGTAGCGACCTCACTCATGCCAAAGTAGCTGTCCACGCTGCAGTTGAAGGCCTTGCTTCAAATGTTCGATTTGCCCTCTCCCGCGATGGAAAGGAGATTTCGATCCAGACGGTAGAAGTCCACGATGATGCTTGCGCCGTCTTCAATGTTAAAAACCCAGAACTATGGTACCCGATTCGGTACGGCAAACAGCCGCTGTACACTGTCACTGCGACTCTCGTCAAAGATGACGAGGAAATGGACCAAGTCTCCAAGCAGATCGGGCTACGAAAAGTTGAGCTGGTTCAGCAATCCCTCAAAGACCAGCCGGGGACGAGCTTCTTCTTTAGAGTCAATAATATGCCTATCTTCTGCGGAGGAAGCAATTGGATCCCTGCGGACAACTTCATTCCCCGAATCTCAAAACAAAGATACTACGATTGGGTGAAACTTGTCGCCAAGGGAAACCAGTTCATGATCCGAGTCTGGGGCGGAGGTATATACGAAGAGCAAGCGTTCTACGACGCCTGCGATGAACTGGGGATTCTCGTCTGGCACGACTTCATGTTCGGCTGCGGTAACTATCCATGCTGGCCCAGTCTTCTCAAGTCCATCGAACGAGAGGCTCGAGAAAATGTCAAACTACTTCGGCATCATCCATCCATTGTCATCTGGGCTGGGAACAACGAGGACTACCAAATAGCCGAGACCGAGAATCTTACTTATGATTACGAGGATAAAGATCCAGATAATTGGCTCAAAACCGACTTTCCTGCTCGTTATATATACGAGAAGATCTTGGCCGACGTCTGCAAAGAGCTTATCCCGGAAACTGCATACCATTACGGAAGCCCTTGGGGTGGAAAACAGACGACAGATCCAACCATTGGGGACATCCATCAGTGGAATGTCTGGCACGGCTCCCAGGAAAAATACCAGGACTTTGACAAGCTGGTTGGCCGTTTTGTTTCAGAATTTGGTATGGAAGCCTTCCCCAGTATCAAGACCATTGAAGGGTTTCTTCCCATGGGCAAAGACGATCCAGATCGATATCCCCAGTCTTCTACCATTGACTTCCACAACAAGGCGACCGGTCATGAGCGCCGTATTGCCCTATATCTAGTCGAAAACTTTCGCTATGCTCCCGATCCTCTGGAGCATTTCATCTACTGCACACAGTTGATGCAGGGCGAGTGTCTGGCATCTGCGTATCGTCTCTGGAAACGTCAGTGGAAGGGACCTGGGAGAGAGTACTGCGCTGGTGCATTGGTCTGGCAGATCAATGACTGTTGGCCAGTGACATCGTGGTCTATCTGCGACTACCACCTACGGCCCAAGCTGGCATACTTCACCGTCAAACGAGAAATGGCGCCCATATCGATTGGTATCACCAGAAAAGAACATCTGCATCCTCATAGCAAACATACTCGCGTCAACGTCGACAAACAGACACAGATTGAGGTATGGGGCTCGAACTTGTCTCTCAAAGACCTGGAAGTGGACTGTGTCCTTAAGGCATGGGACGTTGAGACCGGTAAGGAGACGTACTCCAAGACCGTTGCTTCATCCCTCGTTCTCCCACAGAACCAATCAACCGAGATCATAGCTCTTGATGTCCCAGTTAAGAGCCAAAATGCAGGACTTGAGACTCGCACTGTCGTCGCCGCATACCTCTACCAGCATGGAGTTCAGATCGCCCGCTATGTTAACTGGTCGGAGCCACTGAAGTACCTGCACTTGCAAAAGCCGAATCTTAGAGTTGAAGTCGTCGAAGGAAAGACGGTCGAAATAAGCGCAGATGTCCCTGTCAAGGGCGTTGCCCTCGAGTGCCAGGATGACGGTGTGAGTTTCGAGGATAACCTGGTGGACGTAGTGCCGGGCGAGGTGGTCAAAATCGGAGTGCAGGGGTGGAAAGATGGCGTTGTTGTGACATCGCAGTACTTGGGAATGATGAATTAGCCTTGCTCTTCACCTTGAAGGGAATGTATATCGATCAATCACAATTGGGAAGACTCGATGCATTGGATTGTTACCCTAGAAGCCCGACAAGTCCCTGGAGTGCTCAACTGAGAGCGCATGGGGGAAGAAGTTACTGTTTTTAAGGCTCTTGAATCCTTCAAATGGTTCGTCCTGCCTTGTTTGATAATGAAGTTGGCCACGTGAGACAGCCGCATCTCTGCTCGAACGTTGACAACTCTCAACTTGTATTTTTTGCATGTTCAGCATGAAGAGCGCTCCTAACTTCCTCATTTGTAAGAACCCAAATGTCGATTCCTTTTGGTCACACCCTCATCTTGAAGTACTACCCCTACACGAAAGCAAAGGCCAAGACTCACGAGCCGCAATGTGGTTCGTTGAACGAAGATCCCTTGGACCGATACTGGAGCGGATATTAAGAAGAGTTGGAGACGTGGGGATTCACGCAGTAAGAGAGTGGAAACAGCCGAGACTAACACCATAGAAGACCTCTCGATGCTACGTTGTCAGGGAGCTCGTCAAAGGTCCTAGTAAGCCTCTCAGAAGAGAAATTTAGGCAACCATAATTCGAAGTCTGCCATCCGGAGACCTTGGTGACGCGAGCCATGGACTTGAAACCGTTATTCCCAGAAAGCAGACTTTTGTTGAAACTTGGTTTTGGCTTTTAGTCAGAATGAAAGAACCAAATCTGTCTCTTGCAAATCAACTGCCTGAGGTGGTTAGGGAAGGCAACGCAGATCGGTACTTTTACGACGGCCCACTTGGACACTCGAGATGCAACATCCCTGGACATGACAAGGATATTACAGAGTAGTAGAAGAACGATTCCAAAATCAAGGCTCTCTTTTTCTTGTCACAACCTGTAAGTGAATGGGCTTTGATTTGAAATGCTGTGATAAGTCCCCAGCATACGCCCGTCGTAGAAAAAGAGGTAGGGAAGCATTGACTGCTTCATACGTCAAACCTCCAAAACCCACTCCTACAATGCAACATCGGCTCCGAGTCCGCCCATTCTCCATCTTCTCTGGTCATGAGAGCTCTCTGTGCCTCTCCCACATTCTTCATTGGGAAACGCCAACCACCGCCACCCCAGCAGCTTACTCAATGCCGGCGCTTAGCTGCCTCCGAAGTTCTCTCCGACCACCATCCCCAGTGCTTCAACTTGCCGCTTCGGGAATTTTATGACCGCTGAATCGAGCCATGGCAAGCATTTACCCCGGTCAGCGTGAATTGACGACACACGAGTTGCGGGGGAAGCTTCTTCTTCCCCAGCTCAGAGCTCTGGGGTCTTGTCGATCTGCAGCGCCGTGTGTACTTCGTTGCGGTGGTGCAGAGACAGATGATGGTTTTATAAAGGGACCGCATTCTGCTCTTGGAGAGAGGAGAAGTTGGAGAGGGAGGATATAGAGCTTCGTTTCAATTTTCGCAAGACCAGCTTTACCCCGGTTCCATCTTCGATCTTCTCCGGTAATAAGTGCTCTGAGATCTTTTGTCAGTCAACATGGAAGCCTCTATGGCAGATGAGCGTGTAAAGCTCGCCTACAAGAACCGTTGGAGAACCTTGTGGAATAATCCCAAGCTGGTGGTTATCGCTGTCTTTGCCTCGTGAGTGCCTCGCGTCCCGCCTCATGATCTGTCTTCTCACCTCAGCAGCTTTGGCGGTTTCGAATATGGCTATCAGCAGGGTGTCCTCGGCCAATCGCTCGTCATGACCCGTTTCAAGGATAATTTCCCCTCTGTCGTGGCGTCTTCAAGTGCCACCGGTTGGCTCACGTCGGTTCTTCAACTGGGCGGCATTCTGGGTTCGGTTTCAGCTGGCGTGCTCGGCGAAGTCTTCTCGCGTAAATACACCATGTTCTCGGCTTGTTGCTGGGTTATTCTGGGTAGCTATCTATACTGCGGCGCAACATATCATCACCCTGAGATGCTATACGCGGGGCGGTTCTTCACTGGTCTCGGGGTCGGCACATTCAGCGGTGTCGGGTACGTTGATGCTCTCTCTCGTCCTAAGTACCAAAGCCAGCTGACATTCTTAGTCCCTTGTATAATGCAGAACTGTCTTCCCCAGAGCTTCGTGGCTTTCTTGTATCCTTCTACCAATTCTGTACTATCCTCGGAATCATGCTCTCCTTCTGGATCGGTTACGGCAGCAACTACATCGGTGGCCACGGTGACGGTCAGTCCAACCTGGCTTGGAAACTCCCGTCCATCATTCAGGGCATTCCGGCCATTCTCCTCGCATTCGGAATATGGTGGCTACCCTTCTCACCACGTTGGCTCGTCAAACAAGGCCGCGACGAAGAAGCCCTCAAGACGCTATCGTATCTACGGAAGCTACCACTGGAGCATGAGCTGATCCAAGTCGAGTTTCTGGAAATCAAGGCAGAGTGTCTGTTTGAGCAGCGAGTGTTTGCGAAGGCATTTCCAAACTTAGCTGCCAAGGAGAAGGGAAATCTGTGGATAAGGGAGTTTGCGCAGTATTATAACATTGTTAGAACTTGGGACAACTTCAAGCGTGTGTCCACGGCTTGGCTGGTCATGTTTTGGCAGCAATGGTAAGTCTTTCACTCCAAGAAGCCTTGTTTGCCGTTGATGAAGGGGATGATCGCATTCAGCAAGCTAACGGAGAGAGCATAGGTCTGGTATTGATGCAATTATCTACTATGCTAGCAACGTGTTTGAGTCTCTCGGTTTCACAGGCGGGACTCAAGCTCTCCTGGCCACAGGCGTTATGGGCGTCATCTTCTTCGTTTTCACACTCCCGGCTATGGCAGTCATTGACAAAGTTGGGCGCAAACCCATGCTGTATGTAGGCAGTCTCGTCATGCTCATATCGATGGTACTGGCAGGAATCATCGTGGCCAAGTTCCATAATGATTGGCCGGGTCATAAGGCAGCGGCCTGGACGGCTGTCGCATTCATCTGGGTCTATGTTGGGGCGTTCGGGGCTACCTGGGGGCCAGTATCTTGGACACTTGTTGCAGAAATCTTCCCGTTGTCAATTCGGGCTAAGGGGTCATCGATTGGCGCCTCGAGCAACTGGGTAAGTTAAAGAGCATATGAAGCTGGATGACGCATTACTGATATTCGAATAGGTCAACAACTTCGCCATCGCCTTCTTCGTTCCCCCTATGTTCGAGACACTTGAATGGGGCACGTACATATTCTTTGCAGGATTCCTTGCCTGCAGCATCATCTGGCTGTACTTCTGTATACCGGAGACAAAGGGGGCTACGCTGGAGGAGATGGATCGCATCTTTCACAGTCGAACTGGGGAGGAGGACGCTATAATGCTGGAGGAAGCAAGGAGGGATGTCGGATTGGGTTTGGAGCTGGAGGACGAAGCAATCAAAGCGGAAAAGAAGTTGATGCACGAAAGTGAGGAGCATGAGTCCGCACAAAGCCATCATGAGGATGTTGAAGCCGGGCATTAAGTAGTATAGAGGAGGTAGATGCAATACGTGTTGGTGTGGCAGCATCATGGGCAACTTCAGGGTGTTGGGAGAGTATGAAGTACGCCGTATTTTGACAACTGAATACCTAGTCTGTTACTGAGAAGAAATGCATTATGAGAACAATTGGAATAATGCAAATGAAACGAGAGCATGCAGTCGCGTAACGAACTCCGAGCCTGTACAGGGTAAGAAGAACAATCGAACTGCCTAGAGCCAATGAGACGCCGCACTTTTGTGCTGACTGTGCGGCGGCCGGCACAATCTCACAGCCCAGCACGTGACCCAATCCCAGCTAGCTCCGACGCTCCGCGCATCTCAGCAACGAGAAATTTATCATCACCACTCACACCCCCATCCCCGATCTCCATCAACGTCACCACCCTCTCTCCCGTCCGCGGCCCCTTCAATTGAGACCTCCTCTCTTCGAACTCTCACACTCGCCACCATGTTCCGCACCGCCGTTCTCCGCGCCGCCCGGACTGCCGCCGCCCGGCCCGCTGCTCTGCTCCCCGTGAGGAGATCTGTCGCTGCCGCCGCTCCCCGAGTCGCCGTGGCTGCTGCCCCCCGAGCCTGGAGCGTCCAGGCTGTGCGGTTCTACAGCGCGGGCGGTGCGCTGAACAAGGAGGAGGTTGAGGGCCGGATCATGAGCTTGCTGCAGGGTTTCGACAAGGTGAGTTGTTCATGAAGGACTGGGAATTGAGCATTGAAGGGAAGGGTTCGGACATTGAGCATACCTCGTGGTTTTCTGTCATGGAAGAGCCTCATCTCCTTGAATCAGCGTGGCCCCAAGTTCTGATCTTCACCGATGCCCAATTTCCATTTCCCGGTCTTCAATGCCTTAGCCGAGCACTAGCTAACCTCAACTTTACAGGTCAACGATGTTGCCAACGTATGTCTCGGCCGATGATGTTGCCATCCGCTATCGATCCAAACTAACATCGCCCACAGATCAAGCCCGCTGCCCACTTCGCCAACGACCTCGGCCTCGACTCTCTGGACACCGTTGAGGTTGTCATGGCCATCGAGGAGGAGTTCAGCATCGAGATCCCGGATAAGGACGCCGACTCTATCCACTCGGGTACGACTCTTCCACCATGTCATCTCGGGAACCGCGCGCTGACTTGCTCCCTTCTAGTTGACAAGGCCGTCGAGTACATTCTCAGCCAGCCCGACGCCCACTAATTGCGATACCGTCATCCCATTCCCTTGTATAATTACTCTCCCCAAGCACTCGGCATAGAAAACCCCGTGTCGCTTCTCACACCCTTCAAACACCTTCCCCCCCCAATCATCTACTCTAAATCCCAATGGGAGCGAAAAAAAAAGAAAGCAATGAGCTCAGAGATTTGATGGACCACATCTCTGTTCATGCTGTGTATGTCTGTTGTTCTTGTTGCATCTCGGCAACAGCTGGTCAAGGCCTCGGGATGGGTGCAGGCCTGGAGTCGGTTTCTGGGGGGAAAGGGAGGGAATGAGGACTCTTTTGTCTTGTTACTCTCCGCTGTGGCTACCTTGTACTAGTGTATAGAAACCATTTGCTCACTACCTACCTTTGACGATAATGCAGTGTTGATGATGTGCTCGGTGATTTGATAGCCGCGGCTGCGGTGCTGGATGTAAATGACCGGGCCGCCCCACCTCTGACGGCTTGTCACGGACTCATGGCATACGCATACAGGTCTTTGCTTCGTGCTACAGTATCGGAACAGGTACAATCCCTCTGTCGCTAGCTAATCCTCGTTAAAAGATCTGAAATATTCATCCGCTGTACACGATGTATTGATATGCCCCCCCTCGCTTCCTTTCCTGAGCCTACCTCCAACGGTAATCAATCCGTTGATGCTACCTGAAATTTGCTATGATAACGACAACAACCGCCCCTCATTTTAAAATCCAGAAACCCCAACACCGATAAAGCCAACCGGGATGTAAGATAGTGCGCTATGTGTGTGTGTTTGTGTATGGGTGCGTGTAGGCGTGAATCCAAATTAGATCCATCGGCAGCCTCGAATTCTCTTGTTGTTTATCAAGCGAAGATGGCCACCGCCTTTGACGTTTGCAAGTCGAGCGGAACTTCAAACCAAGGGTATCCCTCCTTTCCAGTACGAATTAAGAAGAGAAAGAGGCAAAAACTCCATGCCGTATATCCTATATCCTTTTGGAGTCCTGGCCGAAACGATGCGCAAGAAAAGGTGTGTTTTTGTTGTCTTCTTCCCGGAAATGGCTGATGCTGCATGAATGGAGAGACCAGAGCGATGTGGTAACCGAACTTGTCTGCTCCATGTCGAGAAACTCCGCAATCGCAATTGAATCGTAAGTGCCGTCATCGTCCAACTGATCGTGGCTCATCACCGTCGCCGCATTATTCATCATCTATCAGTCCTCAAATCGTTGAAGCATATCCAGGTATAACACTCTTGTCCTTGACCAGAAGCCCTTATCCTGCCTGGCTTGTTGATGGATATTCGTTATGATTGTATTCATTGGCCACTGGCCGGTACGGATTCCTTCGATTGGTTGGAGGTGCCTCTGCCGCTCAACGCGCTGGCGTAGGTTCCCCAGACACCCATGTTCAGCCCGGATGAGCCTCGCTTACGGGTGGGATCATCGTCCATATCGAAGATATCATCCTCTTCGTTGATTGGAGTCGTAAAACGACCGTTCATTGACGAACTGATGCTGCCGCTTGATACATGTCGTTCCATGTTTCGCTCCTTTCCTATGGGAGCGATTCCATTTGCAGAAGAACGAGCGGCGGCTGTGGGATGCAACAGTGGATTGGCAGTGTTGACTGTTGACTCCTCGAGACGGCTGCGTTGGAGCTGCTGTGACAGCATCGACATGGATTCGCTGGCGGATCGCAAGGACGCTGGGCGAGTGAAGCCATTAGATCCACTCCCCATCTCTTGAGCAAGCACTGAGTTACGCAGTGGGCTGCCAACATGACCAAAGGCAGACGCACTGGCTCGAGCCGACCGAGCAGCATCTTCCTCGTCCTTCTGACGCTGGAACATTGGACCCCAACGACTGGGGCTCGACCCGATGGGACTTCCATACTTGGTAACACCCTCGATATTCACGTCGTTGTCTGCGCGCATGGAACCGCGCCGAGCCTTTTCTGCCGGGGTCAGAAGGTCCTGCAAATTCTCGGGTACGTAGTTTTCTGGGAGGTTGTCGCCATCATCAAACGCGAATTCCGCCTCCCAGTCCCGATCCACAGATGTTGTCTTTGGCAAGCTGGAACTCAGCATCCGGGGCTTTGAAAATCGGGACGAATGCATAGTTCGTTTGCCGAAATATTCTTCGCTGGGGGGACTGCTGGCGATAGGCGGAATAAGGTGCTCCGACGAGCCAAAAGCAGAGGTATGAAGGAGCTTCAAAGTCTCAGAGGTACGTGAGTCCTTGGCGTTGCTAAGAGATGGCGTCGGCGAATCGAGACCGAACTTGGACGGCACGGAGGAGGGCCACGGCGCGGCGGGGAAACGGGCGGCGTTGGATATGCCATTGGAATCGAAGGAAGCCGGAAGGGGAGCGTCCAGGACTGACAAGCCTTTGCCATTGACAGGGGACAGACCGAGCCCAAAGCGCGTCGAGTCGTCGTCGCGGGGGGAACCGTAGTTGGAGCCGGTCGAATATGGCACGTCGATCGTGGGTAGGCCGTTCTCCAAGCTGGGCTGACGGCCGAGATGATGCTGGCGCTCATACTCGGGATAGGCAGATGTATAGGCAGGGCCGTCGTTGCGGTAGAGCGAGGTGGTGAGCGCGCTGGTGGTAGACTGGTTCTGCGCGGGCGCTGTGGGGGCGGGGTTTCCTCGACCGGCGAGGGCGATGGGCGATGCACCTATCGTGACGCCATTCTTGCCGTAGTTGATGCGGCGACCGTCGGGGAGGACGTGGATGTTGGCACATTTGGGGCCGAACTTGCAGTTTCCCTGGAGCGAGTCAGCAATGGCTGTTGGGCGGCGGCGGCGCGCGGGCAGAGGCTGAGGGGCAGATGCGATGATATGGCGCACGCACCTTGGCGAAGTATTTGCAAATGTTCTCGGCCGCGGCGCCCAGGTCGTGGCTGAAGGGACAGGCATTGCCGGCCTGGCAAGCGCCCTGGCGGAAGAACTTGCACGGGACGTGAGACGTGTCTATCACCAAATCAGTCAGCACATCGGCCAGTCAGGCAGCCAGCCAGCCATCCAGCAGCCGGAGTACGGCATCGGAGGCGGGGGAGAGGCGAGGTCGTGTGCAACACATACTCGGCGGGCTTCGGGGTCCATCGAAGCGGGGAGGAGGTGCCATGGCGCTGGCGCCCTGCGAACCGTTGGGAACGTTCAGACTGCCGCTCCGTGCGTGACGATAGTCGGGCATCGTAGAGGTTGAGGGGAGAGGGCGATTGTCTGGAGGGGAAGGCCGACAAGGGCTGGGTGGAGGGACGGAGAAGGGAGGAAGCAGGACGATGCCCAGCGGCGGGAGGGAGGCTGAGAGAGCTGGGAGGGCGGCGACGGGCGGCGGAGCGGGCGGCAAAGAAGCTAACGGTCCAGGTCTTAACGGATAGGATAGTGAGAGAGCCCGTGAGCTTCGAGGTTCGCGGTGGAGGGGTTCCAGTGGGCGGGGGCCGCGCCGCCGGTCTGGGCTAAGACTGGCTCGTTGGTGAGGGCGAGGGCGCGCCCAGGACCTTTTACCCGGGCGACACGGTGGATTTGTAGCGGCCGGCTGGCTTCAGAGGGGAGGGGAGATAGAGATAGACGGAGGGAGAGAGCGCGGTGATGGATGATAGAGGGCGAGTTGCATTGGGGGTGCAGCGCGGGCGAGGATGGTTATGATGATAATGATGATGATGCAAGACGAGGGAAGGGTTGGAGTTGCAGCAGGCCGGGCGAGCTGAATAGCGGCCTTCCTGAGCAACTGGGCCTGAATCTGCAAGTGCCTAATGCCCCCGTTCAGTCACCCGCAGCTTCCTTCTTATGGAAGGGACGACTGTTGGGGGAGTTTGGGGAGGTTGCCCAGCCTCAGCGATTGGACTTTGTTCTGGTCAACTGCGGCAGGCACTCTGACGTCGCCCGGGGCGGCCTCGGGGACGGTTCCGAGTCCTGTAAGAGAGGCGAGCTGAACGTCCTGCCTGGGCCGCTGTTGATCAACAGCTGAGGAACCGGACAAGAGCAGAAGACTGCAGATACAAGTAGACCACTTCATGCACCTCAAGGCGCTGCAGGGGTCCACTGGCGGCGTCAAGAACGGTACTCGAGACGCGGGCCGCAAGGGCTGTAAGTCGGCAAAACCTCGACGTATAAGCAAGGCCTATCTCGAGAGCGAGTGTGCTCGCGCGAACGGGTCCGGGAATGCAGTGGATGTAACGGTGCTGGTGCTGGGGGATTGATAATCTGATAGCCAGTGGCACGGCCACTTGTCCAGGGATGATGCTCTGCAAGGCCTCAGCAACGCGCCAGATGGTAGAGACAACAGGAGGCGGAAGCTGGGCAAGCACGGAAAGAGAGAGAGAGGGAGAGAGATAAAACGAGAGGATCCGTGAATGGTCACGTCCACTCCGAGACGGCTGCACCGGCTCCTTTTATTATGGCCAGGCCCTCACCTCCCACTCCCACTCCCGCTTCCCTCGTCAGTCAGTCAGTCAGTCAGTCAGCAACAGTCGGAGGCGACTGGAGCTGGACCAGGAAGAGGTCTGGTGGGCCGTTCCATGGGGGGGAGAGAGTGTGGCGGGGATGGCCGTCGTCGTCTACTTCCAGAAGAGTAGAGTGCGCGGGAGAGAAACAGTGTCATATCAACACTCTAGACTCAACGCCGCTGGGACGGGAGGGTGTTGGCCGTTGGCACCGTGTCGACCCCAGCCTGGTACCGTTGTACGGATGACCTTCCTGCCTGCACCCAAGGACGAAAGCATCCAGGCTCGCATGAAGTGGACAAGGTCAACGGCGATGTGGATTTACTCAAACGGGAAATGCCATGGGTGCCATGTCTCGCCACGGCCAGCCATGTGCTGCTTCATGGAACGGGCTCCCTACGCCGTCACTCCATGTGCTCGACCGGAACAGGAGGTGTGTTGATGGCACAACGATTCATCTCAGCCCGCCAGGACCCTCCGTGTTTTCGCTTTCCTGGCCCAGCGCCGTTGGTCAGGCGAAGCTAGAGACAGCGTCCACCAACCATCCGCCGTGCCACCATTCTTTGCTATCAAGTGAGTGCTCCTCTACATGATCCGAGCGTCACTGGCTCTCTCTCTGTCAGCAGTCTGGTCTGGATCAGCGAGGCGAGTGGTTGGTCCACGGCACATGTACACCCCCTGTTCCCCCTCTCCCCCCTCTCTCGATAAGACCTCACAAGCGTGAACCTGGAATGTTGCAATGCGGGCTGGCACAGTTCCCAATGCCGAGGGGTGATCTTCTGGTGACTCCCACCTCGACTGATAAAGTCTGGGGAAAGCGTAGATCCGTCCGGTGATTGCCGCCCAATACCGTCAAGACTCTCCGCCTGGATCCCACCTTGCTACTCTCATAGAATGACGGGCTGTTGTCGTATCAAGAAGATGTTGCACCTCAGCTTGATGCGATGCCGCTAGCAGGTCGACTCACGTCCATGGTGCCCGGCTTTGGCCGTCAATAGTTCGCATATTGCCTGCCTGAGCAAATGCGATCTTTACCATACCTGTCGGTCTCGTCTTAGATCACCTTTGTCTCATTCGCCTTCAGGTCGCCAACCGCCCCATCCGATCTTGCTTGTTCATGCTCGACTCTGTGGGCTGGAGACCTTTCTCTTCGTGCATGCCATAAGTTCCTAAGACATGCCATGTGCTCGCTACTTTATGCGCCGTGTGCTCAAGGGACCTTGGTGATGTACCTACACTCCTATCATCTGCGTCTCGCCCATGGAAATGGTGGTGTAGGTCGTCTCCCCTTTGGTGTGGCGCTCCCGTCTTTACATTGCCATCTGAGTCGCCTTACCTTGCCGCAGCAACACGGACTCGTAGGTGCAACGTGATCTATCGATCCTTGTACAAATGCCAGCCACGTTCTGGCCTCGTAATGTTCCATATTTACTGGGACTTGAGCGAGGTTGAGCGACAGTGTGCCGTTCTTGTCCATTGGATCCCGTTCTGGACAGGATCCTCGTCCTTCTTGTGGATCGTGGGGGTATCTCTGCTTGGACAGTGAGGTGAGCCGCTACCAGCACCCCGATACATCCTGTCCGTCCACTAAATAAATCTGGTCTCCCGAAATAGCACGAGCTGGTATCATCAGTCCCCGCCCTGGATGCGTGCACGTCCAGGCCATGGATATCGTGTCTTGAAATTGGAACCAAAACACCATGAGCCTCCACAGTCCTCCACCCTGGCACGGGAACGACATTCCTTCGTGTGGTGGATGATCATCGCTAAGAAGCTCGTTTGAGGTCTGGAAAACCTCCTGCTGAAACCATTCGCCTGTTGGAGTCTGTCTCGCTGTTAAACACTCGCGCTGCTAACAGCATCTGTGATGCTCGGATGCAGTCCTACTACACCCTACTCAATATTTTATTCGAACCTTTGCTAGACCAAATATGTAACATTAGTGCCCACATCCCATATGTGTGTGCTGTCTCGAGGACCAACGCAATTATAGACGTAAAGCTCACGCCTGCTGTCTGTCTCCATCACGTATTCGCGGGCTATCTCTTCGGCCGCTCTGACCGCTGGTATCTGCCCGCAAGTTTCATCGAGGAATGGATCCCAGTCAAACCTCGCGTCGCCCCATCCCTGCCCGTTCAAGTACTTGAACTTCCAGTTTGCCTGACCGCACTTGTGCTCTAGCCTCTTATCCAAGCCTGCGCGTAGTCGGTGGCCGTAATCATCAATCCAGTTGCCGCCGCCTTCGAATATTCTCCTGGTGGCAGTAAGGCACCGTATCCACATGAAGTTGCGCGCGCGGTAGCCTGGCTGAGTTTTGCCCAATTCTTCGAAATACTCCTTTGACGTTTTGGCCTGAACCTGCGGCGGAGGTAGTGGTCCCTGCCGCGGTAGTTCTTGCTGCGGTATCTGTACTTGAACGGGAGGAGGAGGAGGTAGTCCCCTGTTAGCTGGTATGGCTGTGGCGACGCTCCGGATGGTCAGAGTCTCGGTTATTCCGGGCAGGAAAACGGTCTTGATGCTGGGGCTTATATCTGTCATAGCGGAGATCACGTCCGGGTTTGGCCCATGTTTTTTGGCCGTAGCGATGCTGGCGAGAGTAAGTAGTAGGATGACCAGGTTCGCGACAACCCCAGTAATTGCTTGAGCGCCCATGATGTTTGTAGTGGGCATGTCTTCGTTTGAGAGACACCTTTGTCGATTTTACGAGCTGAGACTGATCCGCGGCTCTTCCAGTGTTTTTATGTTCCTTGACCAACAAGGTATGCTATTGCAGGTCAACAGGGTCTTGATAAACTTAGCACAGTCACAAACCCAAAAGTGGAAGACTACATTGCATTGAAGACGTCAGTAGGCCATCTTCTGGGACCCTACTCTGTTGCAGTATCTCGAAGTCTATTACCAGGCTTGGTACCTCGTGGATAAGTCCTGAATCCCCATCTACCCCAGCTGCTACACCCTCTCTCTTCCGCCATTTGCCCCATCCAACTGCTCCGCAAGCAAAGAAGATTCTTGCAAGCAACCTTGGAGAGGGTTGCTACCCAAAATCCGTGCAATGTGCGCGACCATCCAACCTATGCATTGGCTTCTTGGCCCCTCGTAGGCTGTGACTCGACCCATCTTGGACGACTTCAACTTAGCATGTCTCACCTGAATGACCATCCTCCATCCTCCAACACCAAGACAGCGCGAAGCACGGACGAGCGACCTTGATTTGGTCTACATCCTCCTTGTTCATGAAGTCACTTTTCTGACGACAGCTCCAATCTTCTTCTAAACCTAGGCTCCACCATTACCTGCGCCCAGCGCGTGTGAGAGGAAGTGTTCTATGCATACGTCCCCCCGCTATGCGTGGTGATGCCCTCGTATCGGTACCCACTGGGCGCACCCGCCTGACTGCTGACATGCCCGCGAAGTAGCCTTGCATAAGTAGTGCAGATGCTTGCTTTTCCTATCATCTATCTCGAAGATTCTGCACAGGTACGTACCGCAACCTCTCTGGTCTCTGGGCAAACCCTAAGGTGTTGAGCTGCAAGCTACCCCAGGTGGCTTGCGTACCCGGAACTTTATTGTTGAGCCCTGTTTCCGCCACATGCACGGCTTTCAAGTAGAACGTTCTGTCTACACACACTTTGTCCAGTCTTTTTCGCCTTTGATGGGTGCTATTCCATGGAGCTGTTAAACGGGGCTTCCCACGGCCCAGTCCGGAGCAAATAGCGACTTACACCTCGCAGACTCCAGTGACGTCACCAGCTCAAACTGATGTGCTTGGTTCGGGCGGCTGGGTCAGGCGCATTCTCTTGAGATGTGACAAGGTAGGTAGATGGAAACTCTCCTCTGTTGCTTTGCTTACTGTACCTTCTAGGCTTGATGCGTTCGGGCTGGCCTGATCATCCTCTAAGAACTAACACCGCCGCCCCCGTAGTCGGGACTAACAACACCAGGCATGGCCATCCGCAGCCACCACACCCTCCTTTCTCACGATCGACCCATTCCCTGGCTTAGGCTAGCATCTCACGGGATCTCATGATCCCTGCCCCACATCGCTTGACTGCGAGCCGGCTGCCCATGAGTCTTCCGCTCCATCAAAAAGGTCTCGGATGCCACATCGATGTTCCTCAGCTTCCACGAGCGCCCTTGGTGTTGTTGTGAATGGAGCAGGGGGGTCCCTACCGCTACCTACTTAGAGCCATTCCAGGATTTAGCTTCACTTGCCGGCAGGAATGCTCCAGAGACCTATGTCTCCTCAAAGTCCTCTCTTGTACTTTGCCTTCTGGGTCCTCCCGAGATGAACCCTGGAGGCACACTGGGGGGATCGATCCCTGTCACGAAATGTTCCGTAACATTTTGATTCAAGGCTGTTACCGCTTCTAATACCCTTAGGATACTTATCCGAAGCTACCGAAATCTTCCAGAATAAGTGGCTGATCCGTCTGATCCCAAAGGACCCTGATTGCCTGCCAGACCGAAAGTGCTGGACACCACACAGAGCAAGTCGACATATGACAGCTCGATGCTGATGATGGGATCATGACACAATGCTTATTGTGATGTCCTTTGGGGATAACTCGAAGCTTTCCAGTTCCGTAGAACATGCCTGACAATATTTCGAAAGGTGCCATGTTGAAACCACCTTGACCCAATCGTCCTCTTCGCCTCACCGACTTTGACGAGACAACAACTGTAAGCCACGGCCTGGGAATGTCCAATGACATTACCTCTACGTGTTTCATAACATCTCATGCCCAGACGTTGGGCAGCGGGTGACTTTGCATGTGACCGTGCTCTGTGTGTGTGGGTGGGTTCATGTGTCTCGCTTTGGGCTATGGCTGCCTTGCAGCCTCCACGTTTGTGGCCGAAGAAGGCTCGTATGCATCATAGCGTGATAGATGTCGGCGAATGATGTTTGAAAAGGCTGCCGCACTTTACGGTGTCGCGAACGCGCGTTTTAGGGAGCGCCGCCCGCTTTGTTCGGAGCAGCCTTGCCACCGGGCATCCCAAGCACGATAGTCTCGTCTTTGCATGGTCAGCAGCGCGAAGAGTGTGCTTCAATAACCGGTTTCTGTTGAAGGCGGAGTGACCGGCGGTGCATCACCATGTTCGGTCCCGGTACTGCGCTCAGAGGCCGACTGAGGCTGCTGCAGGGCTCGGCGTAGGACGTAAGAGCCGCATGAAGCCTAACATCTCTCTGCCCTTCTTGTCACCTTGATGATGGTTCATCTCCTTTCGCATGGGGTTTTTTTTCTCGGATTCGAGTACCGTGGACATGAAGACTCGCACGCTGTTTGACGTTCTTAGCCGCTGTCAAAGTTCGACCACAAGAATGGCCAGCGGGCCGCTCCCTCTGGCCGTGCCGTAGCAAGATTCTTCGACAATAATATTTGGAGCTAAAATAGCCAGAGCTAATGTCGGCGGTGAGGCTGGGAAATTCGGGTAGGAAAAGCCCGGAGAAAAACGGGTGAGAATTCATCTCTGGAGCCGTACGGACGTCGATATTTGGTCGAGCTCTGCCGCTGCTGAAAACATCAACCCTTGCAGAGCGGGGGTTCCAAGACATGACGGTAGGAGTGGTGGTGGTGGTGTGATACACCAGTTCAATGTAGAGGCTGATTGATGCCTTACTTGAAGATGCTGCTCGAAGATACCCTCCCCCAAGCGACCATGCCCGATGTATTCGTCAAAGCCTCTTCTCGCTGCGAAAAAGGGATGCCTCAGAACACTCTGTCAATAGCCTTGTCCACAGTTGGGTTCCTGCTATGTTGCGTTCCGCCATCAGTACGTTATCCCGTCAGACGAGGACGTCCTAGGACCGTAGTCCTGAGATGCCTTCTGCGTTGGCAACCGAAAAGATGACTTTTCCTTTCAGTTCCTAGCTTCGAATGCACACTGGGATACTTTGGGGGACCGAAAATAAGACATTTGGAATGCGTGCGGCTAGTTTTACCGTGGGAATCTCATTTGCAAAGAAAGGTGATCAGTGACAGGGCAATGCTAACGCCATTCCTGCTATGCCTGTCGCTGGCGGGCGACTTCAATCTCGTTGTCCCACAATAATCTGTATCGTCGTAGGCTCTGAGGTCAGATCCGAATGGAGATTGTAGGCATTTTGGTGAAAGGGAGTGGATATTGACGCATCCAAGGTCGCTGAATCGTCAGACCTCTGGTGACGTGGTGATCTGCTTTCTAGCTCATTCAGAGGGATTTCGAGTAGGAGGAGGCTGAGTTTCCATCAGGTCAAATTCGAGATCGAGGAACGCATTCTAGAAATTCGAAAATCTGCTTCCGCGCTCGTTGACCATTGAGGTTTCATGATCGAAGTCTATTGGACAGCCTTGTCAGTGAACAACCGAGTTCTTCAATCCCGAGCCTCGCGAAGCCCTTCCCCGGCCTGGCCCAAGCGCCTTCCTAATCTGGACGCCAAGCAATGAGTCATTCTCGCTCATCGTGGCTCAAGCTGACCGAGATCCACTGATCGGCTTTAGGGCGACGCTAAGACAGCGCGCACTGTGACGATATCGAGGAGCAGCAGATGCACTGAGGACGGCATTGAGCGAGGGGGTTAAGAGAATGCAGAACATACGAGATGGGACAGGCGGAACGAGGGACAGCATAGAGCGACTGTCAGAATGATTCATATTTCGTCAGTATGGTCGGAGATGAGGGTGAATGAGGAAGATGCGGATGAGGATGAACCAACGAAGTGTAGCAGTGGTCGGAGGTGAGGAGAGATGATGGTAACACAACAGAAGAGGGGATGACTTATATAACTTCAAGTTTGAGGCGTCGTTGTTCATGCCGAAGAGTCATGAAGAGTCATCGCCAGCAAGCAGTCTAGATCCAATCAGACAGACACATGATCAAACATTTCACCATTGATGTAAGACTTCCCCAAAGCGGCCACAGGGTGGCGTGAACAAATTTAGGCTCGTGTGGATGAAGAGAGAAACGGAATCTGACGACAAACCTATGAGTCGCACTAATTTCAGGAAGAGAACGACATCGTCTGAGCACACAGTATATCTGAGTCTGTTAAAAAAACATTGGAATTAAACATCAAAGCTAACGTAACCTTTTGGTCGTAACACGCATAGATTCCCCAAACGCAGTTTATGTCGACACGCCAACAATACCGGGTAATGAACGACTTTTTCCTCTGTAAACCATTCTCCTCGTTCATAAAATCATCTTTCAGGGCCAGCTGGTAAGTTCCATCACCAAGACTTGCAAGAAAACCACCCCCGCATCCCAAGGCCGCATCATTTCTTGTTGAGCATCTCCCGCAAGGCATCCACCTCGGCCTCGCGTCGGGCCAATTTGAGGCGCAAGTCGTCACGTTCACCAGTCATGGCAGCCAGAGCAGCCTCTAGGTCGGCAATGCGATCGAGGCGCTTCTGGCGATATTTGCGCGCGGCAAGCGTGTTGCGCTGACGCTTCAGGGCCACCGTTTCGGCAGATTCGGCGTCTTGAGGAAGTGCGCGCTTGTGGCTGGATGAGGTGGTGGAAGTGGGAGACGCTGAAGAGGCTGGATTGGAAGGGAAGCAGGAGAAAAGAGACGATGGGTCCTGGGTGGCGGTGGTGGTTGTCGTTGAAGCTGTAGTTGTGGCGTGAGACACCAGAGGGTGTTGGTAGGTAGTGGTGGTGGTGAGGTCCAGGAGTTGTGATTGCGCTTGTGGATCATGGGAGAGTGATTCCTCTGGAAAACAGGTCAGCGTCGTATCAATTGAGCAGGATAGCAATCGTCCATGACTTACCACTCATCCCAACCGGCGACGTCTCACCCATGATGGGCAAGCCGGGCACATCCAAGCCCGCAAACAACTCAGGCACGTCCTCACCACCTGTGACAACACTCTCGAAGTCCAGATTGAAGTCACCGACAAACAAAAGCTCGGGGGAGACAGATGTCGCTTGTCTCTGATTGGCAACGAAACTCGGCAGGTCCTGAAGATGATTATACGAATGCGAGAAGAGGAGGTCATTTTCTTGGTGTTGGTCGGAGGAAAAGTCATCACCACGGTGGCTCGATGGCGCTCCGGAGTTGCTGCGGCTGGTAGTAGGCCATGATGAGACGAACGCAGCAGGCGGCGGATGAGCACGCTGCAGCCATGGATTCAGAGTACGGGCGCCTCCCCGCGAAGAGAGAGGCCTAGTTGCCTGGAAGGGAGAAGAGGAGAGCGGGTGGGCGGGAAGACGATGGCCGCCTGGAGTTTGATGGGGAAGAGGAGGGTAGGATAAGAGGGCAGCCTGGGGGACTCTTATAAGGTAGCCTGAGGAACGAAAATGTACAGTGCGTAAGGCGTGATCTGGACAGTGCTGGCTTCGGGAGGGGTCTTGGGTGTTGGCTGATCTCCCTCCGCTTTAGTTTCATCCTTCCGAAGATAATCGGGCGTGAGTCAGATCGCGGAATGCGGTCCAATTGAATTGACTTTCAAGCCGCAATGGTGATTCAGCCAGTAGAAACGGTTCTCTGCAGCAAAACCGTAGGGATCTTGGTAAATGCGAGGGGCTTACGGAGTAGTGTCGTCGGCTACCCCGTCCTGTGCGAGGATCCGCCTGCTAATAATAAGAGGCGAGGCCTTTCGTTACTGGCGGAACTGATCCTCGTTTAGCATGCGCCGTGCGGGAGGACGGAGTTGACGAAAACTCCGCCATTTTCTGTGATACGGTAGCATCATTTCGTGGGACGATGAAACCGCCGTGGGTTGCGTCCAGCGATACCGTGACATCACCGTCGCAGCCCGTGCCGTCAGCCCATCTCTTGGCGCACTTCCAACGTCACTCCACAGGAGATCTATCATAAACACACTCCAATTCTGGGGGACAATGAGAGGAGGGATCGGGCTCTCAGTGATATGAATGTTTGGTTGGTTGATTGTGCTTTGCTGATTTAATCACAACGCAGACAAGCCACGGCAATTCGAGACTGAAGACGGCACACTTTCATCCCGCGAAAGAGCACCGCCTCTGACTGGCTGGCACTCTCTTTGCACTGAGGCTAGTGTTGGCAGATGTTCGTGATTTAGGATCTGGGTCGAAATAACGGCATATCTACTACGAGTAAAGAAGAAATCGTAGAATTTCTGTGTGCAGTTGGGCTGTTTTGCTGGAATCACTGAAAAGGAGGCTGAACTCAACTCCATCATCTGGTACTGAAGATAAAGATCTATTCAGTGCGTTGTCCTAACCATGTTCGTGAGTAATATTAACAACGGTAACAATCATGACCCCCATCAGCGTCGGTATTTTCCAATCTGTCCGACTCGTCTCCGGCGACAGAAGCCAGTCAACCAGCTATGATACCGATTCGGATGCCCATTATCCTTCCAGTTTTCCTCATCACGCTCCCTCTGAAATCCCCTGCTTTCGAGCGTTGATAGATTAGGGTGATACCGCCGAAAGGCCGGCAAACGCCATGAGGACTAGCGGCATGATAGCAAGGAGTTTCTGAACATTGAGGGTAGCAACAGCGGCGTTGTTATTTGTGGGTGGCTTTGGTGTAGGTACGATGATGGTGGGCCGAGGTGTAGGCACGATGATAGGAGGCAGGGATAGAGGAATAGTTGGCCGGGGTAGAGTAACGGTCGGCTTGGGTACAGTGACAGTGACAGTCGGCTGGGGAATAGGCACAGGTGTGACAGTCGGCCGGGGGATGGGCACAGGTGTGATCGTCGGCTGGTTGGGTATGGGCACTGCAGACACAGTACTCGGTGGCGTTGGGATTGGAAGCGTTGGTACAACTGTAATAATTTTAGCGATTATGGTCAGCCAAGAAGGCGAAATGTTTTCTCACCTGGGCCAGTTGTTTGTCCTGAACCGGGGTTGGCTGCGACAGGTGCAGTAGCTGTGACTGTGACCGTTGCCGTTGGAGATGGCGTCAGGGAGACGCCGACAAGGCTGCAAGTAAGATTGTCAGGATCCGTAGCGAGCGGCACGCAGTCCATGATCAAGTCAGCGTTGGCTGCCTGACTGGCAATGAATTGTTGGATGAACGACATGGTAAAGATATAAAAGTCTGGCTGTGAAGAGCTGCACGGGAGGTGATAAGTCTATGATGGAAGAAGAAAAGGAGAAGAGACGGGCACCGAGGAGGAGTTGTGTTGTTGACACCGGGCACCTTAGCAAGGTAGGTGCTACCTTGGAGAAGTAGATATGAGGGAAGTAGGTATGGATCAGAGAGGTAGGTACAACTTAGGAAGGACCATGCCGGAAAAGTCTGAGAAGGAAGATGCACTTCCCCATGACCTGGCACGAAATCATGCAATCACCTAGGTACATCACAGCCCCAGACTTGATGACGGCATTCCCGGATAGACACCCACGTAATTCCCGTGGAGGAGCGATAAAAAAACCAAGACAGACATTGTGCTTGCTTCTCTGGCCGTTTCCCTGAGATCAGGAGTAGTTGGCCCAAGAATCATCAAATTCGTTCTTGCAGTTTGAGCCTCCCGTCGCTACGGAGCTGCCGCAAACCTTCGACGAGGTGACGTATCTCCGTAAATTGTGGATTTTTGTTGGTCTATCGGCTGCCCTCATAATAAATTCACAATGGATTGCCAGGATTGGGAAGGAATACTGTTATACCTTTCATTTCCTCAAAGAGGCTATCTACCTATCTACAGGGTTTGCACATCCTCCACCCAGGCGCCGTCCCTTCCATTTAGTCCTCCAAGAGTGTCACTCTGTGACTTTCCATTCCTCCAATCATAACAGTACACGGGTGGAAATAAAAATACAGGTTCTGTAACATAAAAAATCAACGCTGGGTATTCCTAGAAGTACAGTCTCTTTTGTACACCGGCTCAAGCCTCTCAAATCCAAGAACAAGTGTTTCAACCTATGTAAATCGACGATCCAGAGCGAGAGTGCGCCCAGTGATGTCCATGTCGATGTCGAAGGCCTCCTTGATACTGAAGCCTCCCTGATTGTGGACCCATTCACGGACGGACTTGATGGATGCCGTGTCGAGGACGTTGGCGAACTCATCCTCAAGAAGCTTCCAGGTCTCGTGGTAGGCCTTGGCCCGTCTCTCTTGTTCCTTGCGGAATAAGTAGCAATGCAACTTGAAGAGGCTCGACTCGGAGCGGTGCACACAGGCGAGACGGGTGGCCATGCCGTTCTTGACGGACTGGCCCTTGGAGGAAGGATGGAAAGGGACCATGATGTCAGATTTGCGGTTGAAAGATTCGTCAGATCGATTAGTCCATGGGGCCCGAGAGACGGTGTAAGCCAGATAAGAGCGGTAAGCAAGCCAATCAGAGCACTGCTTCCAGTCCTCAAGAATACTGGCGACTTTTTCACGATATTCGCTCAATGATGACTATAAAATGGGTTAGCTCTGCCGATGACACTTATAGAGAAGGGGCGGTAATCCTCAAAGTTTGAGGGGACCAAAAGGGGATACTAACCTTGCGGATCATGGCTTCAAGGCTCAATGCCGGCTGGCTAGGATCGAAGGTAATGGTGGCGTTCGTGACATTCTCACTGATGTCTCGTCGAAACTTCTCGAAATCCTTCTTGTGCAGTTCCCGGTTGGCCAAGATCTGAGCCTGGACCTCCTTTCGAGCGGTGCTGGAATCCTCCTTCGGAGAAGGGAAATCGAAGATGCCTTTGAGAGCAGACATATTGATGAGATGAATATCAGAGATGATGAGGGTAGAAGAAAGTGTGATGGTGCTGGAAGCTGAGAGTAGAAGTAGGCACAGGGCTGATAGCTGTGAGAGAGCTGGGAGCTGATACCGAGAGATTGATTGACGTGAGCGAGAGAAGTGTACGATGTGTTCGAATGTTTGAAAGAGAAAGAATATTTCTCAGAAGTTGGGGGGTCGAGGGGATTATATGTGTTTTTCAAACAAGCTTTCTCTGTAATGGATGATGGAAGCGGAGTTCAAGATTATGGTCTCTCTCAGAGGGAGCGCGGCAGGCTTTATATGTTGTTTTTCAGACAGGACCCTTATGTCTCTTTTTGAGTATCAAAAGGTTAGATAGAAAGGCCCAGAAAGATCTCCGCTAGCAAGGTTTCAGTGAGGCCTCGAACAAACATCAAGATACTTTTGAGTTGTGATGGCTTGGAGTATTAAACTTCTTAGAAACTATAATTCAAAACAATTAGCATCATATCGTACTACTTGGTCAACTAAGGAGCAGAAATACCAAGGGTAGAGGAAGCCCCGCGGGTTAGTGTCAAATAAGGACTCTGAAGTCAGCTTCAGGTGTTGAAAAGTTCTTTCTAATTTAGCCGATTTTCGGCCCCTATATGAAGTTCTCTTTGTCCTGAAGAGACCATGTAATCGCAACAATCTATTTATGTCAGGATCTTCTAAGGAAGAACACGGTCCATCACAAGGCGTCGATTTGGAATGACAGCTGCCAATGAAACGAATGACATTGGGGTCTCAAGCCTCCGAAACTCTCTGACCATGTAACACACTTTTGCAGATATGGTAAATAGGAGCGAGAACTCTATTCTTTAATCTTAACGAAGAAAAGGAGTGGTAAGTATAGCAGAAGATTGAATGATTCTCTGGGTCCTCGACCTCTACGGGCAATGAAAACTACAAACTGGTGCCACCAAGAAAAATCTTGATTCATTATGTGTCACATCAATCTTTTGAATATTCTCAAGGGATCTGGATAAAAAACTCAGACACGTTGCTGCGAACTCTACTTGCAGTTACCGCTTGATAATGAATCAGTCCACTTAATGTGATCCTTTTAATTTGACTCACTCAATCCAAGCATCCTACAAAGCTATGGATATGTTGAAGACGTATCTATTCATCATATTATATAGTTTATATCATCCGTATCACTTCTTTGGATATCTTTAGACGCTGTGGCTCACATCATAGCTCCTGATGCCGCCTCTATATGTGGTCGGGGCGTTGAGGCCACCATGGCAAAACTTCTCACCCATCACCTTCCTGTGAGCCTCTTCTCTATGTACCGAAATGGGACGTAAAACAATGAGCTCATCGCAAAGGCGATTTCAAACCCAATATCTCCAGATTTTTCAGCCAGCGGGCCGGTCCACCAGATCTGGGCCATGCAGGGAACCACCAAAGCATAGCAAATGACGCCGGCACCAATGGCCGCCACACCAAGAGGTAGTCGCTCGGCTACATTCCAGATAGCCTGATCATAGGAAGAGTAGTCGCCGTGGCGGAAGACGAGATGCTCAACCACAATGATGCCAACAAATGAGGCAGACCAATAACCGATCAAGGCGACGAAATTCTCCAAGTTGTCGAAGAAGTTGCTCTCGGCCTTGATGGCGACAGGGATGACGATGACGGTGACGACGATGGCGAAAGCGTAACGCGGGATCTTAATGAGGCCTGGAATCAGTGTCTGAAAGTTGAGCGTGATGGCGTACATGGTGCCAGCTGTGTTTCCCAACAGTGTCAGAGCCAGAATCACCACAACGAATTTGCCGAAGCCGCCAACAGAGCTTAACATCGCGACAAAAACACCTCCCAAACCAGTTTCATCGTTGGCAGCCGACCAGTCGGGGACATTGGGGATTGCACCCTGAATGGCAGCCCCAAGGGTCATCAGGACGATGGTAGGGATGACGAGGCCCAGATAAGTGTAGGCAAAGACGCGCCACGAGGGGACCTTGGGGTCAAAGTAGGTTGTGAGGTCACTAGCAATGGCGGCCCAAGGAATTTGATAGCTCGCAACGATCATGCCGAAACTGAGGATCATTGCGGGTGTGGCTGGCGTTTCAGGGGCGGCCTGATTCTTCAGTTGTGATCCGCCACACCCCGTTGCGATGGTGATGGCAATAATAGCGGGAATGAATGCGTACGATTCATAGTAGTGAAGGACTTTGAAGCCGCAGAAGGAGATGAGCAGAGAGAGAATGCCGATAATGACAATCCCCACGTCAGGAGTCATCGAGCCGCCTGAGACGGCGGAGAGGCACTGTCCACCAACGACATAAATGATGACAACGAAGCCAGCGAGGGTAGCCAGGTTCAGCAGTACAGGAATAGAAACCAAGTATCGGCTACGAGAATCTTAGTTAGCTCGGCTGAAGGTTGTTGTTTGAGAGACGTACCCGAAGCTATATCTAGCCTGGATCATTTGTCTCATGCCTGTCTTGGGGCCAAAGGTGGCGAGGTACGCCGGCGCAGCTGTCGACAAGAGGCAGAAGAACAGAATGACCAAGGCTGAATCCCTCAATCCCAACCCGTATAGGGGCCCCGTCATACCAAAAGTAATACTACCCGTGTCAAGTCAGCGCCTATCTCAACGGGACGGTGGAGTTTCGGCCGTCTTACCCCAGAATGTTGCTATTGATAGAGAACCAAACCGTGAAGATATTGTAGAACCGAGTGAGGGTGCGCTCTTCAATAGGTAGCGGTTGAATGCCTTTCTCTTCCACGCGCCCCATACGTAGAGCCTTGCGGAATATCGAAGACGCCTTGATGCTCATTGTGTCGCTGTGGTTGTCCTGCTCATGGTTGGGGTCCGCGGCAGCTGGAGCCGGAGGGAGCGCCTGGCCCTTCTCAGCGTCATTGGTAGCCATTTTCTATCTGCACCTAATGTAAGGTGAGAACCAAAAAGAAAAGATCAGTCAAGAAAGCGATTTACACAACAAAAGGAGAGGCTTGTGGCGCCCATAAACATATTTGAGTGCTCCGTGATGTGACTCGACGAGTCGTGGTCCAAGTCCGAGGCCAAAAAAAAAAATTCCTTGTTTAACTCTAGCTAAAGAGTCATGGCGCCGCGGGGTGCTTAGTTGCGGCATAAAGGCTGCAGTAGAACGGCTCTCCAGCAAATCATGACTTGCGAAATGAACCAGCGGCTTCTCTAGTGCCGTTCTCTTCACCCAAGAAAGCACCATATGGTACGGCCTAAACCCAGTCGCGTGAGGCGCAAAATGGCCTGAATCGTTGCCGATGCGCTCCGTAGTGGGATGGCCGCGGGCCGGAGGCGCTGTCCACAGCTTTGGCGGTGGCTAACACGGAGCCGTCGAACATTCGATGCGGGCTTCTGCATGCTTCTGTGGGCTCCTGCAGGTGTCTTGCATCCTGCATGTCGGAAGACCCCAAAGCGTTGCCTCCGGAAATAGTGAAGACATGCGCATTGCTTAGTGCAGCGCCAAGGAGGGCTCCAACGAGCCAAAGTCTCGAATTCCCATGACGAGACATTGTTGAATTGCCTAATAAGGCAATCCAATTCAGCCATGAGGTGATGCGTCGGGTGTTCTGGTTGTGCCCCTTCATGAGGCCTTTGATTTCCCGCGGAAGAACCCTCCCACAGCTCCCATGAGTCCTCCCAGGCCCTTTTCGTGGCTATCCGCAACCAACCCGCCTCTGATCCATCCCGGAAGCTTGTGCCGAATCCTCTCGGTTCCATACCGACGGTCCACGAGCACGATGGCCGCATAGTCGCCTCGGTGTCGGATCGCACGTCCGATGCTCTGATTGACCGCCCGCATGCACGCGTTCTCATAGAAGTCTCTGGCAGCTTGCTTCGCTCGTGTCGTTGCCGAGTCTTTGCTGAGGCCCTGTGCGGTCAAGTTCGTAACTGTCGTGCTCTCTATGTACTCAATCTTGGCCTTCCAGTCCGGGGAGGCAATGTTGGGGTAAGGTAGTCCGACAACGATGACACAACGGCCGAGCCGATCTGAGAAGTTGATGCCTTCCGACATCTTCCCACCTACAACACTTAGGAGGAGAGCTCCCTTACCGCTGCTTTCGGGTCCCAGGATGGCCTGAGAGTACTCTTGCAGCACCTCGTCACTTGACCCGCCGCGAGATTCTCGAAATAACGCTTTGCGCGTCATCAAGCGATCCCAGACAGTTTGCCCGTTTGCTGATTTTTGTTGCCATGTCGCAACAACTTCGTCAAGATACCCATAGCTGGGGAAGAAGACTACCACGCCATCGGGTACCAGTGAGCAAAGATTGAGTATTGTCAGACCCAGTTGCGTCACCATCTCTTTGTCGCCACGTCGCTGAAAACTGAACTCAAATGGTGCCATGCCAGGTCGACTTGTCGCCAACGTCCAGACACACAGGTTCTCTGGTGGTATAACATGGCCGCAACTGAGGGTTGTTACCTTCTCGGGATCTAAAGACGGAAACAAATGATCTTTATAGTCGTCAAAGGGTGACATGGTGCCTCCTGCCAAAATGACAGCGCGAGCGCTTGAGGCAATAGACGAGAATGCATGCGTCGGGGATAGCAGCAGATACGACAGCTGGATATCGGTTACCGGAGCGTTCAATTTTTGATAAAATATCCGCCCTTCAGAGCTCAAATTGGTGAGAGCGACGAGGAAGGAGACCAAGGTGTGAAGAACAGGCGTACTTCTACTTGGCGTGTTGGTCGGGCCAGCCTCAGTCTCGACATGGGCAACGTAACTCTCGATTTTAAAGGCCAGCTTGGACTCTTGAATGTATTTGATCAACTCGAATAAGTTGATCTGATCGATTCCTTTGGGTCGAGTGAGTTCCGTCGGATCGACGATGCCATGCTCCTGCTACCAAGAGTTATTTAGATGCCCAATTCGTTTTCTTAAGCACTTACCTTTAACTTTAGAGCACTCTCCATCCATTCAGTGAGGCCTTCTATGACTCTCCCGACTCTTCCAACATTGACTCGGTTGACGCCTTTCAGCTTCTTCCCAAACTTCTTAACATAGACCCCCAACATTCCCTTGCCCCTCTTCAAGTCACTCAATCGGATTTCTGCAGCATTGACATTGGCTACAGCATCCATGATGTTGTGTGCCTCGTCAATTATTACAATATTCCCCTCAAGCTTGATGCCTAAGGCTTCTCGGGCACTGCGCTGAAGTAACAATGGATATGGAAGTGTGATTATCTCCGCCCCTGGAAGAGCAGTTCGAGAGGCGTAATAAGGACAAACGGCGAGCGATTTTCCGAGTTGGTGCAGGTCCTCAATGTCTGGGAGGGTTGCCAGAGCAGCATCACGGAAGCGGTGTGTTTCTGTCAACAAATCCTCCTTGGGAACAAAAGCACATTTCTTGCCACTTTTTGGCTGTTGCAACTCGGCACAGCGGTCATTGATCGCTTGAACCGATCCCAGGCGAGAAACTGAAGGATTTATACAAAGCTTCTGGCGAGACGAGAGTGGTAGCAGCTTGACGGCCTCCGATTTCTCCATGTCGTGAGCTAGAGATCGAGGAACTGACGGCGGGAACGACGGGCGGCGGAGTTCAGAGATGAATTGCGAAAGTTGAGAGTGAGTTCTGGATGTGTAATAGATCTAGCATGTGTTACTGCTTTATTCATCGAACTGAATGCGCTCGGTGACCGCACCTTGACCTCTTCTTCAAGAATATCGTCATCTTCAGGATGTTCTGATCGACCTCCCAGTCCCATCCGAGTGAGAACATCTCGCGACTCTTTACTCAGCCCAGAAAGCGCATCATTAGGCCCAGAGTCGCCTTCGTCAACGTCATCTAGGAGCCACTCGGCATCTTCGTCAATAATTTGAGAGTTCGTAGCGTGAGAGTGATCTGCTATGCGTCTCCGCTTATGACCACGTTCTTCGAGTGCCTTTTCTTTCAGTCGAAGCGCCTCAAGCCGTTGCTCACGCTCCTCCCACCGCCTGAGAAGCTCTTCTCGCTTCCGACGCAAGAGCTGGTCAACAAGCCAAGCAGGTTCGTCTTTGTAACTTTCTGCTGCAGATTGCAGAGAGGCCTCAAATTGTGTGGATTTGTAGTTTCGGAGCCATGTTAGGGATGCACATATCAGAGACAGAGATTTGCCCTGGGATTTTCGCTTAGCTTCTGATAGAGGAAAAAAATGACACAGAACACAAGACCGCACACATGAGGTCTCATTCTAGTGCAAGATGTAGCCAAGAACTTACAGTCCCTGTCGGACTCTCAAGGATGCCGACTTGTCCGTCACCGGATTGAAGCACATTGTAGACAGTCTTCATGAACTCTTCCTGGACATCGTAAGGTGTGTAAGGATGATGAAAATCGAGATTCTGTAAGTTGTGTGCCACATCATCAACTGGCTCTCCCGCCATCTTCAACCTCCCAAATTGCTGATCAGGTCCATCGAGAACGCGTCTGTATCCCAGAGGCGCGCCCAAGGTAATCGGGCTTACCAGGCCGTTTATTGGTGGGTCCTCCCCGCTCTCACCACGGTGAGGCCGCGATGTCACCTGACACCTTTGTGCACGGACCATTTGTGGCTCCCACACACACATTGCCTCTTAGGGTTGCCCTGCCCTCTCGCCTAACAATTTTCCGGTGGGATCCATTGAGGCCAGGCGCAAAAACATCACCACTGACTTCCAGTCTTCGACCGTGAACACCGGAAAAGCGACAACACCACAGCCGTCGCCATGCCTACCCGATTCTCGAAGACCCGCAAGCAGTACGTCTATACCATGTTTCCGACAGCGACGGTCGCTCAATCGGAGATCTCTTCTCGCTATTGAACCTGCCGTCGCTCCTCCAGCAAAGACATCGTGGGACTGACTCTTTCTTCACAGCCGCGGCAATGTGTCCGCCGGTAATGGACGTGTCGGCAAGCACCGCAAGCACCCCGGTGGTCGTGGTCTTGCCGGTGGTCAGCACCACCACCGTACCAACATGGACAAGGTTCGACAAACCGAAGCGCAAGACGAGGCGAAGAGACAACTGACGCAGGCGATAGTACCATCCCGGTTACTTCGGTAAAGTTGGTATGCGATACTTCCACAAGCAGCAGGCCCATTTCTGGAAGCCTACGATCAACCTGGACAAGGTACATATCCCGATGTTTCTCGAATTTGGCGGGTGTTGGATTTGAGCTCTCGATGCGCGAATCCTTGGGTTTACGTTGATGGCTGACCTTTTCATAGCTCTGGTCGCTCGTTCCCGCTGAGACCCGCGAGGCCTACCTCTCCGGCTCCAAGAAGGACACCGTCCCCGTCCTCGACCTCCTCCCCCTCGGCTACTCTAAGGTCCTCGGCAAGGGCCGTCTCCCCGAAGTCCCTCTTGTTGTGCGCGCGCGGTGGGTGAGCAGCTTGGCTGAGAAGAAGATCAAGGAGGCTGGCGGCGTTGTTGAGCTTGTGGCATAAATGACATAAATAAACACCTATGCTGGCTGGAGTCGGGCTTGTGGATTTGGGAACCGGAATTTTCATGGAAGAAAATGGTCCCGGCCCCTGTGCGCCGTTAAAGGAGATGGGGAGGGACCTGGGTTGGTCGGCTTCGAGCATTTGCATCAGGGACTCTCGAACGGAGTTTAACGAATAAAATCGATTTTCGCCCATGAATTCTCGTGTTCCAAGACTCTTGGTATCAAGACTGGTGCTTTCACTTTGGTGCACTTGTGGAGGTAATGGTCACGTTGGGACATTATTAAGAAGGGATATCAGGATGAAAACTCTCGTTACCAACTCCTGGTATCTGAAATGTGCGTCCAAATGCCTGGCTAAGAACTCCCAAATGCAACCTGTCAAGCACCTTACGCCGTGACTCAAATGACCTGCGGAAACAATACAAGCCATTCCCACGCCCATGCAGAGCGTCCCTGTTCCAAATGCTATATAATGCAAGGAAGATCGAGAAACATTCTTATACCGCTTGCAGCATATCCATCTCGTCTTCGTCTCCCAATTCCTGGCTCGCGGGCTCATCAATCCTGAGAAACTCATGTTCCAGAGCTTCTTGTGCAGTAATTCTCCTGCTCGGATCCAGGTCCATGCACCGTTCCAAGAACCTGACTGCCAGTTTCTCGTCGGGCGTCAAAGGCTTGTCATCGGTACGACATGTACTCCAGAGAATAATCTTCTCCATGCTGAAGCCTTGCTGCCCTACTGTTGGGATGCTGGTTTCGAAAACGCAGCCGTGGAGTAGGCCAGCAGCCTTCATCCGCTTCGAGCCAAATATTGTAGCTATCTCAATTATGGCTTCCACGTCGTCGGCAGAGTTGAAGAAGGGAAACCGCTTAGAGAGGATAGTAAGGATGATGACACCTGCGGACCAAATGTCGATGGCAGTGGTCTGTTCAGTGCACTTGAACAAGACCTCAGGAGCACGGAAGCCCCTTGTGCCAGCTCGGTTCGCACGACGAGAGGGCCGGGTATCCGATTTGGGATATCCCGTCTGAGGATTTCCGCCGTTCTGTGCCCAGACAGAGCTGCCTTGGCGGAACTTGCGCGCCTCTCTCGTTTCGTGACATAGACAGGGCTTGCAGTCCGAGCCTTCTCGTTCCGCCAGACCAAAGTCTACAAGGACTCCTCGCTGCGTTGCCGGGTCGTAAAGAAAGTTGGTTGGCTTGATATCTCGGTGCAGGATTTTATGGTCATGAACACTCTTGAGAGCGGTGAAGAGAGCGCGCAGATAGATGGCAATGTCAGGTATCGTCATGTCTCTGAAATAGGCTCGGAAGTCCCCATGGCGGAAGTACGGCAGGATGGCGACCACTTGGTCGGTATGTCGGAACGCTGTGATTAGGGGGCAGACAGAAGGGCACTGGCGGAGGTCATGAAGGAGTTCGAGCTCGTTGAGGATTCGAGAGGGACTGGATGTGACGTAGATTTTCTTGATGGCGACGTATCGGGCTTTTCTCCGGGACCGGTGGGAAGAGTCGCCTGATTGCCTCTTGAGCGGTGGAGGCGTCCATTTTGTAGAATCATCGTCGTAGTCCCAGCTGTTGTCGTAGTGGTCGTACATGAGGTCTTCGGCTTTGTATACCGTAGAAAAGGTACCTTGTCATGTCAGATCAAGCGCCCAAACCAGACTCCAAGGATCCGTACCTTCGCCAATACGTTTAATCAATCGATACTTGTCCCGGAATCCTGGGAAATCGCCTTGTAGCTTGTCCATATCGGCTTGGACGGTGCGGTCTACCTGCTCGTCCTCAGAGCTCTCCTCGGCAGCCTCTTCCTGCTGATCGTCTTCCTCCGGTTCCGCCTCTTCTGTGGTCTGCCCGGCCTCTTCAGCGCCGTCGTCTTCAATCATCATTTCCGTGTCTTCAGTCCGGGCATCCTCGTGGATCTCGAAGGCATCAGGGTGGTGTTGTCGGATGACAGTCGCCATGGTGCCTCAAATTTGGTCCTGGCTGGACTAGTTGGGTTCGTGCCGAAAACGCTTGCGAGCCAGGGCTTCTATTGCATTGGGTAGGGGAGCCCGATGGGGAGACGAACAGAATGAGGAACGGGCTTGTGATTGGGGAGATTCCAGGGCAGCTTCGCCTTTGTTGTCATTCAAGGTTGGTGTTTTTGGTGGAGGGGCTTATATCATCGGTGTGGCTGCAGGGGTTCGGCCAGCCCAGACACGCGGTTTTTAGTAGGCAATGGCGGGGAAGCCCCGAAAGCGCGTCCAAACAAAACAAACACAATCCGTTGCCAAGGGACCTCCACCGTTATCAACATCATCACCACCACTTTCTTTGCGCCAGCTTGCGCATTGTTACGGAACGCCGGAGCGCGCACAAAACACCAGCATTTGGTTCCATCAGAAGTAAGAGTGTCTCTCCTACCGATTCCTTGAGCATGTTGCTAACAGCAGCAGCCGCGCCCACGAATCGAAATCGGGGCGTTCAAGTAGTGTTGGTCCCTACTGTCCCGCATCCGTCTGCCAACATTTCAGCTACTTCTTGACCGAATTTCCCATTGTTACTCTCTCATTTCGCGCGTTTATCGCGTGCAGACATCTCCGTCACCATGGAGGCCATCAACTTCGACATCAACGATGCGCTCAAGCATTACATGTCCGACCCCGCGAGCATCCCCACGCCCGAGGCCGACAGCAGCCTCTTCGACTGCGAGAATGACCCCGAGGCCCTGACCAACCCGGTTATAAACCCGGTGTTGAATCCAATCATTGACGCGGTCGCGGACAACCCAGACGCCATCATGCGCGCAAGCAACATAGACTCTCTGCAGTTTCTCCTCAAGTTAGCACCTACTTCCCTTCGCCCTTCTCAACTGTCGCAAAAAGGACGCGATTCTGAACTGTTTGACTCCTCCAGATACACCGCCTACCTCCCTACGCATGCTCTGAGCAAGATATTCGATCTTGTTATGAGCGGGTTGAGTGCCGAAGCCGATGCTGTGCACAACGATGTCGACTCTCCCGACGAGCAGGACTCGGTCCCCCACCATAAGAAGCTCCTCGAGATCTATGGCTTCCTGCTTCAGTGGACCATCGCTGCGGTCGAGACTAAGGCCGCTGAGAAGACCTCTGCAGCACCTGCAGCCAGGGGCCGGGGCAAGCCCAAGAAGGGAGCAGCAAAGGACAAAGATGGGAGCTGGGATTCTGCTACGCAATTACAAGCAGCCCTCGATATCATGTGCAAGGTCCTCAAACTGAAGCTCTCTAAGATTTTCTTGACCACCAGCGAACGAGATACGTTCATCGGTCTCCTCACACGCCCAGTCTACATGATCCTGGAAAGCGAGCAACGGGTCAAGACAACGACCATCCGCATGCACTGTTTCAAGGTCTTGTGCATTGCCGTCAAGCACCACGGCCATGGATATGGTTCGAAACCTGCCGAATACCTAAATCTGCATTTGACTGACAGTTCTTAGCTGCACAAATTAACATTATCCAGAACTTGACCTACTTTGAGCATTTGTCAGAGCCAATGGCAGAGTTTTTGCATATTCTTGCCGAGACTTATGACTACCCTCAGCTTGCTGACGAGGTCTTGCGAGAGATCAGCAACAAGGAATTCAACTCCAACGATACCCGAGGACCGAAGTCAGTCTCTTCATTCATCGCCAAACTCTCGGAGCTAGCCCCGCGCCTGGTGATCAAACAGATGACAATGCTGGCCAAGCAGCTGGATAGCGAGGTAAGGCATGCTTCTGCAAATATGCTCATCATTAAACTGACTCCGACAGTCATATACTCTCCGCTGTGCTCTGATCGAAGTCTGTGGAAACATGGTTGCGCATCTCAGCAGACAGGATGAGCGCAGTGAAAACCACAAGTCGCAGCTGAATGCCTTTTTCGATGTTCTCGAGGAACGATTCCTAGACATCAACCCCTACTGCAGATGCAGGACCCTGCAGGTCTACATGAAGCTGTGCGAATTGGACCAAAAGTTCCCCAAGAGACGCCAAAAGGCGGCTGAGCTCGCCTGCCGAAGCTTGGAAGACAAAAGCAGCAATGTTCGCCGCAATGCTATCAAGCTCCTTGGAACCCTTATCAAGACGCATCCTTTCACGGTCATGCATGGTGCTCAACTTTCGAAGAAGGAATGGCAAGGTCGTATGGACAAGGTCGATGAGGAGCTAAACGCCCTGAAGCCACCCCCGGGAATGCCTGGTTTTGGGGAGGATAAGGCAAACACTACTGTCGACAACGAGCTCCTAGATGAAGCCACCCAGATTGGCTCCCCTGAGAAGCCAAAGCCAATGACCGAAGAGGAGAAGGTGGCTGCCATTCAAAGGGCCCAGGAGGAGGCCGCGACGAGTGAGGCCATTGAGAAGCTCACTCTGACGCGGAGATACTACAATGAGGCCCTCAAGTTCATCGACGTCCTTCACGACGCCACTGGCACGATTTGCCAGCTTCTTGGATCCAAGAACAAGAGCGAAGTCATCGAGGCGATTGACTACTTCGAAATTGGCGACGCCTATAACATCGAGCAGAACAAGGTCGGCATTCGACGCATGCTTCGTCTCATCTGGACCAAAGGCAACAGTGACGAAGGCAAGGGCGTACAGACTCATCTCATTGAGTGTTACAAACGACTGTTCTTTGAGGCTCCCGACTCGTTCAGCCCCAATGACGCAGCAAACTACATTGCTCGCAATATGATCAGTCTTACATTCGGGGCTACTCCTGCAGAGCTCACGTCGCTTGAACAGCTCCTCGCGACAATGATGAAGGGCGGCATGATTCCCGAGATTGTCATCACCAAACTCTGGCAAGTGTATGGCTTCCAGAAGCGAGAAATTTCCCGAGCTCAAAGACGTGGCGTCATCATTGTTCTGGGCATGCTCGCAACCGCAAACCCGGAAATCGTGGTTGGCGAGATGGAAACGATGCTTCGTACCGGGCTCGGTGCTCATGGCCGAAACGACCTCCAACTTGCCAAATACACATGCATTGCTTTGAGACGCATCAATCCTACCGGTCGCCAGGCCAAGGACTCCACAGTCAAGTTCTCGCGTCTTCCAAACGATCATGCGGTCTGCTCCAGACTCGCTGCCATCACGGAAGTCCCATCGGAAAGCAAGGAATGGTATGGAGTTGCTGAGCAAGCTATCAACGCCATCTATGCCATCTCCAAGCATCCCGATACCCTTTGCTCTGAGATCATCCGACGCAAAACGCGACAGGTCTTTGGACAGCCACAGTCTCGTCCTTGCTCCCGAGATGAAACAAAGGTGGTCCCCGATGCGGATCCCACTGTCTCTCAGCCCGAAAAGCCCAAGAAGCGGGACAATGCTATTGCACTGTCACAGCTGCTGTTCATTGTTGGCCATGTGGCCATCAAGCAGATCGTCCACCTAGAGCTCTGCGAACTCGACTTCAAGCGTAGAAAGCAGGAGAAGGAGAAGCAAGCAACTCAAAAACCGGAAAAGGACAAGGAAGACGCTGATGAGCTCGATCTTATCGGCGGAACGACTGAAGATGACTTCACCGAGGCCATGGCGCACATCCGAGAACGAGAGCTGCTCTATGGACCCAACTCATTGTTGGCTCTATATGGTCCTCTCGTCTCCGAGATTTGTGCCAATAACACCACATATGCCGATAAGGGACTGCAAGCAGCGGCCACCCTGTGTCTAGCCAAGCTCATGTGCGTGTCGGCCGAGTATTGTGAGACGAATCTCCCGCTACTGATCACTATCATGGAGCGCTCGCCCGACGCCACGGTTCGTTCCAACGCCGTCATTGCTCTTGGCGATATGGCAGTCTGCTTCAACCATCTCATCGACGAGAACACGGACTTTTTGTACCGCCGCCTTGCCGATGATGATGCATCTGTCAAGCGAACGTGCCTCATGACGCTGACCTTCCTCATCCTTGCCGGACAGGTCAAGGTCAAGGGTCAGTTGGGTGAGATGGCGAAGTGTCTTGAGGACGAGGATCGCAGAATTGCCGATCTCGCGAGGATGTTCTTCACTGAGCTCAGCACCAAGGACAACGCTGTTTACAATCACTTTGTGGATATGTTCAGCTTGCTCAGCGCAGGTGGAAGGATGGACGAGGAGAGTTTCCGCAGGATTGTCCGGTTCTTGCTGGGTTTCGTTGAAAAGGTAAGTATTCGTAGAATCCCAGTTTGTGAGACATGCAGTCGCTAACCCTTTTGACAGGATAAGCATGCTAAGCAGCTTGCCGAGAAGCTTGCCGCTCGGTTGAACCGTTGCGAGACGGAACGACAATGGAACGACGTGGCTTTCGCGCTCGGCCTGCTCCCCCACAAGAATGAGGAGATCACCAAGGTTGTTTCAGAAGGTTACAGGATGGTCCAGGCCTCGGCATAATTTTGATTGCTATTTTTATTTTTGTCTCGTTCGGAATGGTTGGGTTGGCGGTAGCAGTAATGATGGAACAAATGATACTAATTCATATCTTCGCTTTGCCTACCTATCAATTTTAGGAATATTATGTTGTATGCTTAAGTCTAAGTCGGGTGGCTTTTGTCCTCTCTTTGGTGTTTCATTGATCACTCTTTTTCATTTACATGGTATCATATCTTTTCATCTCGCTCTTTTACTAGTATATCCTATTGCGATGTTGTCTATCTTCTCGTCATTTATTACAAGAAACTCTCCGACGGGGAAAAGTCTTCAAGTTGTAAGTTGTATGTTTGTCTCAACTGTGACAGGGAACTAGGGTTATCTGAGACCGTCTAACAAACCCATGATTTCACTAATAAGTACGACCAAACCCGGCTTGCGAGCTCTTGTTGAGATCGTTATAGATCTCAACGCTAAACTTCCTTATGGTTCACGAAGTTGCAGGGTAAGCGGATGAAGAACCTTGGGTGGGGACGCGGGCGAGTGAGCGCCATACTGGCGGACCATCTCATCCGGAACCTCTACGTAATAAATGCACATTCTGCGAAGGAGCGAATCACGAAGATATAGGATCAATAGTTCAGTTTCACGAAATGCATGGACGACGATTTGTTTCTAGCAGTATGAGGCGGTTTCCGCCGACAACCTATGGCTTGTGACTCCGCGCCTGGGATGGCCGGAGCCCGCAAGCGTTCCGATCTCCTGACAGAACGAATGACCGACTATAGCGCGCAATCTCTCCATACCGTCGCCACCGAGAACGGCATCAAAGGAAGACCTTCTAGAATACAGGTGTGCGATGTTAGGGTTGTTTATTAGTAGAATCTTCGGATTAGTTAACTAGGTAATTATGCACGCGCCAAACCTTTGCTATTCGAGGCGGTTGTCGGGAGGCGCGAAGATGCACTAACATGAGGCACAGACCGCCTCAAATGCAGGGATTCCACCTCATAAAGACGGGAGACAGAAACTAGAGACTAGAGTGCATGGATTCGGCTAAGAGGACAAAGAGAGGTGATTGACAAACTTACCGAGTACCTGCCTCGTGGGTTTGTGAATGCTTGTCTGCAGGGGATAAACCGTTGTTAATCTACACCTAAGGCGGGGAATGGGAATGGGAGGATACATAGTTGCACACAAGCAAGCTTCGGAAGGCGAATGAGCAATGAGTGATGTGACGCGGCGGAGCGTAGGTTAGGTTCGCAGGCAGAGGCAAGCCCAGTGATGAGTGGCCGTTGTCCAGTGGAAACTGCCCTGAGTTGTGGCTGGCTGGGGTGGGCACGGGTCGTCGCTTGGTGAGAGTGAGCCGTCCTGAGGTGGGCCAGAACCTTGGAAGGGAGAGCGGCGAGCGGGCAGCTACAGTGGAGGGCAGGCAGCCTACCAGCCTACCAGCCTACCAGCCTACCAGCTCCTGCCCGTCGCCGTTGCGGCTGACCAGCGCCCGTGGAAAAGTACAAAAAGGGCGGGTCTTCCCACCCTATTTTGCGGCAGTTGCGATAGCACGTTGCGACTAATCCATGTACCTCGCCTGCTGCAAACGCTCTCGAACTCGACGCCATTGCCTAAGGCGGCTCCCCAACCCAGCCTGAACAAAGACAGCTACTCGACTTTGTCCTCTGCGACCCGGACGCCCCACCGGTTCTGTCGTATTCATACATATTCTGTTTCCCCATCTCAGTCCTGATCCCGGGATTCGATCAGATATCATCGCGTCCTCGCCCCCCCGCGGCTACCTTGTTCCATCTTCCGATCCAAGGTGTCACCTTTTTTGCCCCTCCGGGCGCCCAGACCATCACACCGGCACCACCTCATTTGCTGGTCTCGCGCTCGCTCGCATCATCCGACGGACTATTATTCCCGCAGCTCCGGATCCCACCACCCACGTGACGGTACCCGCTCGCTTGCACAGCCAGCTTCTCTCCGCTTGCGGGAGGTCCCAAGTGCGTCACTGCCGCGGCCAAGTTGCTCCCCACCCAAGCAAGCCCCGTCACCAGCCACGATCTCTGGAAGCTCCATCCGTTGTCTCGACGCGACCAGAGGAAGCCTTCGCGGTTTCTTTCCACCAACAACATCTGCGCCAACGAGAATCGATTAAACCCATTGGGAAGCACCACGAGTTCCTCCGCATCGCCTCTGCAGACCCTGCTCGTCTAGACTTTCCAAATCGTTGCTCCCTCTGCCTGCGGTGAGGCCATGGGCTTGGCTCGAGCTGTCGCGCCGAGAAGGATCAAGAAGAGGGGAGCACTCTAGGTACGTGTGTCCAACCGTTTCGAAGCTAGAATCAGACGGAGCTTCGAGTAGAACCGCACTTCGCGTGGGAAATATTGGAACGCGAGGGAGTCTCAATTGAAGACGCGCTGACACGGTATGACATTGTAGAAATCAACTGACCCAACATCAATCTTCATCACATCAATATTAATACTCGCACCGTCGCCGCGGTCGCCGCGATCGACGGCCACCCCAAAACCCACAATGTATGACAAGGTGGTCTCTTTGGGCTCTCGCCTGCACTACCCGATTACCATTACGAAGCTATTCAAGTCGCCAGGGGACTCCATTAAGAAGCAAGAGAGCATCCTCGAGTACAAGTTCACCTTCAAGCGCACAGTCAACGATGATGAGACGATCGAGGAGTCATCATATACTGAATTCGATAGCCCCGCCGAAGGCATCCTCAAGGAATGGCGCCTCAAAGAGGGAATGGTCATTGGCGCTGACGCTCCTTGCATGACGGTCGAAGAGTCATGCAGCCACGAGGTTCAGATTCAGGGCATGTGTAGCCTTTGCGGTGCTGACATGACGGAGACGAACTGGGCCAGTGAGGAGAGGGGAACCGACCGCGCGATGATCAACATGACGCACGACCAAACGGGGTTGATGGTCAGCGAGAACGTCGCCAAGAAGGCCGAGCATGATACCCAGAAGCGACTGCTGCGTCAACGCAAGCTGAGCCTCGTGGTCGACCTCGATCAGACCATCATTCATGCCTGCATAGATCCGACGGTTGGAGAGTGGCAACGAGATCCCACGAACCCCAATCATGAAGCCGTGAAAGATGTCAAGAGCTTCCAGTTGAACGATGATGGACCCAGAGGCTTGGCTAGCGGCTGTACGTACTATATCAAACTACGACCTGGACTTTACGAGTTCCTCGAGGAGATGTCAACGCTCTACGAAATGCACGTTTATACCATGGGTACCCGGGCCTATGCACAGAATATCGCACGCATTGTCGACCCAGACCGGAAGCTGTTCGGCAACCGTGTTATCAGTCGCGACGAGAACGGCACCATACTCTCCAAGAGTCTTCAGCGTTTATTTCCTGTCAGCACTGACATGGTCGTCATCATCGATGATCGGGCTGATGTTTGGCCGATGAATCGACCTAACCTCATCAAAGTGGTACCGTACGATTTCTTCAAGGGCATTGGTGATATCAACTCCAGCTTTTTGCCCAAACGCCAAGATATTATACCCTCTAAACCCAATGGCAATGTTTCCGAGGCCGGTACTAATAAGGGCAAGTCGGTATCTAAGCCCTCGCCCCTCGAGGAACTTGCTCGAATGGGAGGAGACGATGCCAAGAGCCTTAAGATACAAACAGAAGAACAAGAGAAGTCATTGGAGAAGCAATTGGTTGATCGGCCGCTTTTGCACATGCAAGAGGAGTTGGACAAAGAGGATGAGCAGACACAAGACCCTGACGGTGGCGGCTCGACTGGAAGCCATATTCGACAACATGTCTTGGTTGATGACGACGAGGAGCTCATTGCATTGCAAGATCACCTCACTGATTTGCACACTGCCTTCTACGAGACATACGACCGGCGACGGGAAGAGAGAAAGAAATCGGAGCCCATTCACCCTCCTGCCCACAGCAAGACTCGCCGGCGTTTATCTGTGGATGACGGCGTCGATCTGTCAATGGTTCCAGACGCCGGTGATATCCTGGACGAGCTCAAGTCGAGCGTGTTGTCTGGTCTCGTGATCGTTTTGTCTGGCCTGGTGCCTCTTGGGTTCAATGTTGAAGACTCCGAAATCGGTATGCAAGCACAGAGCTTCGGCGCCCAAGTCCTGGACAGCGTATCAAAGCGAGTCACCCACCTTGTTGTGGCTTCTTCTAGGCCTCGAACGAAGAAGGTTCAGCAAGCCGCGAAAATTTCTAGTATCAAGATTGTCAATCAGAATTGGCTTACCGACTGCCTTAGTCAGTGGCGACGGCTAGACGAGCGGCCATATTATCTGGACATCTTGGATGCGGATCGAGAGCGGACGGATGACACGACGGACATGGCATCAGACGAGGATGAGGACGAGGAGGGTGAGACGAGAGACCTAAAAGATTTCGACTGGGACACTGCGGATAAAGAGATGCAAGAGCTTCTGGGCCTGGATGATGAGGATGAACTCGACTCGGAAAGTGGATTTGACAGTGGGATGAATACCGACACAGAGACCGATAGTCCCCAAAAGAAGGGCCTGAAGCGGAAGTCACGGGCTGATAACGAGGATTCCGATGACGACGGCACTTCAAGTGTGACTGGCGAGAGCATATTGGCCAAGAAGCAGCGGGTGGCACGGAATCGTGGCGAGTCCATCCTTCGATCTGTCCAGACACAAAATGGCGATGACGGGGAAGATGAAGGGGACAGCCTCCCTACGCCGGTACCAACTGGTGATGAGGCTGTGGAAGGTAACGCACGGTCCGTCAATTATGATCAACAGCAAGCAGACTTTGACGATGATGAGTTGGAGCGAGAACTATTGGCAGAGTTGGAAGCGGCAGGCGATTAACGGAATTGGCGTATTTTTGCGGATGGCATGGTTTTAAATGTAGGATCTTTTCAAGGGGCATTTTAGAGGGGACCGGAGTGTACAGCATCAGGGTCCTAGCCGGGTGATTAGTTGAAGTATAGTATCTTGATTATACTTATTATGCCCCATATCACTGCAAAAGGGTAGATCAACGAGATACTATGTTTTGATGAGTAACCTGTTTCAATGATATTGAGACGTGAAGCAGGGACTTGTGATTCTAAAGCCATCCCGCAGAGTCTTTTGTACAAGTGACGATGGAAATAAAGAGCGGCTGAATGCAATTATGATCTCGCTCGTAGTCTGAATACGCCATTGAAACGAGAAGAGGTGATTTGGTGTCTTTCCAATCAGAGACTAAGCACGTTCAGAGGTTAAAGATCTAAAAAGGAGTGGCTTGAGGTCGGAGGAGCGACGGAGTCGAGGGATAGATGATTAGCCCGTGCTAACAGTTTTGCCAGCAAATCAGGCTTGACCGCGATAATACAAGTTACTGCTGTAACCCGCTCGACCACCGGCCAGACTTCCGTCCGGATCCACCCTTCCCGAATCCGCTTCCGGTACGCAACCCCGAAGCCACCGGCCAATCTCAGGGCCACTGAGCTCATGACGCCTTGATTTGTCTCACGGACGCGGAGTTCGATGGGATAACATCTGTCCGAGTTTCTTAGTAATGGTCTGTCGCCTGGGCTACAGTCTAACATATAAGGAGAAGATGGGATCTCCTTGTCGTTTGGACAGTATCTCTATTGCACACCTATGCGACCGTTCTTAATATCTATTCGGATTTCTTCGTTTACGTGTCGTTCATATTATCCTACTAGAAGGCTGTATTCGAGTTCAACCATGGTTACTTACGGCGGCTTCAACACGGACACTGATGTCCCCGACCTCTCGGGCAAAGTGATCTTTATCACTGGTGGTACGTCTCTCCTCTCTTTCCCCCCTCCCCTTCTCTGCCTGCTCTTATTCCCTGCTTTCAACAAACCTGTACTCACTCAAACTAAAGGCACCGGCGGCGTCGGCAAGACTGCCGTCCTCGAATTCGCGAAACACAACCCAGCGCACATCTTCTTCACCGGCCGCAACCAGAAGAGCGCCGACAGCGTCCTCGCCGCCGCCACCGCCAAGACGAAGATCACCTTCCTCAAGTGCGAGCTTACATCCCTCGAAAGCGTCAAGGAGGCCGCTGCCGGCTTCACCGAGTCCCGCCTCGACATCTTCGTTGCGAATGCTGGCATCATGGCCCAGCCCCTTGGAACGACGGCCGACGGCTACGAGGTGCATTTCGGTATCAACCACATGGGGAACACGGCGATGCTGCTGCGCTTGCTGCCTATTATGGTGCAGACCACGCGGCTGCCGGACGCTGACGTGCGTTTCGTGGCTCTCACCTCGCAAGGCGCGCTGGGCCATCCCCCTAGTGGCATCGAGTTCGAGACTATACACTCGACGCAGGCGAATATCCGCCTTGGGCCTTGGGGACGATACGGCCAATCCAAGCTAGCCAACGTATTGACAGCCAAGGAGCTGGCGCGACGCTATCCGAAGATGACGGGTCTGGCTATTCATCCAGGCGTGGTGAAGACCGAGCTAGTGACGGAGTTGGGCTTCTGGCATCGCATGTTGGTACACGTGACGAACCCACGGGGGCTTATGACTCCCGAGGAGGGATGCGTGCATACCGTATGGGCGTCAACGGCCAAGGGGGTCAAGGAAAAGGTGGCCAAGGGCGATGCGGGATTCTTCGAGCCCATCGGACAGCCGCGAAAGGCGACGGCTATGTGCCATGACATGGATTTGGCGAAGAAGCTTTGGGAGTGGACGGAGGAAGAGGTCGGTGTCAAGGCTCCGGCACCTTGAGGTTGATATGGAAGTTGTTGGTGTTCAAGGCTGGCTTCGTCGTGAGGTCTCGCATCGTAAGGTTGTTGTAGCGTTGGCAGTACTTGAATCTTGCCACATAAGATACTTTTCGCAATGTAATAGTACATCCTGATCCGTTAGTGCTCATATTCAACTCCGTATTCTTGCATGTTCAGAAGTAAAGCATCGCAGCGGTAAATGGATCATGCTCTCTTTATTCAGAGTCCAGCAAAGCCTGTCAATACATCGATATATACACAAGGGACCATGTTCCTTTCGGGTCTCTAACAACCGCCTATTTCGACGGCGGAGGAGTGACAGCCAAAGTTGGCCGCACGAATCTGCGACGAATTAGTATTATGCATTTAATAAATCGACTTCGGCGGGTGTTTGAGAGATCATCGTACCGGTCAGTGTTGTAGACCTTGGCGTTGTCGCCCAACAGCTCCTTCTCGCGAGCCTGGTCGGCCCAGTATCGTCGCACCTGATCACGGTCCTCCTCAGCCTGGAGGAGGGGAATCAGGTTGATTCGAGCCCACATCTTCTCGCGGGCAAGCTCGCTAGGGTAATTGTTAGTAAACGCAGTCTATCCGTAGGTTGTTCTTTGACTTCGAATGCGCTGCTCCTCGCCCTTTCTCTTCCCCGGACCCCGGCCTAGTGTACCGCAGCGCATTGTGGGAAGTCTTTTGACGCGTATTGGAAGAAGGATAACGTACTTGGCTTCTCGCATGCCGTGAATCAGCTTGTACCACCCGAAACCCATGACGGCGCCCATGCCAAGAAGCATGATTCCTGGTCGAAAGCCCTTCGAGGGGAGATTTCGCTGTAGAAAGAGTTAGTCCGTGTGTTCCTTGCTTGAGATCTCTCGTTTTCCAAGCTCCTGGCAAGCCGCAAAACACCCGGGTTCGTGGACCTTGTGGCAATCCAGAACACCGAGGTCAAATGGAACTCCCTGTCGCCGAGCTTTGCCGTCTCCATCGGTCCTCGACCAATTGAGAACCACCCTCTCAATCTCGCCATCCAATGTATTTCCCTCTCAATTCGAGCCGAAGATTCCTCCAACGCACCTTGTACTGGACGGGCTCATACCCGCCCCGGGGGGGCATGTCTTGAGCCATGGTTGGCAATCGTCTCGCGGTCACAGTGTTCGGTCGGAAGGGTCAATTGCGTCGCTGGGGAAAGCTCGGCGTCGTCCGTAATCGAAGCTTCGGCGAGCGGTCAGTCTGCGGCGGAACAAGTGCGAGTCCCGGTCGTCGTCGACGTTGGAGGCTGTGAGGTGATTGTTTGTCCAAGCCGAGATGGATTCCTCGAATTGAAGCTGGAGGATTACATAAGTCATTGAGTGGGTCTGGAGTGTGAAGCCGGATGGGCAAAGTCGAGCCGCCTACCCTAAACAGACCGGGCTGTGGCCAATGATTTCTCACGAATTACGAACCTCTCAACACCTGGGAATCGACAACAACCCGTCCGGAAGGCAAGTTAATTCAGTATATTTTCCGAATGAGCACATAAGATGCTTCTTTATTAATTTCATTGATCGAGATCATATGCGTCCAATGCCACCTTCGGCAGAATAGCACACCGGTATAATTGAACGGTACCATTGAAACCGCCTGAGAGGGCTGCGGAGCATATTTATAACCATTCCGATAATTATATTATGTAGCTAAGAATATAATAAAATAGAGCAAAGAAACTAGGTGTATTCTCGTCCATCCCCCAAAGCTTTCAAACCGATTACCAACGCGCAAGGCGTCATGGTCCAGAATAAGCCAACTGACTGATCGTCGTCTAAGTCTACCGCGCCCAACTCGCGCCCAATTTCTATTCCAGAGGGTACTCAATCCGGCAACTGCTCTCCTTCTGTACAAAGAGGCAGATAGCAACCAATGCCGCAGAGCCATCCAATACCGGGACTCCATGCAACCTCACAAGTATGACCGTAACCTGTATCAGATAATGCAGAACTCAAAAAATGACACAAAACAGTGCTTTCCAACCGTCCTGACTCAACCACCGACGTCCCCGACCCCAAGATTTACTCGATTCAATGGATTGGATTGAATCGAGTTCAAGCAGTTTGCTTCACTCCGGTCTCCTTCTCCTCTCTAATAATCTGGTCCTTAAGACCCTTGCCACTGATTCCGACGGGGAGCTCGAGCCCATCGCTCAGCCGCATAGTGACGATATCCGGATCTGGCTCATCATTTCCAATGAAGGTCCAACTCTCCTCAGGTTCTTCATCTTCCGGGTCGGGCTGGGCATTCTTCCCCTCCTTACGCTTGATCAGGCTTGTGGCGTATTCGAGATCACGGTATATGCACTGGATGGCCGTGTCGACGCCGTTCTCCTGCACATAACGTTAGCTGCTGATCTTACCAGATAATGGGGGATATGGGAAGGGGTCTTACGCTGCGAATCTGCTCGCCCAAGACACGGGCTTTGACGATCATACGTTCATTGCGAGTAGCCTCCCAAAGAGCGCGTCCGAAACTATTAGTTCCCCATTTCTTGAGGGCGATGCCCACGCCGAGATCCTCGACACGACTGGCGAAGAAGAACTGATCTCCAAAGAATGGTCGAATGATGGTCGGGATTCCCGCCCGAAGACTTGCGCCTGTCGTGCCGGAGCCTCCATGATGTGCCGCTGCGTCGATCTGCCGGAAAAGCCAGTCATGTGGCGCAGATTTGATCACGAAGATGTTGTCCGGCATGGTCGGCTCCTTGCCCTTTGGCTTTGAAGTGTTTTGTTTGGACGAGACCCGATCCGACCACCCTTTCGTCAGGATGCATCTGACGTCCGCTTTCTCGACGGCTTCAATGACTTCTTGGGTCATCTTGATGGGGTCAGGGACAATGATAGATCCGAACCCAACGTAGACAAGCCTTTTGCCATCGTCTCTCGCCTTTTTGATAAAGGCTTGAAGCTCGGCAGGGGGCTCGTAGTCGCCGCCCTCATCCAGAAACCAGTAGCCTGTTACCCGAATCCAATCTGAAAAGTCTAGGGGTGGTGCCACGACGCTGGGGCTGAAGTTGTATAGGAAGGGGACCTTGTTTGGCTGCATCTTGTCCAAGTTTGTGTTGGGCAGACCGAGCACGTTGTTCCTCCATCGGTTGATCTGATATGCAGTCGCCTTCCAGAAGATGTTATCGAACATAATATACGTCATGTAGTTGTACGCTCCTCCCATTTTGTGTTCGGGCATGACAAACGCATGAGGGTAAGCTCGTGTTCGTGTCCAAGGCATGGTGAAGGCTCGGAAGTAAGGGATGCCCAACTTCTCGGCAATATGGATTCCGGCCATTGCTGATGGAGACTCGATCAATATCTCAGAGCCCTCACAAGCTTCGAAAGCCGAGGCAAGCAGATTATCCAGCCACCCTCGGAAAGTACTATTTGCTTCACGGAGGAAGGCCAAGGTGAAAGTTCCGTTCTCGATGCACAGACGCATCAGCTCACCAGGGTCGCCCTCAACCTTTGCAAACTCGATCCCATGTGACTCGATCCAACCCTGAAATTCGGCGTGGGTTGCAATGCGCGGCTTGTGGCCTTCGGCAAGAAGACCTTTACAGAGCGCAATGTACGGTTGGACGTCACCCCGAGACCCAATTGTTAGGCAGGTGATCTTCATCGGACGTGGGGGCTTGAAAGTCAAGAAAGATGCACTTGGATCGTCAAAAAGAATCGTTGGCGCGTTCGAGAGATTCTTAGTCTCATGGGGAAGCTCCAGTTCATGCTCTGGGAATTCACCCTGCCGAGCTGAATTCAGGGCTTCTCGCTCAGCCAAGGCCTCCTCATCCTCCTGAGAGTTTTGATCAAGCATACCCGACTCCTTGAGAAATCGCATGGTATCAAGACTTTGCAGTAATGTTATCGCACAGTCGTCACGAATTCCGGATTGGCCGAATTCGAAGAAAAGTTCCTCATGACCACGAATGACGAGGGTAAGCCCGGAGTACTTGTATCGGAAGCCCTTCTCTTTGTGGACCGTCTCAATGTCCTTGAGAGGTAGGATGAGCTTTGTTCTCGTGCCTGGCAGTAGGCTGCGGAAACAAAGGTGTCGGTCACTAATGTAGATCTTGCCATACAAGGGCAAGACACGGATTATGTGACCAAAGTAAGTTGCCTGTAGTTTTTCCGTCTCGGGTAGGAGGAAGTGCGATCGGAAACGATCCATGCTCTGCTGAATCTTTGTATCCGAGTCCGCTTCATCGTCGTCATCATCTGTCCTCAGGCCGGCAGGTTCATCGTAGTGCTTGTGGCCACCTTTCCACATGCCTGAAACTTTCTCCACGTAGCCCATCGATTCAGAGGCGAGTAGCGAGCCCATCCGTTGACCAGTTCGGCTGAGATACTCGGCAAATAGTCCAGCTCTCTGCAGAGGATACGAACCCATCTTGGTGATGCTTTGCAATGTTGGAGTCGTTGGACGCGGTATGTTGGCATCGCTCTGTACGTGGCCGCGCAGGCTTCCAGTCGTTGCAGCATGTGCAACATGATGAGGTCTCGACTTCGCATCCGCAGTTTTTTCGCCTTTGTGGTCACTCGTCTTGGCAGATGAAGACCTCGCGATCGTAGGGCTCTGGAAGACTTCGCTTCCCTGCAAGATTTGGCTAGCTGTTGGATCTTCCATAGAGGATACCAGACCCGAGAACCCTGGCTCTTCGAGCGAGGATTGTACGTAAGAGTCCGATGGGGTTGCCTGAGTTGGTGTCTTGGTTCCGTCTCTTCTCGAATGACTCATGGACCGCCTATTACCGCTGAAACTGCGCCGGGGACTCTGCTCCCTCACGACTCCGGATACGTCGAAACTTCGCCGTCCAAACTGTCTCAGCGCATCCAAACTGCCTCGTGATGTGACTTCGGCGCTGGCACGAGGGCTGAGAGGGCTCGGCGAGCGGGGAGAATGAGGAGACATTGGGGACAAAGTCGCCTTCACTGTTTCGTGTAGTTTGCCGGTTCTGATCTTATCAACTTGCAGACCATGCTTGCCATCGCTCATTGAGCGTCTTCCAGGCAGCGAAGGGCGAGACCTCTCTTCCGGGCTGGCGAGCACCGTCTCTGCCGTCCGTCCGCCGGATGATGCATCCTCAACCAAAATTTTGAGGACATTGATGGCCTCCTTGCCAAAGCTAAAGAACGAAAAGAAATACTAATCCGGTTAGCCACGTGATCCCCAACACGTTATAAGGTACGTACCTCATCTATAGCATATGTTTCGTCATTATCGATGACTCGAATCTTAACAGTATCCGCAAACTGTATCATCTGAGTGTCTTCGATGTCAATCACATTCTCGATTGGCAATGAAATCTTGACACTGTCACCATCATTGTGGCTTCGAAAAATGACCCTCTGTAGGCTTTTCACCCACTCCTTGGCGCTGGGAGCACTGTCGGCCCTGAAATTATAGGTTCGATGGTGCGTAACAACCGAAAAATGTAGACCCTCCTTGTCACTCTCTGTGATGCTCGCCGAGATGCCGTAACGAAGGTCGATCTGGCCATGCGGAAAATACAGATTCGTTGATTGAGCATAATACGCGAGTACATCTCCCTTGAGACGGAACCAAAAGCGAGTGTACTTGGGATTTCGCTTGCCACTCTTAGAGAGATAGCCTGACTTGGCAACCTCGCGCTGTTTGTTGTCAGTTTTTGTCTAGTTTGAGTTCCGGACCAGAGCAAACATACAGCCTTCTTGGAGAGATATGCATAGAAACATATGTGCTTGGCTGTGATGTACATGTAGCCTTGGAGGAGCGCACTCTGCAGCAACCAACATGGGTATTCTATTACCAAAAAGTCAGCAATGAACTAGATTATATACTTATCCAAGGAGTACTGAGAGCACTGAGATGGCTTCCAGACGCACCTTCAATAACCTGCTCTGGCTGATCGAACTCAAAAATATCCATCAGCTTCATAGCTAAAGGTGATAAATCGCTATCGCCGGAGCGAGAGACATCTGACGACTGCCTTTCGATGTCAAAACTTGGGCGACTCGACATCTCGGCCTTAGCCTCCAACATCCGGCTCATGACCGGTGCTAGGCGACTATCCTCGCGAGTGAGTGTAAGAGCCGGAGGGGTTGACAAGTCGCTGGTCTCGCTGGACTCGTCAACCTCCTCCACAGGCGCTGATAGACGGCTTGTTTGTCGTTTTGACTTGGATTTTAGTTTGGGAAGCATTGGCAATGATCGTAGAAGTCTGTGGGCTGAAGCTTTCCGTCGGTGGCCATCTTTGCGGTCCTTGCTGGCAGTGCCCTTCAGGATCGCAGTCTGTGAAATATGGTCCGCCCGATGCTCTTGCTCATTTGCATGCTGGCTATCCTCCTCATCGCTGCTGGTGCCATCGAACCGGTCGTTAAAGTCGACGCGCGACCCCGCCGCAGCGATCAATCCGAAGATGCTCTGATTCATGTTCATGAGCAAGGGCGTGCCTTGTCTGGGCGCCTCTTCCGATTCCGAGTCGTCGCTGTCCTGAAGGCGATCCGGATATTCCATCTTCGGCGCAGCATCGTCCTTTCGTCTCTTCTGGAGCTTCTTGCTAACGCGTCGTTTGACATCATCGTCACCCATGCTGGGCCGCGAGGGCGTCTCGGAAGGAGACGGCATGGCTGGGGATGAAGCTATACGGCGTGAACAGGATGTTGAATATTATAGGGATAGCGGCCGATCGAGATCGCTTCACGTAGTTCGATGCGCGGGAACGAGGCGACGATGCCGCCGTCTCGAGAGGGGGGATCGTGGTTCGGTTTGCGCCGCAGGCCTCCGTAACCAGCCCAAGTATCAAGTACGAGGACCGCGGCAGCCAGCGTCGTGCATCCAAAGGCTACTGCGCAGTAGTCTAGGGAGCGGCAGCCTGAAGAGGATGCGCAAGGCGTCGAGGAGGCCTCGGGGTGTGGTCGGGGTCCAAACGGAGGAAGAAAGGTGTTTGTTGGTGGGAAAGGTAGCTGACAGTGAAGCATGTGGTGTGCTGCGATAACCATCATGGTAGCGCCTCCTCCTGCCTAGGCACGGGCTGGCTTCAGTGGTTGAGTGGCTTGCGGTGCCTGAACAGCGGAGCCGCTGCGGCGCGCCCTCACGGTGCACACGCAATGATTGGCCGGCACCTTATCGATAAGGCGATGACGCCAGTGGGGACGGTCGCCCGAACAAGTCACTGGCTCCAAGGCATCACATGCAAGCTGCTGCTGATCTGAATGATAAGCAAATACCCCCCAAAGTTGACTTGACGAGGGCGGGATCCGGCCTCATGATAAATATTGAGTGGATCGTTGTATCGCCAGAATAGGCATCTCGAATTCGGCGTAGAGGGCTGACTAAGGTAATACCTCTGGGCGCGCACTTACACCAGAATAAATTGCAGACTAAAGCTCAACATGTAGTGGTGTAGCAGGCTGAGAAATAATTCATCCTATCAACTTGCGTAGCATCGCACGTGAAAAAGCTTTGAATCTTTCGACACCTAAAAAGAGGAGAAATATCAGAATTCTCTTAATTTCAAGCCCTGTAAAGATGCTATTGCGGACTGTGAGGACGACATGATGAAGCTGTGGACTTCGCTCAATCAAGTTCCATAAGCAAAAGAACCAGAAGAGGAGCCATACTATTTGTACGGAATAGCCGGTCTAGTCAGATACAAATTGAACGTCTGGCTTTGATATTTGAAAAAAAGAGGAAGATACAGCTAATTCCAAGCCTCATGCCTAATCCAAACTTCATCTCTATTCTGAACTTCGGCCTCAAAGCTTTAATAGCTAATTCATAGATCCTTATGTTCTGTAATGTAAGCTCTTTACCTGACCCGAGCCCTATGCCTTATTCAAATCCTTATCTCTTACATGAAAGAGCTCCTAAGCTCGTGGTCATTGCGAAGATCTCGCGACCTCACTGCTCCATTGTTATACAGTGGCGCACCCAAGGATGCGTGCCAGCTCGCGGGTTAATTGTACACTATAGCTAGCTTATTCGCCGCTTCTGTAACAAGGTGGTCACTTCTGCGATCCCCGAGAGGCATGATGATCAATATATTACTAACACACTACCATTTTTGCACACTGCAATCGTGTGATATATAACTCCTCTTGCTCCTCACTACCAAAGAGTTACTTGTCCATCCCAATCATCCATGATGCCAACCCCTAGCCTCATGATCCTGGACCTCTACAAACGCCATATGAGGGAAAAGGAGATTCATACAAATGTACTCATGACTACTGCCAGAGACACAACTTGCCACTGGCAGTGGCACCAGCCACCCAGTTCACGGTGGGGTGGAAGTGAGCTGCAGATGGCACTGCCGTGATCCCCTCGCCATCGAGTTGAGCGAGCTGACTTCCATCTGCGGCATACAGGTCGACAAAACGGTTCATGTTGCCAATGGCAAGCTTCTGAATGCCGTCGCCTGGGCGACGCTGCCACTGAGGCTTGAGAATTGTAACCCAGCGGCCAGTCTGGTTGTTATGCCTTATGGTATGTGTGGGTTCCATTGCTTTGAAGCTGATGTCTTGACCTGCCTTCCAACTCCAGGCATTGGAGAAATCATAGATTTTGATAGTGTCGTCGTATGAGGAAGTTGCGATATGTCCTCCGACACTCCAGGATGCATGTGATACAGAAAGTCGAGACTCGTGTTCACCAAGTAGGACCGGGTGCTTTGATGAAGCTTGACCAACCATCTTTCTTGAATCCCAAATTTTGAGAGTGCGGTCCAGAGAGGCAGTGGCGATTAGGTGCGGCTGCAGGGGATGGAGAGAGAAGCCTCCTATCTTTTGGTCTGCAAGCTCCCATAACACCATGTCCTTTGGAGTCCGGATATCATAACGTCCAACACCACCATGCAAGGTCGAGAAGTAGATAAGATTTGGTTCTGAGTCTGCCATATCGAGAGCTGAAATGGGCATATCATCACTCGTATCTGCTGGGGCGAAAGACTGGACACTTTGTTCCTTCTGGATATCTAGTCGCCGCACCGATCCATCATAAGACGAAGTGTAGACAATGTTGGGATCGCTGGATGGAAAGATGAAGGAGGTGATGGTCCTCTTGTGTGCTTGGAAGGCAGAAATGATCGGGGCTGGGATGTCGACGTCTTCATCATCATCGACTTCTGGGGCTGTTTGAGACGCGTCAAAGATACCGAGGATGCCTTCCTTATCACCGGCAAATACTACGGCCTTCTCTTCAGTCGGATGAAAGCCCAGTGCATAGACTCTCTGCGGAGTAATCTTGATGTCTGCATTCGCATTAGGTGCGCTCTATGATATGACTCATGAAAGGATAACTTACCATTTGGAACCCATTGCTCATAGATCTTGAGGTTTCCCATTCGAAGGCGCAGGTCCTTCAAATTGTGATCCGTCGTCTCTTTAACATCATCCTCCGTGAAAGTCCTCACACCTGGTTCCGCACCACGCGTTACAAGCCCTTTCAGGCCCGCCAGACCATTCTCATATTTCTTGCCTTCGACGACGATGTCACCCAAGCTGAGGTCATCGCTGACTCGCATCTTCTTGGCTTTTGCTTCATCAATTGCGGCTTGATCTACATCCAGACTTCTCTTTCGAGTGCCAGTGCTGTCCGCTTCCAGGCCGGCAAGCCGAGAGCTCATCCGAGTAGGGCGAGCGGGCTCACGTTTAATAGGAGTGCGGGTCTTTTTGGACGGCGTGCGTTTGGGCTTCGAAGGTATCTTAGCCACGATCTTGCCAGCCGCAACTGACGCGCTCTCCAAGATCTTCTTGTTGGCTTCAATATTCTCCAATCGCTTGCGCTCGAACGCGCTCATGGGCGCTGCCTCCTTGGAGGGAGCCATGGTGTTGGGTCGACGGGAAGCACGCTTGGGATAGAAACAGAAAGAAAATGAAATGGGTGCTGCGGAAGAAGACTCAATGAGAGTGACAGACCATGACCCGTGGAGATGCTTTCGGGGAGAGAAGCAGTGGTGGTCAGTTGATTGCCACGCACGGGAGTGAGGATTTAGCGAAGCGTGAAGGACCGCGACTAAACGCGTGCCACTTTAATGGGCTCGCGCGAAGTCACGGGCAAGCCGGCAGTGAAGGCGACTTTCATTGACCGGGGATTAGCCGAACATGGTCCTTGCAGAATCAGGAAATTTCTTGCTCTCCGTCAGTCATGAAGCTCGATGAAATTCACGACCAGCGGGCCATTTCGGCATGATGACCTCGACGATTCTTCCATTTTTGTACCAGACCCGGACTTTGCTGCGAGGATGTAGACTGCCACTGGCATTCACTACCACCCAGAGGGCCTATGCCACACGGCGACAACATCGCGGACAACCAGGGGTAAAAGTTGATCGTTCTATTCCATTCGAACTCGATGAGGAGGATCAGGCTTTGACTGGGGGCGGAGGCCGAATGCCTGGCGAGAATTCAACCATCACCCACTCTGAAGCGGAAATCTTCAAAGGCATTTTCGAGGAGATTGCAGAAGGCAGAATGCCCAAGGCTCGGAAACGTCCCGCTCCCGAAGATGCAACCAAAGATGCCTTCGAAAGCTTGAAGAAGAGCGATGGGCAAGTTGCAAAAGCCGAAGGCCCAAAGTCCATTGTCGACCAAGTTAGGATCACAGAGTTTCGCGACAAATTTCTCCGAAAGTACCCTGTGTCTTTACGAAAAGCTGCTGAGACAGCACTTGGTAAATTTGAGTTTGAGCCTCATCGAGACATCTTCCAAGGCATGACAGAGCTTGACGAAGAAGAGGCTAGGAAGGTTAAGGAATGGCAGCGATGCAAAGCCGAACAAGAGAAAGAGAAAGAGCGGGTTATTGCTCTAATGAGAGACTGCGAGAACGATGCTGACCTGTGGGACGTCATGGAAGAGGAGGTATTTTCGTTACCGAAGAAACTTGGAATCTTGCAGGAGACCAAGTCAGCTTCGAAGAGGGGTCGAAAAGCCAAGGCTGCCACATCTGACCCGACTTGGACCGACGCTGAGTCCGAAATGGCTACAGACAGCGAAAAGCGCATGATGGACATCCACGGACCCCTCTACCCTCACTACATCACTATTGGGCTAGAGCTCTTCGACTCCTCGTTCCCTCGCCCTTCGCCATTGGCCTTTAAGATCCTCCCCCGAGTCAAAGAGCTTGGCCTCCCATCCTACGTACTTGGCGTCACCACTCCCTTCTATTCGAAGCTCGCACAGATGCATTGGAACCATTTTGGAGACGCAGCTTCTACATTTGATATGTTGGAGGAGATGCGATCATTGGGGCTGGAACCCAACGATGATGTTGCCACTCTGTTAAACCAGATCCGAGATCACTTACATGGTTGCACTTGGGGTGCACAGGGTCCTTTTGTCATGGCAATCATGGAGTCTGCTCCTTTTGATACCGCTTTGATGCAAAGGCTAGAAGCAGCCGAGGATTACGTTCAACAGTCTTTTGAGATGCAGGGACGGATGTAAGATACTAAAGAAGCTTGATGTTTACATTGGCGCTGTATAATACTGTACGATTAGTGTATAATTGCCTGGAGTTTGTATAACGGGAACAGGAACGAATTTCTTACAAGCATGGATTTTTGGGCTAAATGTACCACCTCATGATAGACTCCAAACAACCTTGTTTTTTGTAGCATGTATGATATGATCTCGCATGACTCTATCTCTTCTCATGACTTAGAGATGACTCTTGATTTCTGGTCGAGGTTGGATTCAAGCTGATTAGGTTACTTTTATGTGGTTTATTTTCATCATATGCTCACACAATATTACCTCGGAGATACAATATCTCATCTGTTTATAGATCTGGCGCAATTTTTAAAACATCATTCCCGAATACTATCTTAAGATATTTCATGTATTTGGTTGTATTGCCACTCTTCTCTCCATGAAGGTCGCACATAAACTTATTTTCCAACTCGCGGAGTGGAATATGCAAGGATGAATTATTGAAACAGCGTGCTACTGAGCCTCCTAGTTTTCAATAGTACCCCATCATGATTCTTGAGTTCTCAGATATTTGCAAACGTATCAATAAGTGGAACTAACGTTATGTTTAATGGCAGCAAGCATAAGTCCGGTTTGAAGGCTGGATCTACGAAGCTATTTGATAACGTTATCCATAGGTGTTTAGAGGTAAGTCTTGTAGAATTGCAATTCAGCGGATCCATAGATACTGGAGTCTTAATGGAGATAATTTTGGATCCTATCTCATAGAGTTATCGGCCCTTCGAATTTTTCGGGCAGGATATCTAGCCGGGTTTGTAAAGAACGGAGTGAAACAGGCCGATTTCATGATTGCTGACAAATGGGGCGTGGATTCGGACGAATGTCTCCCTATTGCCAAGACAAACGACACGCTTTGAAGTTGAGAAATGAAAGAAGAAAGAATATATATAATGTGAAAGGGTTTTGCAGAATATGAGGGAGAAAATTAAGTAAGTCATATTTTAGCCAGAAACAACATGTCCACCAAACAGGCATCAAGCTCATCGCCAATCCGAACTGTGCTCGTTGCCGGTGCCAATGGTTACATCGGCTCCGCAGTAAGCCTGGCCTTCGTGCGAGCCGGATGGAAGACAATCGGCCTCATCCGGAAGCCAGAAGCCGCGGAACAGCTGGTTCTGTCGGAAGTTATACCAATAATCGGTGCTCCTACGGACCTAGGATTTCTTGAAGAACTGTTCCAACACACCAACACTTTCGATGCAATTGTTGACTGCTCGGGCGAGGCCGCTGGATATGCGCAGCATTTTCAAAACATGATAACACTGGTGAATGCTCTTGCTGAGAAGAGTAATGAAAATGGTGTACGCCCGCTCGTACTTTGGTCTTCAGGATGCAAGGATTACGGCACGACCGATGTTCATGGAGCACCGGGCCTTGCTCCTCACACTGAGGAATCACCCCTAAACCCTCATCCGATCATTAAGGAGCGCTGTGACAATTGTCCCAAGATCTTCGACTACAAGCACCTCTTCGACGGAGTGGTGCTGCGCCCGACGAGCGTGTTCGGATATTCGAGCAGCTATTACGGCTCCATGTTTGACTACGTCGCGGCCAAGGCAGCTACTGGGTCAGAGGATCTCATCATTCCTGGAAATCCTAACAGTATTATGCACGCCACCCATGTTGATGACTGCGCCGAGGCGTACCTCGCCCTTGCGGAGCACCCGGATCGGTCAGCTGTCAGCGGACAAATTTTCAACATCTCGGGTTTCCGGTACGAGACACTGGATGAAGTGGCAAATGCGCTGGCCAAAGAGTATGGTTTCAAGGGCGGCGTGAAGTACATCCCGGTAGACGATGCAGAGCCATCCTTCCCAGTTGGACTTCACGTAGTTTTCAGCTTCAGTCAGTGGGTGGGAAGTGAGAAGATACGAGCTGTGACTGGATGGAGAGATCAGCGGCAGCTATTCTCGGCTGGGATCCATGTGTACCGATTGGCGTATGAAGCTACGCAAAAGAGGAATCACGAGAACATTGCCAAGGTACAGAAGAGGATGATGGGTAATTTTAAGTAGGAAGGATGCTGGCTGGTGGACGGCAAGGATAGGGGTCCTTTGGCGAAAATTGAGTTTGAACAAAGTGCCCGAAGTAAGACAGGGAGCTGGGGGGTTACTGTCCTACATTTAGAGCTGTAGGACCGCAGGTCGGGCTGATATGTCGGGATGACACAAGATGCCGCGAGGGCATGAGTGAATGTGACGAGAGCGGCGACCAGTGTCTTCATCTGAGTCCTGGGGTCTTACCTCAGAAAACAAAATTGAATGCTGCGTCAGCCAATTTCTAAAGACATTTTTGCTAATGAAAACTCGGAATACTTATGTAAAGCCCGGCGAGGTGATCGTCCATTCAGATGTCAGAAGCTTAAGCGTATGCATAGTCCCCAGCTTTGTGACCCAACCCGCCTCGATACAACAATAGCGATTCCCAATATGTGCAACACATCAGGCTAAAAATAGGTGATGACAATATCGGCCGCCACGGTCGGCCGCCCGAGTCTGGCCCCCAAGTCTGATTCCCCAGATCCAGAGTGCTGGCACCGGCCTTCGCATGGGGGCGCAGCAGCCTGGAGCTAGCCCGAGCCACGCTGACAGGACTGCCATCAATTGTGCTGTCAGCAAAAATAAGGCTTGCCTGGAAGAGTAAGCTGGCCAAGGAGCTTTGGGCTTTGGTGCTGACTGCAATTCGGCTTGGGGCGGAAGAGGAGGCTTCCGTCGCGCAGAGGCATTGGCGTGGTGGCTCAGGGCTAATTCGGGCCACGGCGGAGTCAACTACAGATGGCTGACGGGATCTTGGCAATGGCTGGGGCAAGGAAATGCCAAAACTATTTTGATGTATAGCTGTGAGATGCTTGCGATCACATGTATATAATGGGATGGGATCGCGCCCTCATCAAAAATCTTATCATCATCATCAGCTCACTCACCAACTCCTCAACACAACAAACCCAAGACCTCAACCTCAATACCTAAATCTCACAAGCCTCAGGGTTTTCAAAAGAATCGACTTCTTCCGCAGTTCAGAACACACAACTAGCAACTTCAAAATGTTCTCTATCAAGACTCTCTCTACTCTCCTCCTCGCCGCTGGCGCCGCCTCGGCAGCTCCCACCAACACCGTCCGCGACACCCCATCCGGAACCGTCCCGCTGACCGGAGTTACCCACTCTGTGGTTGCCGGTCTCGGTGGCCTCCGCTTCGATCCCGACAACGTTGTGGCCGAGGTGGGAGACGTTGTTGAATGGCACTTCCTCCCCAAGAACCATTCCGTCGCCCAGGCCAGCTTCAACACCCCTTGCAAGCCTGTCGCTGATGGCACTGGCTTCTTCTCCGGCTTCAACTTTGCCACTCAAGAGGGTCAGGCTGAAGACGTTTTCCAAATTGTGGTTGAGTCCTCGGACCCCGTTTGGTACTACTGCGCACAGCAGGTCGACGACCACTGCCAGAACGGCATGGTGGGTGTGATCAACCAGAACTTCAACAACCAGGACTTCAGCCTTGCCAAGTTCACTGAGCTTGCTGCTGAGACTGGTACTTCGGTCATCCCTCCTTGGGTCCAGGGTGGTGAGGTCATCCCCAACCCTAACCCCCTTGGCGGCTTCAAGCTGTAAATTGCCAGCATGTCGCGGAGGCATATGTCAGACTTTCCTTTCTCTCCTTTATACATAGACAACGGACTCAGGTGTCGAGGGTCACAACCATGGGCAAGGGACAATGGAATGCATGGATGGGGACGGAAGGTTATGGGTGCATCAGAAGGTTGCATGGCAGGCGTGTTTGATTTCCTGGTTTTCTTGATATACTTTCATTCATTCTACATACTTCACGATCCTTTATTACACTTAAAAGACACAATAGAATCTGCGGATTGATTTATTACCCTACTGGCTACTTTTGATGAGTGTGACTTTTCCAAAGAAAGTGTCGCACAGAATATCTGTTAACTAAATCTCTACTGTCATCAGTGGGGGCCTTCACTTTTGGCATAGTGGTCTACGCGATAGAAAGACGTTCAACGCACTGATTCAACAGGGGGGTTTGAGTGATTCAAAATGATCTCATTTAAATGACTACTTCGAGTCATGGATGCCAGCCATTCTTGAGAGACGCCAACTTCGATTAGGCAGCTGCACAGAGAGAACCTCGGCAATTTACTCAACGAACATCCAATCAACTGGCTAAACAAGGAAACCTAACTAATCACATTCAAGAGATCAGACCCAACGGCATGTTGTTGGAAGGGCGCGTGACGAGAATCTCAGCCGCGAAGCTGCGTTAGCTGCCGGAAGGGTTGCCGACGGGGAGTTAGCTGTCATGGCCGTTGACACATCGATTTACGAAGCAATCTCAGTAAAACATTGGAGTTGTACCCGCCCCAGAACCTAGAAAGACCCGAGAACTTGCTTGAGCTACGACTGCGAGTGCAACGGCTATGCTAGATAAACACTGCCATTTTATCAGTTTCCCGGTAACTTACCAGTTGGATTCGGTCCGCATTAAGGGGGAACCGAGGAAAACCGACTCACCCTGGCGCTAGACGGATATAACAAAACAGTGAAGAAAGCCGTCCTGTTACGTACTTGTAGTGGCAAACCCAATTGTCTCGATTTCTGGTCGTGAGTTATTCCCGGGAATATCATCGATCGAGGATTCATATGAAGGGGGACGGTTGCAGATGACCGAAGTGTGCAGAATACGCTCTTGATCTGGCATCCCAAAACATCAACAGTCGGGGTCTGGTATCTAAGTTGCCTGACTTCAACTCACCTCATATCCAACAAAATCTCAAATACAAGCAGATCCAGCAAGTTGACGGAAGCTGAACAGACTACCGCCGGCAGCCCCAGTTCACAACCCAGCATCCCTGAATTCGCTGGTCCGGAAGCGGTCGGCCTATTATTCCCAGAGAACCGGACTGTTGCTCCTCGGAGATATCATCCGCCACCATTGGACATTTATTTAGACGATGGCTCCCCGCACTTTCTCCAGGATTTGCTGAAAGATTTTCGGCTCCGCAGAGCCGACAGACCGTTCCGTTACTCTGTCGGATCTCGCTCTCTTTTATCTTTGCAAACTCCAGGTAAAAAAAGAGACATGGGCGTCGACGAGGCTCAAGCCTGCGAACAAGACGCCACTCAATTGCAGGTGCTGCCGGGGCCATCGAACTCGGAGCCAGGGAACCATGTCCAGACCCTCCTGACAGACGCAGCCCGACCTCGGCGATCGAACGACAACATCCCTCCACCACCCAATGGCGGCTACGGCTGGGTCTGTACGGCCTGTGTGGCTTTCATCAATGCGAATTCTTGGGGAATCAACTCGACCTACGGCGTTTTCCTAGCATCGTACCTTGCTAATAACACCTTTCCGGGGGCTACGCATCTCGATTATGCGTTTGTGGGTGGGCTGAGCATCGGCGTGCCGCTCCTGATCTCGCCCTTGGCTACAATCTCGATCCGGGAGCTTGGGACGAAGCCAACCATGCTTGCGGGCGCGCTGCTGGAGTCACTGAGTCTGATCCTCGCTAGCCTCGCCACGGAGACGTACGAGCTCTTCCTCACCCAGGGCGTGCTTTTCGGTATCGGCATGGGGCTCCTCTTCGTTCCGTCTTACAGCATCATTCCTCAATGGTTCACCACTCGTCGGTCATTGGCTAATGGCCTGTCGACGGCGGGATCAGGTCTTGGTGGACTGCTGTGGTCGCTGGCGACAGGTGCTATGATCCGAAACCTCGGACTGCAGTGGGCGTTCCGTATCCTATGCATCGCAACCTTCATCGTCAACGTTAGCTGCACACTTCTTATAAAGGATCGGAACAAGGCCATCGGATCTGTTCACCTTGCGTTCGATACAACATTGATCAAACGAATGGAGTACTTGGTTGTCCTCGCCTTCGGGTGCTTCAGCATCCTTGGCTATATCGTGCTCGTGTATAGTTTGGCCAATTATGCCAACGAGGTGGGCTTGAACGCGTCGCAAGCGTCAGTTATCAGTGCCCTGTTCAATCTCGGCCAAGCAATTGGGCGTCCCTTCGTTGGGTACTTTAGCGATTATATTGGCCGGATCAATATGGCAACGATTGCCACATTTGCCTGTGGTGTACTGTCGCTGGCCATTTGGATCAATGCAAAGACGTACGGGGTACTGATCTTTTACGCCATCATTGGAGGGAGCGTCGCAGGAACGGTTTGGGTGACCATCGCGCCCGTCATGGCCGAAGTTATCGGTCTAAGGCTTATGCCATCTGGACTTAATCTGTTCTGGTTGGCTCTCGTCTTACCGGCAACTTTCAGCGAGCCGATCGCATTGGTGATGGTATCGGATACGGGAAGTTACCTCGGAACGCAGCTATTTACAGGGCTAATGTATATCGTGGCTGCATTATTCCTGGTAGTCTTACGAGGTTGGAAAATTGGGGAAGATGCGCTGGCAGAGGCCGGGATTGACGAGGTGGGGGACGGCGAAGACGGGAGGAAGAAGCTGACATTCAGACAACAACTGTACAACTGCATGAGATGGGAGAATGTTTAGGCATTGCTGCATTCGCAAGAAAACAATAAGCGTTGAATTCACATAGGATTGGGAATAAAAGTTTGCTTATATCCTCCACTGAATCTCCCAAGTTTGTGTTGTCACATCAAATTTGCAGTTCGAGTTCGTGCCCAAGATCGGAATGCCATCTTTGGCGACTCGTTCAGAAATAGTTCCAGGGACCGAAGTTCGATAGAGAGAGTGAGAGTGAGACAAGAAGTAACCATCGCTTTTATTTACAAGGTTGAGGTTTACGACTGAAGAGACTGGGTCGCGACCTTTCCTTACTACTTCGTCTTTGACTCTGGATCCTGGAATTGGGTAGGATCCGATAGGCATCATCGACAAACCTCAATGAGACTCTTACACGGCGGCCGCACATTATCAGGGATGCCACTCCTCCTCCTTGTCTGCGATTGCTGACATCTAATCTCGTTTAAGAAAAGGCCTCGTTTTAGGCCCCGACCGCCGTCGGATTATCGGAAGCATCTAACTAAGCCCTACGTGCGGGACAGAGAGCCGACCGTAAGTATCTCAAGTGAGCACCTTGGATATGAAGTAACCTTTCTTTCCCAAGAATTTCTTGAGTTCTTACGCGTTTGGAGATTTGGAGAACTCTCTGACATCGAACTTGGTGTTTGACCCCTTATTCTTCGCCCAAACCCGACTGACATGGATATTCCCGGCGTATCCGCACCGCAGCAGAATGCTGGGTCAACCATCTACACGTCTTGGGCTCTCTATCTCTACGACCTCTGGGTCCTTCGGCTGTCAAACAGCTTTGCATGGAAGTGTCCAACCTCAACCACCCTGCTTCCACTGTTCCGTTCCACTTTGGGCAAGAAACATCTGGATGTTGGGGTTGGTTCTGGGTTCTACCCAGACGAAGCCTTGGCAGGATCAGGGTGCATTGATATCACCCTCGCAGACTTGAACCCCCTGACTCTGCAAACTAGTAAGCGCAGAATCGAGGCATCGCACCCCAACGTCCGCGTTTCAACCATTCTCGCCGATGCAACTGAGACGCTCCCAATAGACTCATCGGAGAAGTTTGACTCTATAAGTCTCTTTTTTCTTCTCCATTGCATGCCCGGCCCTCCGGAGCGGAAGATGCGGGCATTCAGCGTTATGGCACATCAATTGGCTGAAGATGGAGTAATGGTGGGCGCGACGATCCTTGGGAGAGAAGAACCAATGAATTGGTTTGCGAAGTTCTTGATGAACCTATACAACGGCAAGGGCGTGTTCGACAATTGGGAAGATAGCCGGAGTGTATTCGAAAAGGGATTGAGGGATGTTTTTCATGAGGTTGAGGTTTGGATTGTAGGGAGGGTGATGATGTTCACAGCCAGGAGGCCTAAAGTCTAGGGATCAAACGTCAGACGAATGACTGGTCTGTGTTTGGTTTGTAGCTACGAATAGCCTGCGTAGATAGTGTGATAAATAGATATCAAGCATTGAATCGATGGAAAATGGGTGGCAAGAATACTCAGTTAGCAGAAGGGAGAGTGACAAATTCCACGATCACAAATATGGGCCATTTGCCGGAACCCTAGCTCAAAGGATCGGAGGGTGTAAAATGCTTAAATCGATGTACAAAGCTATAATGGTGTTATACTAGTGTCTCTGCAAGAATCTAGAAAGGCCCATTAGAGGATTCTGAGGGGGGCCGTCCAGTTTGGGCAACTCATGCGCGCCTTAAGTTACAATCCCCATATCTCCTTGCCAGTAGCTCGTTGTCAAGTTTTCATTGGAACTAGACTTGCCGACATTTAATTACCTGAAAAACATCGATGACCGCCATAGAAGGATCATTTAAGAGTCAGGTCGAATACAGAGCTGACTCGCAACGAAGGGCGCAATATTGAAGGGCCATGTCTCGCTCAAGACTGCCTGGTACGCCTCGATACTTCCCATCTAATCTATACTAATGAGAGGTCCTTTGATAGGCCCGGCTTGTGCAACATGTCGTGCAAAGTCTCGAAGATGTGATCGCGGCCGGCCTGCTTGCAACCGTTGCATTTCGAAAGACTTGGACTGTGGAGGTTATCCAGAGAGGTTTCGCTTCTGCGGTATCGCCAGCCGGGGCCGATGGAAAGGCCAAGAAATGCCCACAGTCGATAACACTGAACATCTCTTATCTGAGGGCCCGACAGAAATGAGTAATGCTGAAGCTCTCTCTCCTCTAAGGGAGAATGACACAGTGCCCTGCATGTCGAGCATTGATGGTAACAATGACCTGATGGAAGATTCACAGCATGCAAGTGTATTTCTAATCGAAGGAGAATCGAGCGGACTGGGGACTGAAAAAAGCCAGATGCATTTATTAGCGCCAAGATCAAACCAGTACCAGCCACAAGGGATTTTGAAATCACTTGATACAGAACCTGATTCCATCCCCGTCGATAACTCAGCTGCGCACGATGTCAGACCGGATGGTCTTCTGGATGGGGGTTTAAATGAGCATCTATCTCCCGAACCTCGTCCTGATGGTCTTCAGGTTATCATAGACGAGGTTCTTATTCGAGAGCAAAACCAACTGTTGTTGTCGCACTGTAGGCTCCCATGGTGTATTATCTCAAAACCGTACGTTTGCTCATGTTATGAAGATGATTCTGTCATATGCCGTCATCAAATCCAACAATACCCTGATGACGCAACAAACCCCTACCGCAAATTTATCCTACCCTTGGCTTACGAGCAACCTGGACTTCTGTATGCTATTCTGGGGCTTTCTGCCAGCCACCTCGGTCGCCTTACATCAGACACCTACATGTATGAGACGATTGCTGTTGAATATAGGTCGAAGGCATTACGAGCATTGGCAAATGCTATCACGAACGGCATTTCAGAAAAGCTCGACAAAGATCGAAGAGATGCGATTTTTGCTACAATTCAAATTCTTCTTCTTCACGACGTGGGTCATTTCCTTTAACTGGCGGAGATCTTCAGTCTGATATACTATGGCATAGATAAGCGAATCGGGTATCTCAAACAACGGTATTCATATCTCGGGAGCTGTATCGATCTGTTGTAAATCCTTCGAAGAGCAGGGATTAGAAAAGGGGGACGAGCGAGCAACATTTCTTCTAGGAAACCTGGTTTGGTAAATCGACCCGCGGAGGTCTCAGAGCTCAGACATCTGACCATGCAGCAGGCTCGACATCATTCGCGCATTCGCCCAACCGGAGCGTCTATGCTTTCCAAAAGACCTTCGTGAGAGGATTGTCAGCCTCAGTGACCAAAAATTGGAAATGATAAACGGGTGCCCTAGAGATGTGATGCTGGTTATGGGCGAGACCTTGGACCGGGCCAAAGCGTTTGCACACTGGCAGATTAACCAAAGTGAGTATCATCAAGCAGTACGAGCGGCAATTCGCAAACTCTATAAATGGAATAGCTTGCAGGCTATACGCCCAAACGATGACCCATATTGGCTGTCGGTATCTGAGGCTTTCCGAAATGCATGCATTTTACGATGCTTGCGATTGCTCGATGCTACGCAATCCGCGGAAGATCCGGAGATCCAGGAGTCAGTGACAGCAATCCTAGATGCAGTCTCTGAGATTCGAGAGGATAGTTGCTTGATTGAGTTGATGGTCCTGCCTTTATTTATGGCGGGCGCAGATGCCCTGAGCTCCTATTCCCAACATTATGTTCTACTCAGATGTCTCGAGATTGAGAAACGATCTGAAATGCCGAATCGGGTTGCAAGGGACCTTCTGGAACGGGTCTGGGAGGAACGTCGTCAAAGACCCAAGCATGATCATAGTAATGTGCCTTGGATGAAATTTGTGAGTAATTTTGCCTCCTTACGGTCGGTGAATCAATATTGACCATGAGAAGACTCACAATCCAGCACCAGGAAGACAACACGATTTCTTGATTATTTAGTCCGCTAGAAGTGAGCCTCGGCGTAAAGTATACTTGCGAAGTCATTGCTTCCATCAGATGCAATTTATTATCGGGATGCTTGCGTGAAGAGTTTAAAGTGCTTCGGAGGGCGAGCGCTCTATGATTTGCTGGGCAGGAATCAATTGACAATATATGCTTAGTTAAACTCAAGATGCGTCTAAAATAATATTCAAAATTCTATCAGAACACATTTATATGGCTAAAACGACATCATTTCGAAAGATTCTATAGCATAGGCTTAGGAGCACAGCAACTATTCTTCGCCGCAGCCTCATCCTGATGCAGCGTGGATCGGTTGAATGCCTGGTTGCTGCCAGGAACGTCTAGTGCAGGGTTCTTTGTGAAGAAGCCGTCCGGCTTGAGCATCACGCTGATGCGTTCAGCTGGCATCACGGGGAAGTCTTCGGGACGAGGGTTATGTGTCAACCCAAAGGTATGCCAAAGAACGACATCAGTGTTCTCAGTGTCGTCATCTCTTGCCGCCCACACGGAAAGGCCAGTATCCTGTCGGCTTTGGTTCGTAAACTCACCCGCAGCGTACAGCTCATCATCCTGGTGGCGAGTAACCCAGATAGCATGCTCGCTAAAGGCAGCTCGCTTGCGAGCAAAGGAGCCAGGAGCCATAAGCAACATCTGACTTGGAGCGGCGTGAAGCTTGTAAGCAACAGGCTTGAGGGAGATAGGGTTGGTCTTGCTGTCATTTCGAATCTTGAATGTGCGACCCTTCTCGATGCTAAGATCGGCATAACCTGCCTTTTTCATAACAGTTTGCTCTGTGACGTAACCCATACCATAGGGGTTGAGCTCTTCATCAACAGGAAGTGGCTTACTCTCTTCATAGAAGACAGTGTTGTTGTGTCCATCAATGGCAGGGTCGATACGCATTGAGAAAAGGTGTTGATGATACGCGGCCATGACGCCAGGTCCGACGTTTGTGCCCCATGGGACCTTGGACCCGTCCTCGTTGCTAATAGGCATGGTAGACAGAATGCCCGTTGCGCGGACCTCATGTTCGATATTGCCTGCTTGATCCAGGATCCACGCCAGCACGTATTCGTAATTAGATACAGTGCAGATCATCTGCATCACGAGCTCTCGGTTACGCACAACCGTAGCTTCGTTGTTGCGATAGTTGCTGTGCTTGTGCTGGATACCGTTGTCTTGCTCATGCATGCAAATAACATTCTTAAGCAGGACAGGGTTTCCCTTGGAGTCTGTTCGATAACCGTCAAAATACTTGATATGACCCAAGCAGTCACATCCTAGAGCCAGCTGGTTTGCTGTGAGTCCAAATCCTACGTCTCCGGCATCAAATGCTTGCTTCCGGTGGTAAGGGGCTCGGGGATCTATGATCCGTGGTTAGTCTCTCTGCGTCCATCCCAAGTTTATGGGATCCTAAACTCACCTCCATAAGGAACTGTCATTTCGCACATGGACAATCGATAGAAGGTTGGGCGGCCATCAAAAGTCATGTTATAAAGAACCATGCCATCTCGGTTATTGAATCCAACACGGAATCGCCACTTCTGCCATGACACCTCCTGGCCATTGACTGTGAATGAGGGTCCCTCGGGCTGTTGAACGATGTAGGGCTTGAGATCAGTTCGCACCGGCTCGTCGAGCAGATCGTGGGCGTACTGAACACATTTGACCGGCTTCCACGGCTGAGTAGGGCGGGTTTTGGAGTCCTTGCCCGTAGGGAGATAATCGATGCGGATGAGCTCCTTGGTCACTTGGTCGAAGACAGGAGAGAAATCGCAAGGAAGCGAGTAATGGTTCGACTGAGGATGATCGACCTCAATGATATACATGTAGCACTGAGCCAGGCGGCGCGACTCGCTGTCACTGTCGGTACCGTAAATCCAAGGATCATTACACACGGTGTATCCTGCGGGAAGCTTCATCTTCTCGATCTCTGCTAGCACAGCAGGATGTTTGTTGCAAACTTCTTCGATATCGATGAGCTCTTCGATATCAGCAGGACCCTGCATTTTATTAGCGGAACATCCCTCTTTGAAGCAGGAGATGAGAACAGAGGCGGCCTCTATTCGAAATTACGTACCTGGACATTTTTGGGGAGTTCTTTAATGTAGACTGGACGCTTGGTAGCGGTGTTTACGACGGCCTTGAAGAAAGCGCGCGTGTCCATGCGATGGAAGTATGCGAAGAGAAGGCGAGGTGGTTTCGGAGGGAGCGGTTCTCCAAGGCGCTCGGCCTCTAGGAATGCGACGACATCCTTCTTTCTGGGCTCAAGAACATCAATACGCTTGAATCTCAGCGGGGCATCAGGAAGCGCATTTCGGAGGATCTCGGCGCCAAGCTTGATTTCCTCTGGCGTCAGAGTGTCGAAGGGGTGGAGGTGTGAGGTAGACATTCTGCTTAGTGATCGAGACAGTTCTCAGGAACAATCACAAGAAAGCTTCATGGGCCAAGCAGATCGATAGGGAGGAGTGAAGAGGGGAGCTGCGAGAGAGTGGACTATATACTGCGGCGATTGGCCTATCGACTTACTGAATACATGCCCACGGCTCGCCAAGAAGATAAAGCTTCAGCTGCTTTGTTCTAACCAGAAACTGTTTGACGGCGAGCGCGTTCTAACCCGAGAAAGTTTGGAACTCCAGTCTCCAGCGTCTCGCCCAGTAGCAGTAGTGCGAAACCGCCGGCGGCAGAAATTCCCTATCAGGGTGAGCGCGCAACTCTTGCCTAGAGCGGGAATTGCGGGAGAGCGGAGGTGCTTATCGTTCCGCAGTGCCTTCGGATTTCCACTGCGATGAAAGCCCGACAAGAGGTTGGTAAACCTCGGATTTGCGTGATGATGTTATCTGTGGCGTTGGCTACTTACGCTATAACCGATGGCCATTCTGCCTATGCATCTTCCATTGTCCGGCGTCGTTGTATTCTAAGAAACAACGAAAGTTGATTGGATTACCCCGCTTCTCACCAAACATGTGGCTCAACGAAACCATGCCGACATCAAACCTCTGCAATATCTTTCTTATTTTTAAGGGACCATAATGCCTCAGGACAATCATTTATTACTTCGCTCTGATCGAAAGTGCATCAACCTTCAATTGCTAATCGCCGCCCTCTTGGAACACTGTCGAAATGAAACACAAATTGCACCCCCCCCCTTTCCGAGCTGCTCAATATACCCGAGCTCAACACTCGCTTAACAGGTCGTTCTTGCATCCTACCAAAGAGCCCCTCAATGCATCAAGCCAGCATCCTGCAGCTATTGGCAAAACTCGAAGTATGACTTTATAGATCGAGATCTGAGAGACTTCCCGTATTTCACCATAGCTAGAAAAGTCACGACTTGGACGAAAGCCAGGCAAGCCGCCAGGATATAGGCATCCCGTAAGCCCAAGTTCGTAACCCAAGGCGTAATTCCGTAATTGACTCCGAAAAGGATGTCATTTCGAAGCAGAATAACTGTGACGATTGCTTCGCCGCTCAACGCTCGATAAGAATCGATGCAGTAACTGTAACAAACTTGAACACCGACGACTGTCACGAAAGATATAAGTCCCATGGCAATGATGGGACCAATCCATTGAATCTTATAATAAGCTCCTAGTCCCCAGAGAAGTTGGCTGCCAGGAGCGAGAATGACCAGAGGCAGTAGGAGCCAAAGTCGTTGTTCTGGCTCGTAAACTCCTTTATTGCGTCGTGCCATTCGCACAATGAATGAGTCTCCGAGAACCCCAGCATAAAGATATCTGAGTTAATCAGTTTCCTAATACATGTATCGTATCATATGAACAGTTCACTCACCCAAGGATAGAAAATACGATTGGAGACACAAAAGGCACTCCAAGCAAAGAGACCGAGAACCCATACGAATTCGTCATAATGGTTGACTCTGTACCGTTCAGGAAACTGAGCCACATTTGGTAACAGCCGACGCTGATACCACAGAAAACGATCACCGGGAATTGTAGGTATAAAAAGGGTCGCGTAATCTGACCGAATACACTCATAATATTCTTGCCTTTCAGATTGACCGTATCGAAGATCTTGAGCTTATCTTTGGATGTTTTCTTTTCATAAACGGTTCCGGAACAATGGGATGTTGTCTGTTCGCAGTCATGTGGTTTCGAAACTTCGTCTTTTGCTATATGGCCTTAGAAATCTATATAAGAAAGCCTCAGTAATCGGGAGGGACCTACTTTCGGCAATATCTGATAGTATGGTCTGCTCCATCTGAGGGGCATCTTCAGAGGCCTCGTGTGGTCGGTTCCAATTCGTTTCTTCCATGAAGAAATAGAGAAATAACAGAGAGATAGCATTATAGATGGCACACCAATACTAAACTGATAAGTAGCAATTTTATTATTCGCCGGCGATTACTTACTAGAACCCATTTCCAACCTTGACCTGCTGCTATGAATCCTGCTACAAGTGGCGCAATGCTGTTTGCAATATACAGTGCCAAAACGTAAAGAGTAAGATACTTGCCGCGCTCATGGGTGAACCACTTTATACTCTATTAGTTATTTCTTACGCAGCATGACTGAGACTTACAATATCTGTCATGGATATCTCGCAAAGCGCTTCTACTGGTGCGCCGAAGAATCCCTGGAGGGTCTTGTTCGCGATCCATTGGCCATTATTGTCAGTAGTGAAAGGAGCCCACAATATAATAACCTGCAACCATCAGTTTTTTCTTTCTCTAGTCCGAGGATCAAAATCTTTTTTATAAGTTACTATGGTACAAAGGACGGTGATTAAATAGACAGGTCTCTTGCCAAAGGCAAGACCCAAGGGTTGCCAAACAAGACAACCCCAACCGAAGGATAGAAACTTCGAACTAATCAGCCGAATTTGCTACTTGAGGGGCTTCTACCTTACCATATATCCCGTTCCGGCGTTGAGATTAGAAACAGACAAGTTAGTGGCTTCAGATATTGGATCCAGAACAGAATATATGGCTGCTGATGAAATGGCAATCGTCATGGCATATCTGGGTTGCATCATTGACAAGCATTCTAAAGCAGATGAGGGGCCTACGAAGGCTTACGTGAACATGCAGAAGGTAGAAAGAACTTTTCGTTTGTAACTCCAGTTCAAGGGGTCTTCAGGATTATGCGACGGTCGAGGATGGAGTACAATTCCGGAACTCGTTCGGGGGCCTTCATTATCGCTTGCCTGACCCAGAGCCACCAAGCGAAGGGTTCCCGGGATAAAATCGTCAGGGAATGATTCAATAGCTGGAATGGGATTCATGGTGAGGAGCGTAGCAAGGTTGAGTTCTCGGAGAAGACCGAACTTTGCTGTGTTTTAAGGTGGGAAGAGAAAACGAGAAGGCAGGACACCCCGTAATATATAGTCACACATCCTGGCTACTGATCTTCATTGGTGTTACTCTATCTAACGATTTCCACTGCTTATGAGGATATCATTCATAGATAGGGTTGCTTTGTTGACCAAAGGAAGTCCCCTATAGCCAGGAGCGTTTTCCCAGGCCACGCAGTCTCCTTGGATTTGAAGAAACGAGCTCAATTGAAAATTACCCTAAATTCAAGAAGGATCTTGAACCCTTCATCAATGATGCGAAGATATCAGTTCAGTTTTTATTGGACAGGTCATGAAGCTGTAGTCATTAGTGATAAATCTACAGTCTTTACAGCTGTGTATGAATCTCTATCACCAAAACCGGCAATCATCGCGCGCGGTTGTCATGGGGCAATTTGCTACCTCTGATGCGTTTATCAAACGCCCGCTGCGAATTTTAATTCGACAGCCGGCAAATCCATTGAGCCGAGAATTAACATGGAAGCCTAAGAATGCCAGTCCCTCATTTGTTTCCTTAACACGGAGTCTCATCACAAACTGGCTAATCTGTGGGAACTAACTTTTCACCCCGATTAGGCAATTCTCGCGCCATCACACGTTGGGAGGAAGAGCTTCTATGTCTTGTATCAGCGGCAAGATCGGATGGAGAAGTAGCCTTTATGCTATTCCAATGAGATAGGATTCGGTCCGTATAGTAGCAGCAGATTGATAAATGAACAACGGTGGCCATCGAAGCTCTTTTCGCAACTTCTGGTCAAGGCCAAAAAACATTAAGGATCCGGCTATAGAAAGACATACATCTCGGCAAGTAATTATCCACTCTGGAGCTATGAACACTAAGAAATACAACCCCTTCGTTGGATTTACCGAGAACGAAGACGAGGCTATAGCTACCGGAATTGGGGCGCGCAAAGTTATTGCTGGAGATATACCTCCTCTTACAGAGATCCCCGTTATTGACCTCTCAGGTGGGTTCTCAAACGATATTGAGAAGAGGAAGGCCGTGGCGAAGAAAATATTCACGGCTTGTTCACAAATTGGCTTCTTCTATGTCAAGAATCATGGTGTCGATCTGAAGCTGGTTGAGGAGAGCCAACAATCGGCCTTCGGCTTCTTCCAGAAGCTCACTCATGATCAGAAGATGGAGTTTAGTATGGCAAAGAACAAGACTGAATACTTTGGTTATGCACCAAAGGCAGTCAAAATGCCGGATGGCGCAATCAAAAGACGTATGTTTGTATCCAGAAGCAACGAGGCTAAGACAACAACTTTCGCTGAATACCATTATGAACAGGCATGTATGAGACCATTCACTTTGGCTATGACTCTGAACTGGACCCTGGAGCAACTAAGAAGTGGGATGCGAGTTACAACTTGTGGCCATCTGACGAGGTTCTGCCTGGATTCCGTGAGGTGATTGGCAGATATTACGCCTCCATGATGTGTCTTTCTCGCACGCTCCTCAAGCTTTTCGCTCTCAGTCTTGACTTGACGGAGAACTACTTTGACCAGTTTGCCAAGTATCCTGGGGTCAAATTGGCCCTTAATTATTATGAAGCGGCGGCCCCTCAGAACCCAGAAGGCTCTGGTATCTTCGCGCACAGCGACCTAGAGGGTAATATTCGCAGACCAGTCAAGTAGCGCATCGTCTTTGTGAGAACTAACTTCTTCGCAGCCTTCACAATCCTTTGCCAGGATGAGGTCAAGTCACTGGAAGTACTTTCTAATACGGGGTTGTGGATTCCAGCCAACCCCATCCCAGGTACGTCCCTACCCACGCTCGCCATTAAATTCACCAAGAGCAAGAGATAGTTGACTAATTAACACGATGCAGGCCATTTCGTAATAAATGTTGGCGATACTCTAAGTATGTGGACGAACGGCATCTTCCAATCCACAATACATCGAGCGTACAACATCGAAGGGAAGACTAGGTTATCCATCCCGTTTTTCTTCGGGGCAGATGAGGATGCTATTATTGAAACGATTCCGTCTTGCATTTCTGAAGGAAATCCTGCCAAGTTCAACGCGATCGAGATCGGTGCCTACCACAAGGAAAGAATCCATCTTCAATATCCTGAAGGGAAGCAAGCCGTACCAAAGAGTAACGTGCTGAAGTTGACTTAGACTCCGGTGGTACCAGATTTGCAAGCCTGATAAGCTCCTCCGATGACACCGAAATTGCAATAGGATTAGCGAGACAATTGACACGGCTTTAGTAGATGTGTTTGCTTTTTTTTTTTTGTCATGATCATATGCACAAGTCGTTAACGACTTCTTGGTCCAAGTGGCAAATTAATGAACATTTGCCTTGAAGAAGGGTTAAAGATCTGAAGCGATTCAAAGGTTTTAGCAGAGAATAAGGCGCCAACCTACGTCTCGAATGACGTTCCACCAAAACTTGCGTCCACCTCCCTCGTCTCTCTCCCAGATTATCATGAGAGCATCTTTAGCTCGGGCTATATGGCCGAGTCCGAAGTTCCGCTCAATGGCAAATAGCTTCTCTAAGATTAGATATCTTAGACTCTCCTCCTCCACTTCACATCCAGCTAGAAAGAGAGCCAATGCTATCCCTGCAAACTCACAATTTTTCCCTATAGGGGTTTCTCTAAGCATATCCAAGCACCCTTCAAGAGCCCGAGTCTTAGTGTAGGGGATTTGACGTTGAAGGGTATCACATTCGGCCTTACCAAAGCGACCGGAATCGATCGCTCGTTCAATGACCGAATGAAGAAAGACGTAAGCTGCATAGCGCGTACGTTGAGCAACGTAGATAAGACGACTGATTTGCGGTAGCGTAATGCTCCCTGGAGATGTTGGGATATTGGGTTCTATGACTGGAGTGCCCAACGCCGCAACGCTACATCAACTCCTTGGTTAATAAAAGCTAACGGCTATTTTTTCAGATCAAGTCACAAGACTCACATTCCCGTTGTTTGTTCTTGAAGGTCGGCGTGATTTGTAATAGCTTGGGATTCTATTCGACCAGCGAGCCTTGCTATGTCCTGACAAGCTTTGAGAAGGTAATGTGCACACCCAGAGTAGACATCCATAGGAAAGGCAGTGGAAGCCACGGCATCCAATTCATTTTCGTCATGATTTGGCAATGAATTGTCAGGATGGCAAATGTCGGCAACTATACGATGATATCGTAGGCTACATCGCTTGAGTGAGTTTCGGACGGAAGGTCGACGGGCGTGCAGACTTACAAGCTTGCAACATATTGACCACACTCAATTTCTAGCGAGGCGATACCACCCCGTAACTGAATCAATCTCTCAAGACCCTTGAGATGATCTCTCCATTGGGTAGCACTGCCACTGATGATCTCGTACTTACACAACAATAATACCGTAATGACGGAACCCTCGTCAGCTGCCATGAACATTGGGCTTTCACTACTAGTCTTCTGAGAAAACGAGGACCGTAGCCAGTTGATTGTCTTCACGTAGAAAGATGTTGCCACGACGGAAAGATCTATTCGGCTGTCTGGATCTGACCGTTGGGCTTGATGACGAGCGGCTACAGCACAGAGGCCATTCAGGACACCCGCACAATCCATTGCCCGGGGTAGGAGGAATCTTCGAAGTGGGTTGAATTCGCCAGGATCCAGATTTAACAACTGATTAGCCGCTTGTTCGTCTAGATACTGGAGGTAGTAAAAGTCTCGATTTGTGAAGTTGGGGAAGATGCTTAATGGTCGCGGTGAGGATAAGGTATTTGCTGACGCTTCCAATCCTTGCTTTGATGATAAGCCAGCATCTAAGTCCACCGAGACCTCTTGCAGGATGTCCAAGTCTTGTCCATCAAAACATGGAAAGGGGTCTTCCGAACTGAGTTCAAGGAGCTCATGCAGCAAGGCGTGATCGAGCGATGAAGTGAAATTCGGCGTCGCTATTTCCGCGTAGCTCATATCCATCACAGCATCTGCAGGTCCGGAGACAGTCTCATCAATTGCCGTCAAAGACTGTCCAATCATATCCTCTGGCAATCCAGGTAAGGAGACATCGCTTTCGGACGATGTACTCTCCGGAACAAAGGGGATCCAAGTGAGCTCTGGAAGGATCGCCGGGTTGCAGCTAACGGCATTGGTGGAAGAAGGCGACCTTGGGCCCAGAGGTCTAGTCGGTCGGTTCTTCTTCTTGCTGTGAGTCCCAATGGGATGGTGAACAAATAGTTGTTGGTATCCCTCACATCGGAGGCCGCGTTTTTTGCAGTTTGTGCAGGAGGGCTGAGTCCTGTCGCACCTCTTGCGCCTGCGCTTGCAAGTAATGCACCCGGTACGGCTCCAGTTTGCAAGCGACTTGGAAACAGTAGGGCTTTGGGCCTGGGAAGACATCTCGCTCATTTCTGTTGAGACATCCACAAATCCAGCCCAGGACGTGCAGGCAGCTTCACTTCGACGAGGTGACGAATGGGGGAATACTTGCGTGGAGAGAGTCCGGTTGAAAGAGAAATGCGGGGTGTGACTCAGTAATAATACCCATGTCCTTGGCGTCCTACTTCTCCTAGTCTGAACGGCGTCGAAGTCCGGCGTTGAGGTCAGAGAAGAGGGGTTGAGGGGCACGAGGGGATCGAATTGAACCGGATAGCGCATTCTTCGTAATCACTACGAACAGACCAACTAGAGGCATTTGTCGCCAAATGGTGTTCCCGAGGTCGGCTTGTCCCACTTCTGCATCCTATCAACGCTTGGTTGAGTCTACCTGGACTAACGGTTGTCTCGATAAGAGTAGATCGTGTTATCCCAAAAGGGCAAGAGTACCGCCCCAATCCAAGGCCGTCTAAGCAAGCAAAAGCAAGATACTATATGATAAGAGTTGTTTGATGACATATTATCCTGGCATGGTTTCAATGCAAACAGCCTTTCACTACAGGTGCTGTCTTGAATGCAGGACACTTACAATAGTGGATTGTCAATTACAATTCCTGTTACGATGACTCCAAGTGCTACCAATATCTCACACTCGTATCAAGAGGGAATCCAGAGTGCCCTCACGATTCGGAATGACAGCCTTCCCCTGGATTCCATTTTGTCACCTGCACCGCCAGCTACCCTTCTCGATGTCACGAATGTTCCAAGAACGTGCGGGCTTCTGAGCGAATGGGAACTCGAGATTACAGAAAACTACGATGCTACAGCTCTGGTCCACGGGCTCACTACGCAACAATTCACGGCTGTGGCAGTCCTGAACGCATTCCGGAAACGAGCATCAATTGCTCAACAGCTGGTACACATTATGATTTATAGAAAAAAACCTATATTGACGTCAATAATAGACAAATTGCCTCACAGAGTTGCTTCCAGAAGCTTTAGAGCAAGCCCAGGCTGCTGACGCCTACATTCAACAAACGGGGAAACCTCTAGGCCCTCTGCATGGACTGCCTATCTCATTGAAAGAACAGATTGCAGTAGCAAATCATCGAACAAATGGAGCGTTTGTTGCTTGGACTAGAAACACCACCGAGCATGACTCGAACCTAGTTACCAGCCTCAAGTCATTGGGAGCTATCCCTTTCGCCCGCACCAACCAACCTCAGTCATACATGCACCTAGAAACGTCGAATAATATCTACGGTGTGACAGTACATCCAAAGAATCGCACTCTGACGTCAGGTGGCAGTAGCGGTGGCGAAACGGCTCTTATGCTACTTCGTGGCTCTCCTCTAGGATTCGGCGGTGATATTGGTGGCTCCATTCGCGGCCCAGCATCATTGAGCGGCGTAAGTCGGCCATCGAGATGTTGACTGAACAACCCTTGAAGTGGCTGACTTTTCTAAAATGTAGCTTTGGGGCTTCAAACCCAGCGTCGGCCGGTACAGCGGCCGTGGGGTTGTCGTTCCCTGGCCTGGGTGTGACTCAATCCATGGAACATTGGGACCTTTCGCCCGATCACTTCGAGATATCGACCTCGTTCAACGTGCATATTCTCAATCCAAACCCTGGTTTGACGATCCGTCAATACTTCCGTATCCAATATCGATCGACGACGCTCCGCCTTTGCGTCAACCATTGCGAGTTGGTATCATGACTGATGACGGAGTGTTCAATCCATTGCCTCCGGTCCAAATCGTACTGGATGACATTTCCAAGAAGCTCATCGCTAGCCCCCTGGTACAAGTCCGCTCTTTTACTGCACTTGATCATGAAAATGCCTGGAAAATAATCTCAGCTAATTATTTCGAAGACGGTGGCGCCAAAATAAAAGAGATCTGCGCTCAGAGCGGCGAGCCGTTGCGGCCGCTGACAGAATGGATCATCAACGAATGCAAGAAAAACGAGACGATCATTCACGACACCCTTCAAGGGCGGAATTCTGCACGAGACGAGTTTCGTTCTTTATACAGTGCACATTGGAATGCTGCCGAAGTTGACGTTGTAATCGCGCCGGTCACCCCCAGCGTCGCCGCACCACTTGACTCGTCACGTTACTGGGGATACACTGCAATCTGGAACCTCTTAGACTACCCTGCGATAGCCTTCCCCGCTTCAGAGATACTCGGAGGTTACAGCAAAGATCTCAAAGAGGTTTTATACGTACCAAAGACTGCAGCCGAGGAGGATGCATACAGCAACTATGATCCAGAAGTTGCACAAAAGATGCCAGTCGGACTGCAAGTGGTTGCAAAGAAGTGGCAGGACAGCGAATGTTTGGCAGCCGCACACATCATAGAAAGCATTTTAAAGGACTAGATATCATATCTTTTCCATATGATACTTTGGAAATGAATTGAGAATTTGGATTCATCTTCCAAAACCATGCTATTCATATTCATACTTTCTGTGGTCCTTCTTAAAACGTTACCAAGTCCCTAAAAGCCCTTTTATCTCTTTTATGTGTAAACTCTTCCAGTTGATCCCGTTATCCTCGCTGCTTACCCAAAACAAGTACGCCGTCAAACAGATATCCGTCCATCAGATATAAAGCCTGAGGTCGCTACAACCCGCTGCCTGCTGTCACTTACTCCGTGTCATACGAAAGATTCATAAGTCTGGAGAGATTTAGATATCTATTATTTCAAACCATGGCCTACAAGCTATCAAGCATGGCCAGCAGCCCCCGGCTTATCTCCTTCCTCCTTTGACTTCCTCTCAAGCTTTCGAAGAATTCTGGCCGGATTTCCGGCAGCAACATGATAAGGCGGCACATCCTAGATCTCTTATTAGCTGTTGATGGTAAGTAAGTAGTGGTCAAATTATTCACCTTGGTCACAACGCTTCCAGCCCCGATCGTGCACCCGTCTCCAATAGTTATCCCAGGGAGAATAGTAACATTTCCTGCTATCCAGCAATCCTCTCCAATAGTAATTGTACCACCCATCTCGGGGCCGTTAGTCCCATTGCGCAGTTCCGGGTCAAGGGGATGTGTGCCGCTGAACAGGGAGACATTTGGGCCGAAGAGTGTGCGCGATCCAATAGATACAGTGCAAGTATCGAGAATGGTGCAATTGAAGTTGATGAAAACATTGTCTCCAACTTTAATATTAGTTCCATAGTCAATATTTATAGGCCGTTCAATCCATGGGTACGCATGAAGCACGACATCCTCTTCATCCTCAGTCGCAGCTTGGGGAGGCAGGGGCCGAGGGTCGTCTGTAATCCTAACACCGTCTTAGTAATGCAATCTAAAGAAAGACAAGACGGATGCGAAAGACGGTTCAAAGTAAGGTAACTTACTCCTTCCAGAACTCCGCTACCTGACGGCGTGTTAACTCCCCAGCCGAGTTCAGGCGGGCAACGGCACGACCGCAGCGCCTACGGGCAGCAACAAGTTGTGGAGTGAATGCATAGTACAACTCCCCCCGGCGCATGCGGGCAAGGTTGTCTTCCTCGTCGATATCAAATACGGTCATGGTTGGCTTACTACTGTTGGTTCGTTCAGTGGCGGAGGAAGATGGGAGAGTTATGATGGAAACATCTGAAGCCAGCAAACGAGGGTACTTGTTGTGGAAAGCTTGTCTTTTAGCGGGATCCTCCACATTCACACGAGCACCTATGGGATGGTGCGTGGAGACGAACCGCTGCGCTTTAACTCCTTTCGGTTTTTGTTTGGCGACGGCGCAATCGTTGCCCGATTCACCAACTATTGGGCTAGAAGTGTTGCTTCATTTTCAGTAAAATCTCAAGCGAGCGCTGGGTTGATGAAGCAATGGCGCCTCTTCCTTAATCCAGTTTTGTATTGCCGCCATTATCACTTGTTATCATAGAGCTATTTTTCATTATCAATGCCAAAGACAGGACCTTTGCTAGCGATCGGGCTGAATAGTCTAAGAGGGTAGGTAGCTAGATAAGCGACACTGCAACAGCACTTAGGTACTGATTCTCATATGGTTGCTTTTCTATTCCCTGTATTCTATCGCGGCATTCATATTTCGTGCTGCTTGTCGCATCAACCTTCATCATGTCTTTGAATGGTAAAGTCGCCATTGTCACAGGCGGGAGTCGCGGTATCGGAGAAGGCATCGCTAAGGAGCTTGGGAGACGCGGCGCAAAAGTTGTCATTACATATGCTTCTTCGTCTTCTAGGGCAGACCAGGTAGTGAAGGAGATCAAAGCCAGCAGTGACGCCATTGCGGTTAAGGCGGACTGCATGGATCCAGAATCGCCTCAGAAACTTGTTGCTTCAACCATCGAAGCATTCGGCAAGCGAATCGATATCATTGTCAACAATGCCGGGGCAGGGGACGAGCTGTACCTTGAAGATATCACTCTAGAGCATTTCGATAAGGTCATGTACACTAATGTTCGATTTCCTATCTTCCTCCTCCAGGCAGCTTTACCTTATCTGCCACGAGGAGGACGTGTTGTCAATCTTTCCAGCATCTGTGCGCGCCAAGGTAAGACAACTCAAAGTCTTTTCCGCTCTAAGAAAGATTGTCTCATGGTTCGTAGGATTCCAAATGCAAGCCGTTTATGGAGCGTCCAAGACCTGCATGGAGAGTTTGGCACGGACATTCTCAGTTGAACTTGGTCATAAGTATGGGATCACAATTAACGCCGTCAATCCTGGCCCTGTGGCGACAGATATGTGGCAGTAAGTCCCTCCCATTCCCTTTGACTAACGCAAGACTGAATTAATATGATCCCAGTGCTACACCCGCTGAGTCCGTTCCTGAAGACCTGCTTAAAAGCACTCCAGCCGCAGGTCGCGTCGGTGAGGTGGATGACATAGTTCCAATAGTGGCATTTCTTTGTGAGGAGAGCTCTCGATGGATCACAGGTTCCACAGTATGTGCCAACGGCGGTCTCTGTCCAAGTTAGAGGCTGGTCACCAAATTAAGCACCAAGATGGACTGGCGTGACTGCTATATAATTCCTAGACGAAATTGAGGATTCTTTGTCATTAACTGATGCCATGGGATATCACAAATGAGGTCCATTTTACTATCATTGATTGATACAAAATTTAAACTAGGCTATGGCCTCATAATACTGGGATCTCAAAGATATGTTGTGTAGTGCCCAACTTGGAGGGCTCAGGGTGAAAGACCTCTTTCTCCCACGGTTGCAAATCCTCGTTCTCTGATGCCTTGTTCTCTCTCCATTTCCGAGTCAAAAAGTCAGCGCTCTTCTTGAGAATATAAGACCGCCAATTTTCATGGTTCTTCCGGAGTCTGCCTATGATCAACCGCTGGTGTGTCACAATCACAGATGCTGACCCTGCAACGACAAGCGGCCAGCCGACAATATTATTCGCTGGAGATTTCGGTGAGAGAGTACCGAGCACTGTGACAAACTCCTGAACAAGGCTCTGGATACCTGCGGAACTGTCTTTGAAATTTGGCCAAGATAATTGCTTAATATGAATGAGGCAGGCAAGTCGGTAGAGTTCGGATACCTTGGCACCATCTGGGATTGTGCCATCGTTTCCAGGGTACAGGTCCATCGGCAACTGTTCCAACTGTCGTTCTAGAGTTTGCAGTTGTGAAAAAGTGTCTTCGTCGGAAATATGAATCGCGGTGCGGTCTCCCGTCAAGATAGAAACTTTTAGTATGATAAAGAATATTTCGCGGCATTGCCGTTCCAACAAAAGACCGTTGCAATAATCGTCCGAGAGGAATGGAGATGAGAATATCTGCAGAGCCAGATGCAGCGGCAACCTGTTGCCTTGAGCGAATCCTGTTAAGGTAAAGATATAACAGAAAAGTTCGAATAAAAGGCCGCGTAATGGGACGTTTGGTGCTATGTCAAAACAACGACTATGGCATAGAGTCGCAGCAGCAATTATGTGAGGAAGAATCCTGTCAGTTGCAGTGAAGTTGACGGCCTACGAGAATTGAATTAGCTGCATGAAGCATTGGTCTTTGAGCGAGAACTCACTTCATGAACGCAGAGGAGCATGTTGGCCAACAATATATCGTCATCTAATGGTCATGTATTAGTTAGGGTCATGTACCAGATGACTATTTCTTACTGCTGCATATCGCTTGGCTATTGAGTGTAGCGGCCGAGATTTCTTTTCCAAGAGCACTCTGTATACCGGCGACAGCTTGGCCATAGAATCCATGCGTTAAGCTGACAAGATCGGAGCTAGCTGGCTGGGATTTGCTCAGGTCCCCGGCAGCTATGGCCAAGACACAATTTAGGATTAGTGGGTTGCGAAGAGCAATCGGTAGGATAATCTCTGAACATGCAGCGCTTTTTGTGTCAAGGCTGGCGGTAAACCATAGAGAACAGTTCTGCTGAAAGTGTGACAGCAGCGTGTCTTTAACAGGCGTTGACGGAACGGTGAATACCGTCACAAGAGGACGCATCTCCTGGGGCACCGTGAAATCCTTGTTGTACTGGCTTGACCGGCGAGCGAGTTGCTGCTTCCGAGATTCATCGCGTTGCCAATTACAGGGCAGATCTCTCGACAAACAGGCCATGCAACGGGGATGTTGTTCATCGCATTTCCTCTTCCGTCGACGGCACTGCTGACAACCGTTTCTCGACCGGCGAGCTCCGGCTACAGATCCGGGGGTATCCATTTTCTGCATGGATTCGACAACCAGGTCGTATGGGATCCAGAAGAGCTTCGTTGGCGGAAGAATGCGGGAGGGGAAGCACCATTGATAAGTGAACTATCACGTGGGCGGCAATTGGGTATAGGAGGGGCGCATCGCTTATCAGCTATCTACTGGATGTATCGTCACTAAAAACCCCTGACTCAGGATCCAGTCCTTCCAGCCTAGCTTTACTTTAAGAGGTCCAGACTTGGGATACCAGCAAGAGATTCCAACGTCTTAATCGAGGATTTTGTAATTCATATCAAAATTTTATTTCAAATCTACTAGAGCACTGAATTATGATATCATCAACTTCATCATTAATCCTTGCATACGGAATCGATCGGATTTCCTCGAATGCGTGGCCTTTTAGTCAAAATGCTATGAAAAGAAAACTTGGGCGTGCAAATATTTGCAACGATGATATGCAAGCTAAGAGAGAGTTTCAAGTGAGTGGAAAGACCATCTTCTTGCCACTGAAAGACAGAAAAGTACGACATGGGAGGTCGATACTTTGGTGAACTTACCCTGAATACCATTCCTTAACTGATAAGTTCCGATCTCTTCGAACAAGTCCGATGCCCTTCTGCTTAGGGAGGTTTTTGGATCAATCTCTTCTCGATCTACATCGCTCATGCAATACCTTTAGAGCCCGAACTGGTCAAATCCTTAGCTTCCAGGCCAGCATCCTTCTCCCTTTCCCTTTCAAGTTCTGACCCTTCGATAATTTGTAGAATGTCTGTGACAGGCGGACCCGTGAAAGACTTCCGACCCCTAACAAGGTAATAAACTAGGCTGATAGCAGCAAAAGCAGTAAAAACAACACTCGTATAGTTCATGGTGCTGATGGTTATAGGCAACTGGGCCGGGAAAGAGAAGAGCGCGAACGCCACAATAACCCAACAGACAGAGACCGCATTGAGTAAGTAACCCCATTTACCGAGGGAATACGACGAGTGCTGGACCATGCGGCGTCCCCGAAGCAGCGAGATCAAGATTGGAGAAACAAAGGAAGCCGATAGACAAATGCAAGTTGAACCCGTGAAGGCGTTGAATGCTGCGGCTGACCCAAAATAGATCAGCCCCATTAAGCAGATGACCACTGTGCTGAGCAATAGTCCTGCGACTGGAATTTTTAACCCTTCATGGATCTTCTTCCAATGCAAGGATCCTGGAATTGCACCATCTCGAGCGAAGGCGTAGACGCATCGAGAGGAGGCTGTCAATGCGGCAATACCTGCGAAGAGCATGACTCCGATGACACATATCAACAAACCTAGGCCACCCGCTGCTGAGCCTGTTGCGGTCATAAAGATGTAGCCAATTGGCATACTGTTGGTGTCGTTCAACAAAGTGTCGATATCTGGAAGTACGAATAGAATAGGGATAAGGAAAGCCAAGCCAGTGACTCCCGCTGCAACCACCGAGAAAACAATGGCTTTAGGGACTTCTTTGTGAGGGTTTTGGACTTCTTCACACATGGCGGCTATCATTCCGTAGCCCGTAAGAGTGTATGTTGCTTGTAAAAGACCAATGCCAAAAGACCACCCAGAAGGCCTAAAATCACACGGTCAGAAATTAATGGAAAAACAAGTTGAGAATCATACTAACATTCCACTCCGAGACGTATCAAAATCTGTGAAGACGAAGGACGCAGATCGCTTGTTTTTCGATAAAACCAGCAACGTAACCATGATTACGACCGATGATATGACGGTCCAGTAAACGCAGAGTGTGTTGATCAAGTTGAGATACCTGGTACCAAACATGTTGATAAGCAGGCAAACAAGCATGATTGCCCAGAACGTCAGAACAGTCTCCCAGGCAGTAGGCACATAGTCAGGTTTGAACAAGGTCACCCCCGATAGAATAAGTTGAGCCCCGCCGAAAGTAATGGAACACGTTGACATCCAGTTTCCAACGAGGAGTAGCCAACCTGTGATCCAAGAGGTGATAGGAGCATATTTCGGTTTCGAGAGAATCGAGGACCAGTAGTACAGGCCTCCAGCAGTCGGGTAGCAGGCGCAAATCTCTCCCAACGAGGCGGCGATGCATAGGGAGATGATGGTAATAAGAACCCATCCCCAGATGATAGTAACGCAGCCTCCGTTCACAAGTGGAAGTGCCATTGTTGTACTGAGACCAAATGGTGCGGCGATGATGGCAAACGATCTGCAGGAACGAATTTGTTAAACTCTTAATCCAGTTTTCTCATGACTGAGTTCACTCACAATCCAAAAATGCTAAGAAGACTGAGGTGTCGAGGAAGCTCGGCTTCATAGCCCATCCTCTCCAGCTGTGCGTCGGCCCTTTCATCCTCGTTGCCCTCGAGGCGAGGTGCGTGAAGTTTGCCAACCATTTAGAAAGTCTCTTAAGTGTATAGAGAATTGAAGTTTGATCATGCGATTTCTCGTTTTAGACAACGTGAATAGCGCGTATGAAGTTCTCCCTCGCGAGTCCAAGTAGATTTATACATCTGAGGTGTATGGAATATTCCCACCCCATTGAGCAACAAGTCCAACCGCAACAGAAAGCATTTCTAGATAGCGGCAACGGGAGGCTTGCCAGATTCGGTTTTATGTTGCCGCCGTCGCGTACGTTGATTGTCGGGATAGGACCGCGATGTCCGGACACGAAAGCTGGGGAGCGCGATATGGCTACCACTTTGGACAAAGGATCTCGGCAAGGAGTTTGGGGTTCATCTCTAATCTTGGTCATTGAGATAACCAATCCAAGGATAGATGATAAGCAAGGGCTGCGCCGCGAAACTTTTTGTCCTTAGATCGTTTCGTCGGCAATCAGGAACTTAAAGAGGAAAGGCCTCCAAGTCTAATATCTTCTGGACCAACGAGAGCCTGACTCGCTACGTTCGCCGCATGGTGGATTTTCCCCGCAATGCCCTATAAGCCCAACATCAGCGAGGGTGCTGGTGATAACATCATCGGAAAGAGCGTCACTCTTCCGTTAGTCCTCGTTCTTATCGCCTCTCTAGCGGAGCACTTGATGAGTGCTCTGAACTGCCGTCTTGGGTTGCAAGTTCCGCACGCTACTGTGCGCGGTTTCGCGGGATGGTTGGGTAGTAAAGGATCGCCACAAGTGACCTCAATGTAACCGACGTACTCAAACGAGACATGGCGTACGTATCCTGATTGAGGCCAAGGGTGCTTAGACTAGTGTCCAAGAAGTGGTTTCCATTGCATATTGGAGTGTCAAAGAATGCGGGGAAAGAGTAAAGTCGCTGCCAGTAAAGATATAAAGATAAGCCCGTCTTCCTACCGATTATCTACGTCTTCACATCAAGACTCTTAGCCATTCAACAAGCCATCACAAGCTTTTTTTTTACTCACTATTGTTATCTTCTTGGTCTTGTTACGACTAGTGAAAATGCCAGGCCTCACTCAGAAGTATCCCGACGGCCCGCAGAGGGTCCCAGCTGATACCTCTCCAGAGGACGTGTTCTACCTGCTCAAGCGAGATGGCGGAGTCATCATCAAGCAACTTGTGAGCTCTGAAGATCTTGAGCAGGCTTATAAGGAGGTTCTACCTCGTCTAGAGCGAGACAAGCCCTGGGATGGCAAGTTCTTCCCTGGGGAAACTCGTCGAGCCCCAGGACTGAATGCACTCTCACCCACTTTTACCAACAAGATGTTATTAAACCCTCTATACCAGGCTATTTGCAACCACTTCCTTTGCACAAGGAACTCCTTTTGGTGGGGTGATGACCGCAGGACGCACGTCTCATATCCTCAGGCCAGCGCTTCCACCGCATTTCAAGTCGGACCAGGAGCAAAGGATCAGCAAATCCATCGAGTAAGCTCAATTTTCTCCTAATTCTACCCGTAACCAGTTGCTTGAAGCATCTTCTCATATGCACCTTTTAGGATGACTACATCTGGCATATGTGCCACCCTGAGATTTCTGAATGGGACGATGAGCGGGACCTCAACAAACGCGAGGCCGCCGTAGGACTCTTTGTGGCTGGCGTAAAGACACACAAAGCCAATGGCGCTACCCGCTTCATTCCGGGCTCACATCTTTGGGGCAATGAGCGCAAGCCTAACGAGAAAGAAGAGTGTTTCTATGCCGAACTTGAAGCTGGTGATGCCTTCATCATGCTGGCTTCTTGCTACCATGGTGGCTCAGCCAACCAGACCGAGGACGAATGGCGCCTTGTCTACGGTACATTCTGTACCCGTGGATGTCAGTAAATCATTATATCCAGTGCCCTTATTGAGAATGATCTAACTTGAGAACAGGGATGCGCCAGGAGGAGAACCAGTATATCACGATTCCTCAGGATGTTATCAAGGCAAAGGACAAGAAGACACAAAAGATCCTGGGCTGGGGATTATCTGATCCGATGATGGGCTGGGTGGACTTCGAAGACCCGCAGAAGGTTCTTCATCCAGAGGACTTTAAGGGTCCTTCTGATATTTATTAGGCAAGAGGTGTAGTTTTTGATACCTCAATTGACTCAATGTTCCGAGCCGCGTGTGTTGTCCTCAAAACGAACCGTACCACTATCTCGGCCAATACTTGGTGTTTTCATAGTAACTCAATTTCTCGCGTGAAAGTCTCCAACTAGATGCGCAGGTGCTATTTCCGCTGAGGGATCAACACTACAGATTCTTCGAAGTATTATCAATACACGGCTTCATTCCTCTCTTCAGGATCCAATCCTCTAGATAATTGCTTCGGCTTGCATCTCAACGAACATTCCCCTCATGCTGAAGTTTGAAACACCGACGCAAGTCCATGTAGGGCGATGTCCTGGATATCGTTGTTTCCAGATGTCCATCATGACACCTTCGTAGCGCATGTCAATCAAAAAGGTTAATATTTTGTGCGCAGCCGCTAATCCCTTCTCAACTCCAGCAGCCTTGAGGGCCAAGTCAGCGCCATCAAAGGCCGCAGCAATTTGATCAGCCACGGATGTTTCGACCAGCTTCCCGGTTATCCTATTGACCCCGGCTTGTCCCGCCGTGATAATAAGCTTAGCAGAAGCTGGGAGGACCACTGCATTAGAGAACCCAGCTTGTTCGCAATTTTTGCCCACAATATCGGGCGGCTGGTGGTATGTGATAGTGGACATATTGAGTCTGCGAGCAATTGTTGTCTATTCGTCAAGGTAAGAAATGAGAAGAAGATAGTCTGAGATTGATAGTGACCAAAATGACTTTCCAGGCTATATAAATAATTCACGCCCATTAGCCTCCACGACGCTGCCTATCTAACGTCGCTTATTTGGGACTGGATCTGGTATAACGTTGGTGCTGGTGCAATCGGGTCATCGTTGCTCGAAATGCGACCGTAAGGCAAACCACGATCAGAGCTAATTAGTTGCCCCCAGTGCGAAAGGGTATATTTATTTCCAAAATTAAGATGAAAAGATGCGTTCATATGTGAAGATCGCCAGCCCGTACTGCGTAACAGGGCGTTTCAGTTCAGTTCGCGAGGCTCCTTAATATATCATGCTTAATCTTTCTGAAATACGTATAAAAATATGACCAAGAAAGGTCAGTATTGTAATATGTAGCAACTCATAGTCGAATATTTGACCTCAGCGTAATTGCAGACAAACAAAACTCCTCGTGATGGAAAAGAGAAAGGCGAAAAGTCTCATCTTCAAAGACACCAATTGGAATTGAGTTTGTGAACACTACATAGCTTGCCGCTTCCAGCAATGTCCTAATAGAGAATTCAAAAGGCCTCGCTGGTCTATCTAAAGTACCGTCACCTTTTGCTTTGCCTTCGCGTTGTGGTCCGAGGTGAAATGGCATCGGCGAGCCAAAGCCTGCCGTTTGATGGCGTTGAAGGGAACATTAATATATGTTTTATCAAAGAATCCACGAGTTTTCCGAGTATATTTACTGACAAGAGAATGTCTAGGGTCTTAGTCTAATTATGGGTATTGCTTTTCGTTGTCGTTGACTTCTACTCTCGCTCTCCAGGGCGGGCTGTACTTATAACAAAATCCTGGGGACCTATGAATCCTACACCTACGGGTACAGATTGCAGAATAAGGACGCGTATTCTCTACCTAGACTGTGGCTTCAACTCTAATCAAGTTTGACACTTCGGGGATATCGAAGCATCACAGCCCTGATCCCGTCCACCGTTGCGCCATTCTCTTGCTACTATACACATGCTGAAAAACGCTCTAGCTAGGTAGCTACAGCATTTGAGGATAATACACATTAAACGATGTCTAGAGGTTGCCGGCGAAGCCCCCGTGTGCCGCGAATCTCATCTGATAATCCCGTAGATCCGCCCAGTGCCTAAGCTCCTCCTCCTCATCCTGTGGCGTCATATGATTCTGGTCTCCTGCTTCCATTCCGCCGCCACTTGGGCCTGTCTTCTCTAGCTTCATGAGAATGCTGATGAGTTGTGAAAGCGCCTCCTCTGACTTCATCGCAAAAGGGCCCTTCCGTTCCGGGGCGTCATTCAGCAAGGTCGAGGCGACTTGTCGGATCTTGTTGATAAGTGAGCCACCGTTTGGTTCCATATTTCGCTGCGAAATGGACCCCAGAACCGTCAATAGGTTCTGAACGATTAACTCGCGCTCTCCTGACATGAAGTCAAGGATATCCTTGTCATCCGCATCTTGTGCAGCCTTCTCTGCCTCGGATTGGGTTTCGATGCCGCTTTGCTGCTGTTGTTCTCCTAGCCAAACGTCGCGTAGGTTGAAGTAGAGCTCGACAAAGTAAGACCTAGTCGCGAGTTGAGAAACAAAAATGTTTGCCTTCTGGATCTCATATTGCAGCTGCCGGCGTCGAACTGGCTGATTTTTAATCACATTCCGCAAATCATGCGCTGGCTGGCTGTTTGGCCACGCGGGGGGAACATATTGCAGACCCGACTCATCAAAGCTGGCCAGGGAAACTGACTCGTCGCCATGATTTCCCAACTGCAGTTCAGGAGGCAGATTATCTGTGATGCTCTTGGCTGCAAGGAGTCCCTCCCGGAGAAGCGTCCGTTGGTCAGGCCAGGGTAAAGTGCTCATGCCATATGCCAACTCCAGACTGACGACTCCATTCATGGTTGTATATACATCAATAGCATATCGAAATCCCGTCAGCAGTGTGACAGTGCCGTCCGGGGGGTGGATTATTTCGTTTGCGAGGACGCAAATATCGTCGACATTTTCGGGATATGCAGGATATGGCAGGCTAGGAGTAGACGGCGCAATGACCATATCACTAGTAGACGCTCCGAGCTGAGAAAAAGATCTGCGAATGATTAGAACGAATTTCTTGTACCTAAGAGAATTTTTCTACTCACCGAACTCCAAGCAAAAGGCACCAAAAAAGCCGTTTGCCAATCTGATCCTTGACGTGATTGAAAGGCAATGGATCTGGCGAGCAATTATCGTTACCGAAGGTTGGCAGCTCGCCAGGGTGCTTGGGGCGATTAAAGCCCAGTTCGCGGACCAAAGTCAGGGTTTCTGCCATGAAATGGCTAGAAGTGTTCCATTGATGCGTGTAGCCCAATGCCAACCCCAGGAAGTAGCTGGTGGCAGCATCCTCGAGGGTCTTAGGCTGTTTCAACACCCACCTGGGTCCTCGCGTCAAAAGGGCGATATCTCGGCACTTTTCAATCATGACTATCGATCGCGGGAAGAGATGCGTGCTATGCTGGGCTTTGAGATGTTCCCGCGCACTGCGAGGAAACGACGCGACCAAGGCGCATATCATACTCGACAGGAGGCCCAGGAACTCTGGCTTGGTTCGGTCTTCGCGATTTGCAAACGATTGTCGGAAGGTGGGCTCATGAGGAAAAGGCGCGAGAGGATGAATATAAGTGAAAAAATCATCGATCAGCAGCTCCAGGACTGGCATGGGAGCGATTGCTTCAGCATCGAGAACGGCGTCGCTGGAGATGTCCATCAACGTCTTAGCCGCTGTTTGGGGCGAGGGCGAGACAGGGAAAACTCCTCCAGGACTGATTATATCCATACGAGTTCGCTTTGCCGCCTTGGCAGCCTCCGCATGCTTGTTTGGAGGACCTCGTCGTTTCGTCTCGCGATTGAAGGTGCACTCAACGCCAAGCTCCCGACATGGCCTACATGGCATGTTGGAATCGTCGCATTTGACCTTGCGCATACTGCACATATCACACGCCCGTCGCAGTCGCGTCAGCTTGGGGTTGATCGTAGGATCGCGCATCACACCGCCAGGCCCAGGGACGAGATGCGCGGGCACATCGTTGGGACCCGGCATGACGCCTGGATGCGGGCCAGGCTGGTGGTTGACAGCTTCGGCGGCGGCATGTTGAAGGGCATGGGTGGTGCTGAGGGCGTGAGCAGCGTCGCTTGCAGCTTGGAGTATTTCGAGGCCGTTGCTCGCGTAGGCGTGGGCAGTGGCATGAGGAGAGACCGGTGGTGGAGGTGAGCCGGACATGATGGGCTCGGGCGCGCGCGCGACGCGGAATTCTAGATGGCGATGGCTGATTATCGGCGGATTCCCGGATGTTGATGGGCACGTTGAAGCGAGGTGAGGCCGATGAGCCGATGGGGACGGGGGAAGAGGTGGAGGATTTGGTGGATAGTGGATCACGTGTGTTATCACGTGTATACTTTGGTGTGAGCAATTCTACTTGCACATTGCAGAGCCTCGGGCCTATCCCAGCTCGATGATATTTTATATGTTTCAATTACCAAGCCCTTATAAACGAGAATGCGTGAGTTACTATCAGAAACTTCTAAGTTGAATGTTGCGATTAATGTTGATAATCTGGGGCTTCGGTATCCTTCAACGATTACAGACCGAGGCACAAAGCAAATATGGTATTTCTAAACTTTATTGTATATTTTACCACGTAGCTTGCATATTACAAGAGAGCAATTGGTCTACAAGATTGCCGTCGTTACGACTGTAGATGTCTAGAACGATAGCGTCGAGTCGGTAGTGCCTGATTTCTACCTACCCTACAATCACGACAAGGTTTGGGGTTCAAAGACAGCCACAGACAGAGCTGCAAGCTCTTCATAACTTGAAGACTCTCTTAGGTCTTTCCTGTGAGTCTATTGAGCCACAGTGTTTGGCTTAAGTCGTTTTTGATCTGTTGAGCTTAGAAACTTTAACCCGCCTCCGTAACAAGCATTCTCTTCATGTCGGAGCTTGTTCAGCTTCATTGTTGGAACATCAGATGACTGACGAAGAGGTCTAAGTAGTTGGAAGTAATAGGTCAGGACTTCGTACGTATCTCAACTTCTCCTTAAGCATACAGAAAAAGAAAACATCACCATCCAAGCGCTTCGCGGGAGACGGGACGTGACAATGCTGCCGCATAGCGCCGCGCACTAAGGTAGGTAGTCAATGACGAGGCGTTCAGGGTCCGGGGTCAATGCCGAGCTAACAGGTTCGTGAAAGGCATCTGGAAGATTACGGCATCGGGTGGGAGAAGAAAGATTGGACAGCTATCATGACGGCGCCTGCATGCTTGGTCCAGCTTAGCAAATATTTTTGTCTACTCGTGAGTTTGTCGCCAATGAGGAGATTCCAGATCATCTCGAATCGATGTCTCTGGTCAAGGTCATCGGGAATACCCAGCTTCTTTCTGGGCTCATCCGGTTGGCGCCTATGTCCATGAGTAGAAGAGGATTCCTTCCTAAGAACCAACACGAGAGTGTCAAGGTGTCGCGTGAAAGAGTCGAAATTTTGCGTCGTCAACGATCTAGATTCTCATGGGTTGGACGGCGACGGCCCCATGATGAAACATGGGAGTTCCCAGGCACTGGTCCAGCCAATCCCGCAGCTGGTTTTCCTTGCGGATGACCGCCCGGCGCCAGGGCATGGCAATTCTCAACATGGGATTCTGGCGCTTCCCCAGTAAAGCGGCGCCCCCGGACGCTTCAGCTTCGGATGTGGCCGGACATGAGGCCGGGCACCTACCAGGCGACGGTCCCACCCATCAGGCCATGACCTGATGTTGAAGAAGCTGGCGTGATGAAGCATGAGCTCAGCTTCTCAGAGAGCGGCGGAGCGAGGCGAGAGTCGGGAGGAGGAAGGATGGACAGATCAGCAAGAGATCAAATAAATACCGCCGTGGACCGTATAGTGGTGCGGGCAGGAAGCAAGGCCTAGAGTTTCGGAAGCTGAGGACGACAAACGGCTGTGCAGAGAGAGCAACGCATTCTACCCAGCTTGCAATCGACCGATTATAACCTTTTACCTATCGAAAACACAAAATTAGACCCGGAATCACGAGATCTTGCTTTTTTGACCGAGGAATCTTCATCAGTCATCATGGCGACCTCAAGACCTATGAAGCACATTGACCGCGAGGATCTATACACCAACCTCGAAGCTCGCGTGCAATACCTACACTCATTTCTCGACTTCTCCAGCAGTATGCCTTCCACGAATTCTAATTCGGGGTTCTCTGAAATCGCTAATAGAATGCTCTTTAGGAGATATCGAGGCTCTCATCACCGGTGCTAAATACGTCAAGGCTCTAATCCCCGCCGTCGTCAACATTGTCTACAAGAAGTTGCTACAATACGACATCACAGCACGCGCGTTCACGACCCGGAGTACATCCTTCGAGGGTCCTCTCGATGAAATCCCTGACGAAAACAGTCCGCAGATTCTGCACCGAAAGATGTTTTTGCGAGCGTACCTGATGAAGCTCTGCTCGGACCCCAGCAAGATGGAGTTCTGGGAATACCTGGACAAAGTCGGGTGAGTAAGATGGACGACGTGCTGTAGGGCTATTACGAGGAAGATTGCTGACGAAAATTAGCATGATGCATGTTGGTCTTGGGCGGAAACATCCTCTGCACATTGAATACGTGCATCTCGGCGCCTGTCTCGGTTTCATCCAGGATATCATGACCGAAGCCATCCTTTCGCACCCACGCCTTCACATCCAGCGCAAGACAGCGCTCGTCAAGGCCCTCAACAAGGTTATCTGGATCCAAAACGACCTGATGGCCAAATGGCACGTCAAGGACGGCTCCGAGTTCGCGACGGGCGACTCAGATATCGAGATCGAAGAGGAGGGTTATCTGCATGGAAAGAGGGTCATCGGCGAGGAGAGCCCAGAATTAGGACGAGTTGCGAACCCAGCACAAGCACCTGTGGGCGTGTGTCCGTTCTCTGGCATGAGTGCAGCTGGGGCATCAGTAGCTAGTGATGACCCATCGGTGCCCGTCAGCTAAGAGGTGCTCTGAACTAGGAGTTGGTTGGCATACAAGACGAGGCATGAGGCTGGTTGGGCATTTGGCGTTTGAAGGTCTTTTGGGGCGGGAAGAATGCATCATCACTCACCTGGACTATTTGGCCATGTCTGTTCTTTGGCGTGTACATCATTAATAGAATAAGGGCGTAGCAACAATTCATTAAAGATACCCTGACCTTTGAAGGTTTTCGGTTGCAAAGTTGCTTCTTTACACTCATGAACGGGACCGAAAGAGTCTCGGCCCACGTGGAGTTGCAGCTGGATCACCAAACTGCTTGGCCTGCGATGCGATATTAATATGGTCGGGATGATTGGACCGGAAGAAATTGAGTTGACTCCTTGGGCTATGGAGCGGTCCGCCTTTGACCGGGTTGACTCGCTTCGTCATGAAGTTTCCGTCATTGGCCGTCTTGGTGGGGGAAGCGCTGGATTATCGTCATGATTTGCCCCGCGGTGGGGTTGTTTGAGTGAAGCCTTGTTGGTGAAGGTGCTTGAGCGTTGTTGCAGGGCTTGAGAGATTTCCCGGACAGGAACTGAGCCGGGATGCAACGATGAACCGGATGAGACATATAAGCCGTCTTGATAGCCAGTGCTACAGCACGTTCCGCTGATAGCGTCAGGAACAGCCACTGAGACCTGCAGCTGTTGAGTTCCGTTGCCGGTCTCGACCTCCGAAAACGTCGATGCGACCTTGGAATGGATGGATGTTTCTGCTGGATTCAGTGGGGATGATGCGCGCGACGGCTCACGCTAGATCGCTAAAACCATTGTCGAGCGCTGTCTAAACGGCGATCCAAAACCTGATAATAGCAGGTACCAGCTCCTAGTACGGAGAAAGAGAAGGGTGTGAAATGACGAAATTGCTGGAGCAGGTGGTTGGCGCAGGCATGTGAAACCGATGTTATCTACCTAAGTTGGAGAGAAGTTTTTGTAGATGAGAAACTGTCCCGAGAGACAGAAAATCGAAAATGGCTCACAAATGCACAGGGGGACCGCTCTACTGCAGCTACAATCGGGCGTGCTGCTGCCCGCTGGGCGTGATCTGATCTGATCTCAAGCCCACGTTTGACGATTCGCGGCGGTGGCTGGTTGAACCATGATGAGGGAGTTGAGGCTCGCAAAAGGAAGCCAAGCGTGCGCCCGCGAATGGACGTGAGGATGGACCCGACGACGGATAACTCTGCATGAGATTGGCACAGGGCTGAACCGCAACGGGAGCTCTCCGTCGTTGGGTCTTTGGGTTGTTCCATGCGACGCGATGCAGCAGGTTGGACCGTTGGAGAATACCCGGGCCCGCTGAGCTGCAGTGGAGGCAGGCATCCAGTATTGATTGATAGTTTGAAGTTCGAGCCCGGGACGGGAGACGAGAAGGACCTGGCAGGGTCGAAGCGACAAGCTGGAAACCGGTAATTTTGCTAGGCAGTGTTTGTTATCCTGTTTCATCCCCGCCCACAAAGAATCTGTCAGTCATGAGGACCTGTCTTGGGCACTCACCGTCTTTTCTTGATTCTTTGGGTGCTCTCCTCGGCCCGAGAGTTTCGTTTCCTCCAGGGAGAAACAACAGGCCAGGTTAGGTGTTGGTGGTGGGTGAGACGCATTAACTAGTGGGGGAGTCTGTTGCGGGCGGGTAGGGATGGGATGGGACGCAACGGGAGGAAGGACGGGAAGACGCCCTGTAACGCGAATAAGCCTCAATCGTACATAGGCCATGGAATCAATGCAGAGATAAGGAAGATAAGTACATGCAGCGTTGAGTGATTTGGTGGCATTGGAAGCTCTGCAGCCGCAACGAAGCAGCAGGTTATCCTCCAGGCGGTGGGCGACACATGGTTGCGGGGGAGTTGAAGCGAAGCAGCCCATGAGGTGATGATGCCCCTCATGCTTCCCCGCCATTTCATCAGGAGCTTTTTGACAGCCCGGGCCATAGGGTACGTTGCCTGAAGGGAATACCCTGCTCGCCGGATCAAGGCAAAGAGCAGAGACATATCTGCTCCGAGCTCACACAGACGCGGGAGGGTGCAGTATCACAACTCTTGAATCACCGTAACCAATTCTCCAACAAGAAGAAAGATAAAGTTGTGATACGCCGTGTGCTTGTGTCGCCCTCTCTCCGTGTTCTAAATCCAGCACCCAATGCATCGCGGAAGGCCTCTTGTGGAAACAGCCGTTGTACAAGTCACAGGCCTTTTGGGGACAACGTGCCGCGCCGGGTATTAGCTGGGGTCACCGCCTTGACAAGGAGCCTCCGTGCTTCGCTAGCATGCTCGTACCTGATCGTCGCCGGTGTGCCTGGCATCGCTTCATTGATAGATTGATTGATTGATAGATAGGCAAGACTGACTGGGCTATCGGGATCTGCCTCGTACATAGGCTGGAGGATTCCCTCCTCATCGTCCACTCCTCTCCTCCTGAGCTTTTCCCTTGGTATCGTCTTCACTGGACCTTATCCTCCGGTGTAGCGCGTTGCCAGTTTTTTTTTTAATAGCTGGGCGCTGTGCGTGCTGTCATCGCTTCGTCATACTGGACTCTTTGATCTGAGCATTGCCAAGAAGCCACCGCCTCGTCGCTGTTTTCCTACCACAGTTGTCAGAACGCATTTGACGATAACCTCACTGCACCCTGCGGCTTGTGCCTGCAATCCCGTCTCTGTCGGCAAATCTCCCGAGAACCTGACGCTGAGAACGCCACAGCCACGGCAACCCTCACCCGCCGGATTGTACCTAGTGGGCTCCCCGCGGTGGGTAAGACACCCGGTGCCAAAATGCAGCAGCATCGCAACCACCACGAACAACCGCATCCGCGTCCGCATCCACTGCAGCTCCAGCGGGAGCTTCAGCGGCACTACGACGATGAGTCGCCGAAACCGCCCGGCCGAACCGACGTGCATTTCGAGGCCGTCACCCCGGGAATCCAGCTGGGCACATATGTTGACAGTGACGGGCCGTCGCCATCCTCTGACCGCGAGACTGACCAGAACCAACCCTCTCAGAACGGCTGCTATTTCTCGCCGACCGCCTCTCGCCGAGCTCCAGCTGCCAGTAACAGTAACCCACCGTCGGGAGACCCCCCACTACCGCTACCGCTACAGCACGAGAGCCGCCAGCAACGCCAACGAATGACGCGAGACTCGGAATCTGAACCTGCCCCTTCTAACCCTCACCTCGTCAACGGCGACTCTACGACTCCCCCTCAGCCTCGCAGAAGCAGCACCATGCGCCGCCGCGAGTCGCTGTCGGAGATCCGCGCTGCCAATCCGGACCTGGCCCTCAGCGGCAACATCATCTCGGCCACCTTCACCACCCCGCACTCGTTCAAGTATCGCCCGGGCGGCGAATGGGTGAGTGCTCTTGCTTCCCTCCCCTACCCCGGCCACGATGCTCGTCACGTTGCCGGTGACCCAATCTCGGAGCGTTGGACACGCGCTCTGAACCTTGTGTCTCCCTGTCGCATTGGCCCTACTGCTTCCCTTCGCTTCTTCCCGCTGTCATGACACACTATCGGTGTAACTTCCAAGCAGCTGACATCTGATCTCTCTCTAGGACCTCAAGACCCGTCGCGGCCAGTCTGCCCTCCTCGACTCCTTCGCATATCTCTCCTCGAACGCGACGCCATGGAACCACACTGTTGTCGCCTGGACCGGCGAGATCGAGGCGCCGGTCAATGACGTCCTCTCAAGCCCCGGCACGCCTGCGGCCACGACTCTGGGTGCTGCGGCGCTCAACGCCCTCTCCGCCCCCGTGCCCGTCGATGCCACCACGCGATTGCCCACCCCGCCGCCAATTGACGGCTTGTGGATTCCCAAGGAGGACCAGGATAAGCTGGAATACCAGTTGTCGCACAACAAGACCATCAAGACCTTCCCTGTCTGGCTTGCGGACGAGACCGAGGTCAGCGACGACGGCATCCTGCTCAAGGACCAGGCCCGATGGAGGCGCTACGCCGAGTACGACCTCTACACCCTCTTCCACTACAAGCAGCACGAACCGACCGATGGCCGCAAGGAGCGCGTCGAATGGGCCGACTATTACCGGATGAACCAGAAGTTCGCCCACAAGATCATCGAAATCTACAAGCCCGGCGACATCGTCGTCATCCACGACTACTTCCTGATGCTTCTGCCGAGCATGCTGCGCCAGAGAATCCCCAACATGTACATCTCCTTCTTCCTCCACTCGCCATTCCCTAGCAGCGAGTTCCTTCGGTGCCTCCCTCGCCGCAAGGAGGTTTTGGAGGGGGTGCTCGGTGCGAACCTTATCGGCTTCCAGTCCTACAGCTACTCCCGCCACTTTCTCAGCTGCTGTACCCGCATCTTAGGCTTTCCCTCCGACACGCTGGGAATCGACGCCTACGGAACGCGGGTGCAGGTGGGCGTCTTCCCCATCGGTATCGATGCTGCCAAGGTAGAGAGCACAGCCTGGAACGATGCCGTCAACGAGAAATACCAGGCATTGAAGAAGCTGTACGCTGGAAAGAAGATAATTGTGGGACGTGATCGATTGGACAGCGTTCGAGGTGTGGCCCAGAAGTTGCAGGCCTTTGAGCGCTTCCTTGAGATGTACCCCGAGTGGAGGGAAAAGGTCGTCTTGATCCAGGTCACATCGCCCACTAGCATCGAGGCGGAAAAGGAGGATCCAGATAACAAGGTCGCGACTCGAGTAAACGAACTTGTCATGAAGATCAATGGCATGTACGGCAGTCTGGGCTTCTCTCCTGTCCAGCATTACCCTCAATACCTGAACCAGGATGAGTACTTCGCTCTGCTACGAGCAGGCGACATTGGCCTCATCACCTCTGTTCGAGACGGCATGAACACCACAAGTTTGGAATACATTGTCTGCCAGAAGGAGGGATACGGGCCATTGATTCTATCCGAGTTCAGTGGCACTGCTGGTAGCCTTAGTGACGCTATCCACATCAACCCCTGGGATCTTAGCGGTGTTGCCGAGAAGATCAATGCAGCTCTGGTCATGTCCGAGGAGAAGCGCCGGGAAATGCAAGAAAGCCTGTATAACCATGTCACCGAGCACAACGTACAGTCCTGGATCACCAAGTTCATTCGGAAAGTTTACAATGTCCTCGGCGACACGAGAACTGCCAATGTAACGCCCCTTTTGGACCGCGCCCTGCTACTATCACAGTATCGCACGGCCGACAAGCGATTATTCATGTTCGATTATGACGGCACCCTGACTCCGATCGTGCGCGAACCCAGTGCCGCAGTGCCTTCGGAACGGCTCATTCACACTCTTAAGCTCCTGGCAGCGGACCCCAAGAACGCTGTCTGGATCATCTCCGGTCGCGACCAGGAATTCCTGAAGCAGCATCTGGGGCATATCCAGCAGCTAGGTTTCTCAGCTGAGCATGGAAGCTTCATGAAGCACCCGGGTTCGGACGAATGGGAGAATCTTGCTGAGAAGTTCGATATGGGCTGGCAAGCTGAGGTGATGGAAGTCTTCCAGAAGTATACGGATAAGGTCCCTGGTAAGTAAATCGGCGAAACCTCAAAAATCTCTCTCCTAACCAGAGTAGGATCCTTCATCGAGCGAAAACGATGTGCCCTGACCTGGCACTACCGCCAAGCCAACCCTGAACAAGGTGTTCACATGTCACGAGAGTGTCACAAGGAACTTGAGGCCACAGTGGGAGCCAAATGGGACGTCGAGGTTATGCCCGGAAAGGCCAACGTCGAGGTTCGTCCCACGTTTATCAACAAGGGTGAGATCGCGAAGCGCCTGATCGCCATGTATCATAACCCGAACACTGTCGAATCGGCGATGAACCCGAACCCTGGGAAATTGGAGTTCGCGCTCTGCATGGGCGACGACTTCACAGATGAGGACATGTTCCGTAGTCTCAACGGCGCCTCGGGTACGATCCTGGATGCCAACCACGTCTTCACTGTGACGGTGGGTGCAAGCACAAAGGTCACGCTGGCAAAGTCGCATCTACTCGAGCCCGAGGACGTCATCGAGTGCACTGCTCTGCTGGCCGGCCTTGAGGGCGACCGTCTAGGAGAAGTCAACCTGGGCGCGCTGAGCACGGTAGAGGGACATATCCCCGCCGAGAAGCTGTAAGAGCGAAGATGCACACTGCCGCGGCGTTTTGATGCTTGTGCTTTACTGTTGCCGTTATTCTTGATGGGTTTGTCGGCTTAGGCGAAGCCGTTGTTACAATGAAAGATAGATAGACAGGGCTGTGGGCGCATGGCGGGATGGGCAGACGAGAAACGTTTGGGGGATCTGGTCTTTTTGGATGAGCGTTGCTGTTGGATGTTGCGAACGCGTGTTGGGGCTGGCGGATCTTGTCTTGTCCAGTTGGAGCATACATACACATACATATATTCTAGCATTGGATTGATATGAGCCTTAAATAAAGAATGGGTCATTTTGAATGAACAGCACTGCACTGTGTTGACATTGCAGTGAACAAGATGCAAGCTGGAGCATGAATTGCGGCGGGTCTTTTCATCCCATCCGACCATTATTAATCATTTCAGAAGAGACCATAACTCCTAGAGTGCTAACGTAGGGAACCTGAATCTTACACATCCATACTTGCTCTTCTCTTGACACCGAAACTACAAAACAAAATACTGATTGAGTCATGGGTCGATCCGTTGCTGTTTCTAATTCTTCAGAAGATACCAAAACCTCGGATTCTTCAGCAGCGAGACATCAATATGCTTGCGTCAGGTGCCGCCAGCGCAGGATCAAATGCGACAAGGTTCTCCCACACTGTAATAAATGCGACAAAGACGGGACCGATTGTATCTACTCAGCTCGCCGCCCACGTAACAGCCAAAAACTCGGCCAGAAGAGCGTTTCATCTAGGGCTCTTTTGCCCACTCAGACTGAGCCCTCAGCTGGCGTTGGTCGTGATGCGTTTGAAGCACAGGAGGTAGAAGCTCCCGAAGATGAGGACGATGTTTTTGTCCTGCAGGAAATGCGAAATTTGCCCCAATTTGACTCGAGAGATTCGACCCGTGGGAGATTATTCATGGCGCGAGGGAGATCGACATATGTCAACAGCGATAAAGCGACTCAGGTAGGACGGAAGGCCTGCATCGTATACAGCAGAGACGAGCTAACAACACCAGTTGGCACATATTGAAGCCGTACTCACCACGAATACCAACGATGAGTTGGTATCTGTAAACTACTCTGTGAACCAACAAACACCACCAACGGAGCCAGCCGTTGGCCCAAACCTCGTCCAAAGCACTACTTCTTTACTTACCACGCTTTCTACGAATTGCAATCTTCGGGCTTTGCACCCAACTCCAAAAGTGATGGATCAACTTTGGGAGCAGTACGTGCGACAAGTAGACATCTTGGTCAAAGTACTGTACAAGCCTTGCGCAGCCAAGCTTGTCCAGCATGCCGCTCGCAACTTTGAAGGGATCACTGACGCTGATGAAACACTTCTATTTGCTATTTGGCTTGCAGCGACGAACTCCATGACAAATGAAGATTGCTTGCGGGTTCATGGACAGCAACGAAGCGCTCTCATTCGCAAGTATAAATATGCCCTTGAGCAGGCGTTGGCTCAGGTGGGATGGATGACTACGCAGGAAGTCAGCGTACTTCAAGCCTTGAGTCTTCTTCTTGTGAGTCTCACTCTGCTCGATGTTAGTTAAAGGGGATACCTGACTCGCCTAGGTCTTCGCGCCCGGAAACAGTGCTCGGTCGACGTGGATGCTGAGTGGCATCGCGTTGAGTATCGCCCAATCGATGGGGATGCACTCTGATAGTACCTTGTTTTCGCTGAGCCCTGTAGAAACAGAAACCCGTCGCCGTATCTGGTGGGCTCTCTGCCAGCTCGACAACCGAGTAGCAGAAGAATGTGGTCTGGAGAGCCATGTGCCGTTGGCGATGGACACCAAACTCCCGTTTCATATCAACGACTCAGATCTTGATGCGGATAGCATGGAGAGCATCAAACCGAGAACCGAGTACACGGAGATGACCATGAGTCGTATCAAGATGGAGGGAGCCGAGACGAGTCTCAAGATCAAGCGAGCGAAGTTTGGAGCGTCATCATCCGTTGCTAGCGAGACGGAGAGACTTGTGAAGGCACAAATTGAGCGATACGAAAATACCTTCTTGAAGTATTTGGATACGCCTTTGGAGGTCCATCGCCAATGCCGTCTTGGCACTCAGCTCATCATCCTGAAGCTTCGCAGGATAATGTATGAGACTATGATGCGAAGTCGCGGAGCACAGGACGGGGGCGACATGAAAGAATGGTTACTCGTCCACAACACAGAGATTCTCGATATCACGCATCGGCTTCCTAGCAAGTCTTGGTACTTCCGTTGCAAGGGCATGAGGTGGCATGCGATGGCATTTCTCTTGATTGAGCTATGCAAACCTGTCCAAGGCCCTGCTGTGGATCGAGCTTGGGAGTTACTGGAAGAAGTTTTCGCGAATTGTGAGAGTGATGGGATATCAGCAAATGGCGGAGATCGCAATCATGAGAGAAAGGGCATCTTGTGGCAGCCGATGTTGAAGTTGTTGGAGCGGGCCCGCGCTGTCCGTCGACAAGTGCTTGCTACCAAAGGGGAATTGCCAAACCAATTCTCCAAGGAGTCATATTTTCAGGATTCGGACATCAAGGACTCGGAGTCTGCGGAACGAGCTGCATCTGGATTGGTTGGGGACCCTTTCTTCGGACTGGAGCTGGAGTCTGCAGCTGGGTTGGATCTCCAAGAGTGGAAGTCATGGCTGCACGTGGTCGAAAACGATTTGCGAAACCAGCCCGAGGACATGATGGATTACCACTGGGATAATTTTACGGACACCTTGAACTTGTGGTAGTTATGTAGAGCCAAGATCTCAAAGTCCGTTGCAGGGCTTGCAGGGCTGAAGACAATGAGCACGTCCTAACCCCCCTAGCCCAGAGAGGTGAAGTCCGTCCGACTTGGAATAGAACTCCGTAACACATCTCCAATTGGAAAGACCGGGAAAAAGACAAAAGAGTTTATCCAGTTTAAATTTCCAACAATTTAGTTCATACAGTTATATCAATGTGAGTCCTTCCCGATATGAACCCTTTTAATTCCGAACCTAGAGTGCAAAGAGGATCCCCGGTGCCGAGTCGGCTCGTGTGGCCCAGCAGAACTTATAAGTCCAGGTCAAGAGTTTGGGACAACTGAGGGCCCATCACGGTATTTCGAGCTCCGGATCACGGGCGTATCTTGATTACCAGGAGAATCCTTCCAATTCAAGACCCGCTCACCTTCAGGCTCTCCCACGTTAACGCCGCGGTCGGCTTACAAAACTTCCGTTCTCGCACTTTCGCGCTTTCGCGCTTTCGCACTTTCGCACTTATGGAGCCAATCACAGGTCGGAGGACTTACACCAGATCCCCCTGCGAAGGGACATCTGCTGCGTATCTGGAGGATAAAGACCCCTATAAATTACTGGACAGGAAGGTAGAACACACTCATGCATTTCCTCATTGCGATCTGAGAATCCGGTTGACGTTTGGATCATTTTCATCATGATTGTTAATCCTCCAGCTGAAGACGACAACCTCGTCGATTTCGAGGGCCCCGACGACCCGTACAATGCACTCAACTGGCCATTTCGCAAGAAGATTGCTGTGACCATGATGTACAGCTTTTGCACTATGGGAGGAACATGGGCCAGCACAATGTCAGCGTCTCTTTCAGGGCATTGAAGGCCCCTCACTAACCCTGCAACAGCTACAACTCAGGTCTCTCGCAAGTTGAAACGCATTTTGGAGCTAGTGAAGAGGTCGCATTACTCGGCTTGACTTTATATCTACTGGGGTTAGTATTTCTCTTTTGAATAAGCCCTCTCATCCGCGCTAACTCATGATGCAGCAACGCATTCGGTCCATTTCTTTGGGCGCCCATGTCAGAAGCCTATGGTCGCAAGGTTTCCGTCCTCATTCCCATATTTGGCCTCATGGTTTTCTCTTTCGCGTCCGCTGTCTCAAAGGATCTTCAGACGTTGCTGATTACTCGCTTCTTCGCCGGAGTCTTTGGATCTGCGCCCATCACCAACGTTGGTGGCGTCCTAGCGGACATCTGGCCAGCATCTCAGCGCGGCGCCGCATTACTTACATATGGCTTTGCTGTCGCTGCAGGGCCCTTTCTTGCACCTGTTGTGGGTGGCGCCTTGGTGGTGAATCTGCACCATACGGGATGGCGATGGACAGAATACGTATGCTGAGATTGGTAACTTTGTTGGTGCGCCTACTGATGGTGGGTGTAGATTACCGGGATTTTCCTCTCCGCTATCCTCATCCCGAGTGTTTTTATTATTAAAGAGAGCTACCCTCCTGTTCTGTTGGCACGCAAGGCGGATCGGATCCGGCACGAGACCAAGAATTGGGCTATTCACTCCAAAAGCCAAGAGACAGGAACCTCGCTTCGACAAATGGCCATGAAGTATTTGATTGTGCCGCTTGAGATGCTTGTCGACCCGATCTGTTTCTTGATTAACTTGTACATTGCCTTCGTGTACGCGGTACTTTATCTGTAAGTTTCTCTGTTGCTTCATCAATCACCTGTGAAGCTACAAAGCTGACAAAATAAGGGCAATCACTGCATTTCCCTTCGAGTTTGAGGAGGTAAGTCTATACTTGGCTGCTAAGTAGGGAAGTATTAACCATCCTATAGGCTCGAGGTTGGAATCAGGTAGTCGGATCGACACCATTTCTGGCTATTATCGTTGGTGTCCTCTTCGGTGGCGCCGTAAATTATTGGGGCCAGTCCTTTTATCGCGTACGCCTAGCTGCGAACGACAATAAGATTGTACCAGAAGCTCGATTGCCGCCAATGATGATTGGGTCTTTCTTCTTTACCGCGGGCATGTTCATAATGGGGTGGACATCCAAAGCGAGCATACACTGGATAGGGTACGTCGTTTCTCCCTGGTAGGTATGCAGTGACGACTGACTGTGATAGATTCTGCATTGGAGCGGCTTGCATTGGTCTCGGATTCTTTACCATCTTCCAGAGCGGTATCAATTACCTTGTCGATACGTATCTCATGCTTGCGGCGAGCGCATTGGCAGCAAGCATGTTCTTGCGCAGTATCCTTGCAGCTTCGTTCCCATTGTTTGCACATGCCTGTGAGTTTTTAAATGTCTAGAATGCTAAAATTATTCAAAAATTGACCTGTTTATGAAGTATTTAAGAATTTGGGGATTGACTGGGCAATGAGCCTTCTGGGCTTCATTGCAGCAGCCATGATTCCAATCCCCTTCCTGTACGTGCTGATACTTTTAACTCCACAATGAGTCTATCTCGCTGACAGAGCCAACCAGATTCTATATGTTTGGGAAGAAAATCCGATTAATGGGAAAACGCTCTAAAATGTCGTTCGTCCATTGAACAAATTGCACCGAAGATGGGAGAATTTGGCAACTCCCAGTATAGAAGAAGACCTTCAGAAGGAGTAAAGATTAGGCACGGCCTGAGTTGTTACGCTATAAGAGTTGTAAGTGTACGTTAGTAATTGACTGATCATAAGATTTGTTGGACAATGGAGATGGGGAAATGTTTTTTACGTATAAGGGTTGCATTTTCGGCAGGAATTAGACTATACATAAAATAGAAATGCTTTTGGGGCGCATTAATATACACGGAAAGTATTTCGTTAGCCCACTCGACTTGTAAGTCTAGTGATTCGTTTCCATTATTATCTGAGTTAGTCCGACACCGCTTCAGGCTCCAACGCATCATCCAAGTAACCTTCTCTAAAAGCTGTTTGCGATTAGGTATCATCTAGTGTTTGTAAGTTGGAGATACTCACCGCCTGGAATAATAGCTGCTGCAAACATTACTCTGGAAATAGGTCTTAGATCTTCTTCCGGGTGGTTCTGTAGATTCGCCTCCCAGAATGCGAGGAGCCCATCAATCTTCGAACGTAGAGAAGTATCAGGGTCAAAACACAGAATTCCGAGACAGGTACCAAACTCTCTGAAAGCAAGTCGTCGACTTGCTGGTCGATGAATGACACTGTCCTTGTCCTGAAAAATGGACTGCGCCATCTTGAGCCCCTCGTTTGCTAGTTGAACGGCCCAAGCTTCATCGCGGACTAGGTGACACATCCATAGACCCATACCCAAGTCGAGGGTGTCTTTGCTCATCGTTTGGGGTTTTCGTCTAATAAGCGCTAAGTAATCGGCGATCTCCTGTTCCATCAATGGCGAGTTGTGGCCTTGTAGTATTGCAGTTTGTTGAAGGATTCTGCACATCACATAGCCAGTTGCAGCATCCAGATGTCCTTCCGAATGTACTAACGCATGGCTCATATCCATAGAGATTTTCCATACCATCCGAATGTGGCGGCCTGGCTCTTTTCGGATGAAATGGTGATGAATTGCCTTCGCAAGCTCCATCGCTAGGTCATTGTACTTCGGCTCTTTTGTCGCAAGCGAGAGACGGTTCAGGGCAAACATCCAGAGTGTAAGGTAATGATGGTATTGGCCATCGCCATCTGGACCTGACTCAGCCATTTTACCAATTCGTAGCCCTCCTTTCAATGGGTGTTCGTCTGTTGCTCCTGGTAGTCTAGAAGAGCCATCGCGTGTCTTGCCGAGAACGTTGTGTACAGTTTCTACAAGACGAGTTGCTAGAACCAAATATCTGGAAATCGTCGTTTCTTGGAAGAGAGTCAGGAAATTGATCACACCAAACGCATCTGTCCATAAATAGCGCCCGCGATGTCCTCCGGCCCCGGGATCCGATGGCGGCGTCCACGATGCGACTTGTTCGGGGGAGAGAGTTTCGAAATCACCATACACAGACCGCATTGCGACTTCAAAACGGGATATGGGTGTTGTGTCAAACATTTTTAACAGATTTCAATGCAGACTAAAAACGATGTTGGGAAGTTGATGATTCAAGATTATTCTCCAATATTCTCCAAATGGACTTAAAGCGGCTCTATATCTCTGGACGTGAGTAAACCTTATTGAGCATGGAGGTTACGTCATTCACTCGTCAGTCCCTTCTCAAGGGTATTTGGATTCTAAATCCAATTATTGAGAAATACTAGCCTTTTAATTGACTTGTACTAGTGTATATGAACCGTTGCCGTCCTATTCGAATGTTCTTAACAACTCCATAACTCAGCGGGCTCATTGACCCTATTATGGGATTCGAAGAGCGCGCAAAACACACTCACTCTCATCTCTTGATCCGTGCAGGTCTGATCTAATTAATTAGGCAGGTAATTTGATATGAAAAGGCCCCAAAATCTTGAAGTTTCTATATGATCCACGACCTACAAGCATCGCATCTTTCTTAGCAAAAAATTGAAAAGGTTGGTCTTGCTTCTAGTAATGAAGAGGGAGATTTGACTAAAGACATATCATTATCTATTCACAAAATTCGGCGGCGATTTTAGTCAAAGCCTCAGAAACTTGGCCTATGGACTCGACTTCAACCCATTCCTCCTTCGCATGTAAACCCTCTCCTCGGGGCCCCCATAGAAGAGATGGGATTCCCTCTTGTGCAAGAAGAGCACAATCTGTCCAGTAAGGAGCACTTGCAATAGTCGGAGCTTTTCCCAGAGAGCCGCCGACCACTTTTGTAACCAGAGACATGAATGGATGGTCGAGAGGCAGCTCGAAGGGGGCCCTGTCAAACGTGACTTTCAAGTCGTACCTGAAGTTAGGAACCTCTTTAACCAACTTCTCGAGGATAGCCTGGATCTCCGCCTTTACAGTTTCGGGTGTTTCTCCTAAAACTGTGCGGCGTTCAACTGAGATTTTGCAATGGGCTGGATAAGAGGACACTTCTTCGCCGCCCTTGATAATAGATGCGTGGACGCTTGGAAGACCAACCGTTCCATCTGGAGTTTGACTCAACAGTCGTTGAGCATATCGATCCAGTTCAACAAGAAAGTATCCCGCCTTGCAAATCGCGTCTATGCCGAGATCAGCGCGAGAACCGTGTGCGGCTAGGCCATGTATATCAACTTCAAGCCACACGAATCCTTTATGTGCGTGAAGGATCTCCAAATCGGTCGGCTCATTCACAACAGCGGCATCTGCCCGCCATCCAGCTTTGAGGACGTCTTCAGTGCCGATGCTCTCAGCTTCTTCGTCGGCCACGCCGGTGAATATGACGTCTCCTCGCAGTTGCAGTTTCTTCGCATTTGAGAGCGCTACCATCGCCGCAGCAACTCCGCATTTCATGTCTGCCGCACCACGTCCGTAAAGCTTCCCATTTTCAATCTTGCCGCTTAAAGGGTCATCTTCGTATCCTAAAGTGGTCACGGTGTCGATGTGTCCATTAAGCATGAGACTCTTGCCACCGCCAATACCACGAGCAACGGCAACAACCGAGGGCCGACCAGGGGTGGGTTCTATCCAGTGTGTCTCTATATCACGATGCTCGCACCATGCTGTGATGTAACTGGCGATCTCGGTTTCGCCTGGTCCCGGAGTAGAGCCCAAAGAGGGGTTCGACGAGTCAATCTGGATGAGAGTTTGCGTCAGGATGACTGGATCGTCGCTAGCCACATCTAAGGGCGTCTCATAAGCCCTGGACCCCTCAGTACATAACAAGACAATGACCGAGCTCTCATTCAGGCCAAGACGCTTTTTGTCATTTTCAGTTAATCGTCGGAGAGCAGCTAGAGGAGCGGAACCACAAGGTCCAGCTGCGATAGTCAAGCTTTGGAGTTCTTGAGTCGCCTGATGCGCTTCAAAGTCGGATACAGTCAGGCTTGCATCAATTCCTTTCTGTAATAATGGCCATGAGATTGTTGAAGGCGTCCCACACTGTAAACCAGCCATGATCGTAGCGGTGGTGGGCTTCATAGTACGTTCGCCTCGCTTCAGGCTTGTCCATAGACAGGCGGCGGTATCGGGTTCGACAGTGAGGATCTTGGTCGTGCTCCCGGGTCGTTTGTAGTGTGAGACAACAGCTTGCGCCAAGGAACCGACACCAACTGGCGTGATGATAAGATCAGGGGGAGAGCCTTGGAGCTGTTGGTCTATCTCTCGCAGCATGGTGAGATAGCCGTCGACAATCCACTAACATCATCAACCAAGTTCATAGAGCAGAGGGAAAACCCTACCTGTGGGATCTCTTCGTATCCTGCAAATGCAAAATCCTGAATAAGAATTCCACCGCCGCACATTGATGCCTCTCGGGCCTCCGCAATAGCATCATCGTAGGCGCCTTTCGATAGAACCACCGTGGCCCCCTCAGACCTAATTAGGTCAACTGTGGCGGCATGAATTGTTGCAGGAACATAGATCTCAGCTGGGATCTGCAGTATTGTGGCCATCTTTGCGACTGCTCTGCCGTGATTTCCATCCGTAGCGGCATACAACCTGAGATGATATGAAAGAGCTGCTTTCTTCAAAGTTTCCAAGTCTGTATCGAGGGGTAAACGTAGTTTCTTTGTGATGGCACGGAAAGTTCCCCATGATGCTCCCAGGATCTTGAATGATGGTAGGCCAAGACGGTTACTCTCATCTTTCAAATAGACGGCTCCAACGTTTAACTGCTCGGCCACACTGGGAAGACTGACAAGCGGGGTGGCCTCATATGATGGCAGTTGGCGATGGAACACTTCAGCAAGGGGGCTTGGGGTGGCTTCAGTATACTCCCAAGAAGCAGCTGAAGACTTAAAGTAGACTGGGCGACGAGAGACGGGCATCGTGGGTTGGACGTTTGATGGTTGATAAGGAGGGTGTACTTCCTGCGATTAGCGCCGCCTTGACTGCTCACTGCTTGGGAAAGGGTTGTCGTCCGCGTCGTCTCGAAATGTCTCTTTAAAAGAAAACAGAATAGCAACAGTAGATCTTTTCCCTCCAAATGATGGCACTTCAGAATTTTCTCAACCCTCGTCACCGCGCCCTCTATTGACAGACATAGGGCTAAGAAGAGTTCCGATAACAAATGGAATCCAGTTGGACACCAGCCACGATGGGGCTTGACCCCTTCTTGGCCAAAGAAAATGTGGCGCCAGAAAAGCAACCCCACGAGTTACAACGAGCTGTTACTAAGCCTAGCAGCCTCTTATCGCGGGATCTCCAAGGCTTGATAGATGAGACTCATCGTCGCCGATATCGACCTCGATCGTTCAGATCATCTTCGCAGTCATTTCAGCGAAAATGGACTTGACGCTGGATGACATTTTGTTCTCAGTTGGCGATGACCAGTCCTACGCGGTGCCATTTGACGATGCGGAAGAGGAGATGGCCAGGTTGGAGGGCCTCAGAAGCTCTGGCGGAATGGAGGGAGTTGCGACAACACCAGATCATCCATCGAGCTCCTCCAAGAACCAGGGGTCAAGAGATGGCCGCGATGGTGCTCATTCGAAGGCATCAACTCCTTCTGAAGACCCGAATAACGGCCTAAGCCCAGGCCTCTTATCCATGGACCCATCTCAACCTACCTGGCTCGCTGAGGAACAGGATCCCCAGGATCAGCCTTATCAAAAGACCCAGTCTACTACTGATATCGATCAGTATTTTCTCCAGAACGGCGCATCCAGGCCCCCGGTTCCCTGCTCCCACTGCCGCCGCCTCCGCCTGCAGTGCCTGATCATCCAGACTACAGACGTCAACCCAAATCCCCTCGCGGCATGCTCCTCGTGCGTGGCTCTTTTTAGAGAATGCAGCCTCTCGGGCAGCAAGAAGCGAAGCCCCTCCATCTTCGAGACGGCTCAGCCGGTTATTGGCCACCTGCATGGGGTAAATGAGGATGAAGGACTGTCGACTCCCGTTGAGGGATCGAACACCCCGGGCAAGTCGGTCTCGGTCTCAGCTCTTGCGGAGAAGAGGACGAACACTCGATCAGTGAGGAAGACACGGGTTTTGCGAAACTGGTTTGCTTCTCACCTTGATCATCCATATCCGACAGAAGAAGAGAAAACGATTCTGGCCGCGGAGTCTGGGTTGAATAAGACGCAGGTCATCAACTGGTTCGCCAACACACGACGGCGCAACAGAATGCCGAATGCCCAATGGAGCCATAAGAACCAGATATATCCACAAGGTTCGCCAATGCCTCAATCGTACATGGCAAACTTATCCCCGATGGAACGATGGAGGAACTCGCCGCCCGATCAGGAACCCGCTTCCCCAGCTGCCATTCAGACCGCACTCGCCTCTCACCCCTCAAGTCACGGGTCCATGGACGAGTATGACTTCGGTGCGATAGACGGAGGTGCATCTTCAACCAGCGGCGATTCATTTCTTTACAACACCTCGATATTTCAGGATGGATCTTCGAACTCTGCGTCTTCCTGCTACTCTAACCTGTCGAGCGGCGTGCCCAACATCTTCTCCCCACCCGCCAATAGCTCGACAGGAGAAGGCACCTCGGCCTCTTGGCTGAAGATTACCCCCGCAAAGTCGAAGGGCTACATGTTTCAGTGTACCTTTTGCAATCAGAGCTTCAGGAAGAAGTACGATTGGATCAGACACGAACGATCCGTCCATCTCCCTGGCCTCGATTCGTGGGTATGCTCCGCTCCTGTTTCTCCCAACCAGTCGTTCCTCGTCTGGCAGGTCAATGCGACAAACCCTCAATGTATCTTCTGCGGAGAAGACTCTCCAACTGCAGAGCATACTCGGTCGCATGAGTTTGACGCTTGCGTGGATAGACCTGTTTCAGAACGGACGTTCAATCGGAAAGATCACCTCTGGCAGCATTTGTACAAATTTCACGGCTGCCGCAAGTGGTCAGGATGGAAGCCGGATCTCAGTCTTCTTCAGCACAGACAAGACAATGTTCGAAGTCGGTGTGGGTTTTGCCAGATTACGATGACCAACTGGGATGAGCGCACAAAGCATGTTGCAGCACATTTTAAATCTGGTTTGACCATGGCTGATTGGACAGGAGGAAATGGGATTGATGACTTGATGAACCACAAAACATGATGAATGAAGCACAATAACTATAGAGTATATAGCGAGAGGATATCAGGAACTGGTCAAACATTTTGATCACGTTAAAACTGAGGGCACCTTTAATATATAACCCCAATATTTCTGGAATCCATGCATCCGAATGAGGTGCAATTCATGGACCGAATGTCACTTCGTATCAATTCTAACCATCCGATGATCAAGTTTTAAAGAGAATCAATTTATTTTGGGAATCATGTTGAATAATATTCGCCGTTGTTTTCGGTGTTCCTCATTTTGTCGCTGCCACTCATCCGCTACTCCTTAACTCCTCGCTTCTTTTCGAACTTCTCAAGGCTCTCCCCAAATTTCGTCAGCGATCTGGCGGACGAGGGACAGTTTCTGCTTCTCTTCCTCCTCGCTCAGGGGATATCCACTCTCATGAGTGCTGAAGCCGCATTGAGGGCTCACACAAACTCTCTTCAGCGCCTCCTCCTTCGTCTCTCCCGATCCCTTTGCGATCCACTCCGCCGCGCTCACAACGCGCTTCTTCATCTCCTCCTTGTCCTCCAGTTGTGGCAACTTCGTGCTAATAACGCCAACAACGACGTTCTTGCCCTTAGGCAGGTGCTGGAGGGGCTCGAAGCCGCCAGCGCGCTCAGTGTCGTACTCCAGGTAGAAGGTGTTGACATTGAGGTCCCGGAAGAGCTTCTCAGCAATGATGTCGTAGCTGCCCTCAGCAAAGTGGCGACCGCCGATGAAGTTACCTCGGCAGAGATGGATGCCGGTGTGCATATCAGCCGGGAGCTTGGAGATACAGTCGTTGTAAAGAGCGATGTAAGCGTCCAAGAGATCATCCACAGTGCCGATGTTGTCCGAGTCCGCAGCCCAACCGTCGCGGAACTTAGTAGAGCAGAAATCTGGAAGTGTTAGCCATCCATAGATCATACTTACGTAGAGAGCAATGTAGACTTACAAGCCATGCCGGGGTCATCGAACTGGACGTTCCTCAGGCCAGCCTGGTAGAGCTGCTCCAGTTCGTCCTGGTAGACCTTTGCGACATCCTTGAAGTACTCCTCATCGTTGGCATAGGCCTCGGGGGTGTAAGCCTTGCCCTGCTTATATCGCATATGGAACCAAGCAGGCGTGATCATGGTCAACTTGATGGAATCCCAATCCTCCTTAGGCACAAACTGTTGAACCAGTCGCAGCTCGTGCAAGTTGGAGACGCACTTGGCGGGGTTGTGAGACAACTTCTTGCCGGCGATAACAGAGTCTCCAGGCATGACCTGGCGATCCTTTTCGATCAAGCTCACGACATCGGGGTGGTAAAGACGGAACATGCTCGCATCGGCATCCTGGAGACGGGTGGTGCCCTCGAACTCATCCCACATCAAGCCCCAGAACCTGGTACGGTTGTACTCGCCACTGCCGACAGCTTTGTAGCCGAGCTCCTGCTGCAGCTTCACAACATTGCCGACGGCGGTCTTCTCGACTTCACCGAGACCAGCCTCCTCCTCAGTGATCCCGGTGTCGCGGATCTTCTCACGGACGTCGAGAAGGTCCTGGGGGCGAAGCAGGGAGCCCATGTGCTCGGCCCTGAAGGGCGCGCGGGTCTTGGTCTCGGTAGCCATCCTGTCTCTTGTCTCTTTACGTATCACGGGTTTCACGACTCGAGCTTGACAGGAAGAACTAAAGGAAAATTTTGTTCCCGGGTCAGTTCCAGAACCATATCGTTATCCCCAGAAGTAATTGAGCTGAAAGAGGGGCAAAGGTGTTTTGCCGACGCGATGCGGGGCGGCGCAGATGGAACGGTCTTTGTCATGGTGATCAAATCAGGTTCTTATCGAATGAGCGCTCGAAGTATTCCGCTTCAAGTCTTGGAGGGCGGATCCTCTGAGGGGTCAGACGATTCCAGTTGGTGGAGTTGGAGGCATTCCTAGGCTGATATAGGGTAACTAGTGACGTGGATTCCGGCTTTTGACACGGGATGTGGGAGAACAATGGGCTGAGCGTCTCGGGGATTGCTACAACGGGAGGAAGAATAGGTATTGCCCGACATGAATACAATAACCCCGGACCATGTATACGATTCACTTACTCATATGGCCACCTTCATTGGGCATTAAGCGACGTATATTTGAAGTCGAACCTCAACCTTGGCATAACGATGCCACGCTTGTCAGTTCTCGTTGTTTAATCATCTGAAACGTGAAGCACTGAAAACAAAGAAATTCTTCTCGGAGCCATTTAGTTGTATGAAAGAGAACAACGCGATATCTAGGTGTCCTTTGCCACAGTCTTGTTGGAGGTTTGCCCATCCGAGATGTATTTTACAGAACTACTTGACTTAGGGTAGAGGCTGCGACGAAGATTGTTAACGAAGCAATTCGTAAACTTGGGGTATTTCTTTACGTTTCCTGGGACTCTATCTTTCAATTACATCCTAAGAATTTCTTTTCTTCAACGCGCATTCAGCGTCAACATCACTTCGGCATAAACGGCCTGAGGTGCTTCATTTACTGACGTGCGCTCATTTTAAGGGCTCATTAGGCTTACATTCTATTTGATGTGAAAAATATTGCCTCCAGATATTAACCCATATACTTTCAATGAGAGCGAGAAATGCGCATGGGTGAGCATTGTGTTCTACCTGAACCTCGTCTTATCATTGCGTTTCGCTTGAGCTTCAGGCCCAGGCGGTCTTAGTTCAGTAAAAGTCCGCTACTAGCCGAAACTTGGTCTGTCAAGCTGTATTCTTCTCTTCCTCCGAGAGTTCAAGCCTCGAAGGTTGGCGAAGTTCAAATCCTCAGTTTTATCTACAAGAACGAGACATTGATAGGGAAGTCGAAGGCGGCAGGGATTACAATACGTAGCTTGAAGCAACCTCCAGAGCTAGTTTCGAAGGAGCCCGCTGCTATCCATCGGTTAGCCGCCGGTCCGATCTGACAGGTGGATTTACCGAGCCTCGAGCTTAAATCCTCATCAACTACTGGCCTTGGCCAGAACCCTGTTCTTCGATCTTGGCTGAGCAGTCTTCGACGCCGAGGCTTGAGCGAGGCTCAGAATCAACACTCATGTCTGACTTCTCTTGCTATGGTGGAACAAGCGAGGAGTGGCTGGCAATCGAGGCCGGCTTGCCTCCGCCGGCTGGCCCGGAGATGGAGCTTTCAGAGTTGAAGAGGGCGACGAACAAAGAGCGTGAGGCAAGCTCTGCAAGAGCTATGGTGTCACTTGCGCCACTTGTTTGTATGCAAGACTTCGTTGTTCCGACGCGCGACGGGGGATTGATCGATGTCCGAAGCTACCGGTCGAAAGCACTTTCTCGAGATGTCCGCCTACCCGTTTACATACACCTGCAAGGAGGTGGCTTCATGTTCGGCACTCTCTCTTCCGAAGATGCAATCTGCTCTCGGATTGCCGTCGGTTCGGAAGTGGTTGTTCTTAATGTTAACTACCGGTGCGTGCTTGGGAAAACAACGCATATTGGCTTCATTAGCTAAACAGGTACGAGACAGGCATACACCAGAGTTTACGTATCCAACCCAATGGAACGATGCAGAAGATGCCTTAGAATGGGCCCACGAAAATATGGACGCTCTTAGTGGCGATGGCCATAAGGTGATCTTGGGAGGCATCTCTGCAGGAGCCTGGGTTGCAGCATCGATAACTCTGGACAAACACCTACATGAGAGCCCTAACAACAGACCAAAACTTGCAGGACAAGTCCTTATGATCCCCTGTGTTACTCACACGGACTGCTACGAACCACAACTAAAGAAAATCAAGCACGTCTCGTTGTCGTCTTACAAGGAAAACGAGAAAGCGCCCTTGTTATCTGTCAGCGAGCTGCGTTACTTCACGAATATGTTGAAGATCGAAAATCCAGATCCTAATGACGTAAAATTGAATCCTGGAAATGCGACGCATGATCAGGTTAGAGGTCTGCCCCCGACAGTAATTGGTATAGTTAGTCTGGACCCCTTGCGGGACGAAGGACTGCTATATGCCAAGATGCTGACGGAAGCCGGGTGAGTGAAACTACTTTTGTAATTGAATATTACTAACAGCCTCTAGTGTCCCTACGGATGTCAATCTTTTCTTAGGAATGCCGCATGGGTTTCGACCGTACGAGGACAAGATCTCGGCTTCTGAGAGATGGGATAAGGTAATGGAGGAGGGTGTCCGTTGGGTGCTTTCGAAGCCCGTACCTAGTAATGAGTTTCACGTAAAGACTTGAGTTCTCTGCACAGATTTATGTCAGATGAGTCGCGACATATCGGCAGGTGCGACGTCTGATAGGGATAACGGAACTCCTAGAGATAGACATTTGTAGGACCTTGGCAGCAGCATTGACTATTCTTTATTCTTCATTATTTACCTGAAATACTCTATAGGGTCGACTTGGCATAGTTGTCTGATAGTCCTGAAATGCAGGAACTTCTCCGTAGTTGCTCCTTGAATGAGGTATGGCTGCCCATCACCGTCTACGAACTTGGGCACACGACAGAGCTCGTTGCGCCCTGATGCGCGATTAAATTAGGCGTCTACTGAGACGACGAGAGCGAAGGCCAATCACGATGTAACTCGTCTTTAACAAGAATGGCAATATTGTTTCTCGTGTTGCCATTTTCTGCGTCACGGATGACTGATCGTCGTCGCGGATAAGGCCGAGTGCGACGTGACGTGCTGTAGACAAGATCTTGGAAATCCGGGGTCTTGCGGGCCGCCCTACAGTGATTGTAAGCTTGATTTTAGTGAGTTCGGCAGGGTCTCGGGGGGCTGGTTCAGATCTTCAGCTAGTGAACCCAGCTATACGGGCGCCAGGTACCTAGTCTCACTGATCAATGTTGCTTCATGCATCATAACTCCCGTTATTGGAGTCTAGTTCCTGTGCGATGCAGGAAATCCTGCTGCCTGCTCGAAAAGGGCATCCCACTCGTGATCATTGGCTTTTCACGGCAGGATTTGACTAGTCAACACTATGACAAAACACCTTACGATGTCTCGCCCGTGATGCCATAATCCCACGGCCTTTCACGAGCCATGGCACGAGCTGAGTTTCATGACGCAAGACCCTGGCTGGATTACATGGTTTGCCACATATGCTGCCCAACCTTCAACTATTCGCCTTCTGCCTTCACGATGAGCAATGGCCTTGCGTTCGTCCAGACACCTTCCCGTCCGGCCCTGGCGCTGCTGATCCGTGGGAGCCGCTGGGCTGGACGACCCAATCAAGGCCGGTCCAATTGCTGACCATTAAGTGCCAGTAAATTGTGCCATAAACCCCGCCTCCACGCGACCAAGATGGGGCGGCCGTGGGCGTGTCTGTGATCCGTTGACTCGGCCTGTCTCGTGAGCCCTGGAGTCTGACGCACAAGGCTCTCTCTGTCTCTCCTTTCTTTATATACATCCCCCGGCATTGCCTCCTACATTTCTCGACGGCCCCCAATGTGGAACTCCTGCGAACCGAAAGTCTCGTTTGACGAGACGGACCCGTTGCTTTGTGCAAAGACGGCCACTCCCACCACAACCGCCGCCGCCATGGGCGTCGAGACCTCCCGCAAAGCCGGCTACCCCTACAACGCCGCTGATGAGGACCAACCGCGGACCAGTATGTCGTCCGGGATCGATGACGTTGCCATCATCCCCAAGGGCGTTCTAGACCCCGTCTTCGAGGCCAAAGCCCGGGTCCTCAACCGAGCTGTCAGTTGCTTAGATCTCTAATGGCTCTCCGCCTCTTATCGTGTGTCCACTTCTAATGACAAGCAGATCCGGGACATTGGCATGGGTCGATACCAATGGGAGCTCTTCGGGGTTATCGGTTTCGGCTGGGCCAGCGATAATCTGTGGCCAATCGTGACGAGTCTCATCTTCACGCCCATCACCAACGAGTTCTCGCCCTCACGTCCGCCGTTGTTGACCCTGGCCCAGAACATCGGCCTGCTGGTCGGTGCCATGTTCTGGGGTTTCGGTTGCGACATCTTTGGTCGGCGATGGGCCTTCAACTTAACGTTAGGATTTACTGCTGTATGGGGCCTTGTCGCCGCAAGTGCTCCCTCCTTTGCTGCCATCGGCGTCTTCGCATCGTTGTATTCGTTGGGTGTAGGAGGCAACCTGCCCGTCGATTCAGCCATCTTCCTCGAGTTCCTCCCCGCCTCTCATCAGTACCTCTTAACCGTGTTGTCTATCGACTGGGCCATCGCGCAGGTTGTTGCGACACTGATTGCTTGGCCCCTGTTAGGTGACATGACATGCCAGCAGTCAGAGACCTGCACCCGAAGCGAGAACATGGGATGGCGGTACTTTGTCATCACAGTCGGCGGTATCACAATGATCATGTTCTTGATCCGCTTCCTGTGTTTCACTATTTACGAATCACCCAAGTACCTCATGAGCAAAGGTCGTGACGAAGAGGCGGTCGAGGTCGTCCACAAGGTTGCTCAACGAAACGGCACAACCTGCCACCTCACCATCGATGATCTCAAGGCGTGCGAACCAGATGGGTATATCGCACAGACCAATACCAGAGCCGCTCTCAAGAGGCACCTGGAAGAGGTCAACCTCAGCAACATACGGGTTCTATTCTCATCGAACAAGTTGGCATTGAGTACCAGCCTCATCATGGCTGTATGGGCGCTCATCGGTCTCGGATACCCTTTGTATAACGCCTTCCTCCCCTACATACAAGCGACGCGAGGAGCGGATTTTGGCGATGGCAGCACTTATTTGACGTATCGAAACAGCTTGATCATCGCCGTTCTCGGTGTTCCCGGTGCTCTCCTCGGAGGCTATCTCGTCGAATTGCCACGCTTCGGTCGCAAAGGAACCTTGTCTCTAAGCACCATCCTCACTGGCATTTTCCTCTATTGCTCAACAACTGCTTTGAACAGCGAATCACTGTTAGGCTGGAACTGCGCATTCAGCTTCTGTAGCAACGTCATGTATGCTGTACTTTATTCCTTCACCCCCGAGCTGTTTCCCACGCCGCAAAGAGGCACGGGAAACGCTCTCTGCGCAACGTGCAACCGAATATTCGGTATCATGGCGGTATGTTTTGCTCAACAACATATCTCTTTAGGACACAGACTGATCATTATTAGCCAATCATCGCCATGTTTGCTAACTTGCAGACTGCGGCGCCGGTTTATACTAGTGGCGCACTCTTCATTGCCGCAGGACTGTTTGTTACCGTAATGCCCTTCGAGTCACGGGGGAAGGCTGCTCTTTGAACACCGTAAGACTACAGTGCGAGTGTTCGTGTAAAATACGAAATGTTATCATGTTAATGATGTACGAAATTTCACGATTCCACGAAGAAAAATAATTGAACCTCTGAGCGTCATTTGGAGTCAGATGACACATGTTTTCGGTCTTCTACGGACTCATTTTGACAAACCAAAAAAAGGGGCTGGAATCCGAGCAAAATCCATACAATGCAATAACACCGCGTACGCAATACCTTTGTTATATTTGTTGGGTTGCCGGTTGTTGAGTTTCATGGTTGATGGTCTTTACGCCGCGGTAGGTGCATGACGATGATGAGGGACTCTGCTATGAGAAATCCATGTAACCTAGAATGCCGGAAAGTTTAAAATATTCCAACGGGAATTATTGATTCCTACGGATGATATGTATTTCAGTTTCTCTGGCTCACATGAAACACCGAGTTCTTTACTCCTTTGAATGTGATTGGCAAGGACGTCTTCGATTCTCATGTCACTTGGGTTTCTCCCCTTCTTGTTTTAAAGACCAACTGTTGGTGTCATCTAGCAATATTTCTTTATGAAAATTGCAGCCATCTGTGTAGACTCTCCGTAAGGCTTACTGGTAACCTTCCAAAGAGAATCCGCCGCGGCCATTAATATGTACATATGAACACTTGATGACAATTATTTTCCAGGACAAACTGTTATAAACGACTTTGTTTTCCCTTTGGCCGAGTTTCGCACGCATACCGAGACTTTAACGGTGGAGTCTTAAACCCTACAGTTGATTAACCTAAACATGGACAAAAGAGCCGATCGGCTGAGGGGCAGTCACTCAATAGGAAAGGGATAGCGACTTCCAACTCCGTAGAAAATCCGTAAATCCGCCATCTTGAACGCAATAACCAATCAAGGTCCTCAACGAACACGGACCGCCCAAACCCGTATGGAGTTCCAACTCCACAAGATCATGATCTTTCTTAAGAGACTTTCTTCCGCGCCACATTGTAGATCCTCGTTGTCTTCTCATCTTCTCCTCTTGAACATTGAATTTGAATTCGTAACATTTTTGTGCCGCTACATTATGACCGCAAACCCTGATGCCATTACCGCAGTATCCGAGAGAGAAAGTATCACTGGTCCTAGAAAATCTTGCAGCAAGACCGAAATCGGCCATGGACCACAAATTCCAGACCAGGCAACTCTGGAAACGCTTGCCCGCCAGCGGCCGGAGATTTTTACTCACTGGGCCATCGAGCTGGGCTTTGTCGGCGCTGTAGTTGGATCCATGATGATCAGCGAATATACTATCAGCGGTTTCAACATTGCTATGCCTGTTATGGTTGTCAAACTGGGAATTCCCGAGGCTGAGCGAACGTGGCCTTCGGCAGTGCCGAACTTGACAACGGCTGCATTCCTTTTGCCCTTCGCGAGACTTTCTGATCGATACGGAAGCCGCCTAATATTTCTATGTGGTCACATATGGTTGACAATTTGGTCTTTGATATGTGGCTTTAGCCAAAACACCACCATGCTCATCGTTTGTCGAGCAATGCAAGGCATCGGTTCCTCAGCTTTCCTACCCGCTAGCCTCTCCTTGCTAGGCCAGACCTACCGTCCAGGGCCCCGAAAGAATATGGTATTCGGTCTCTTTGGCGCCTTCGGATGCATCGGCTTTTACTATGGCATCTTCATAGGTGCTCTCGCAGCCCAAGTTCTCGGCTGGAAATGGTACTTCTGGATAGGCAGCGTTTCCAGTCTTGTAGTTGCCTTGATCGGATACATGACATTCCCCAAGACGCTAGGCGTTTCTGATTCCTCAGTCAAAATGGATTGGCTAGGAGTATTCACGATTGTTCCCGGACTGGCACTGGTTGTCTTTGCTTTGACCGACAGTGGAGCTGCTCCTCACGGCTGGCGTACTCCTTACATATATATCACCTTGGTGATCGGTTGTTTGTTTCTTTGTGCGGCTGTCTATGTGCAGGGCTGGTGTTCACAGGATCCTCTTTTCCCGCCAGATTTGTTCCGCCCGAAGTATATGAAACGCTTGGTTGCTTCGCTATTCATGTCCTATGGCGTCTTTGGTTTGTTCCTTTTCTACGCCAGTTTCTAGTAAGCGCGCCTTCTTTTGCTCTCATGTCTGGATAGAGTTCGACCTCTCAAACATCAAATCTAACTGATCAAAGTATCGAGAACGTCATTGTGGCCTCGCCACTCCAAGCTGCGGCATGGTTCGCACCCCTTGCTGGAGGTGGGCTGGTTCTTGCCTTGACAGGAGGCTTTGTACTTCACCTTATTCCCGGGAGAATTCTCATGATTATCTCAGGCCTTGGGTTTGTGGGATCTCCTCTCCTGTTTGCGATGATTCCGTCAACAGGATCAACGTCGTATCTCTATTGGGCATTCGTGTTTCCATCGATGATCTGCGGCACTATCGGGATAGACATTGCGTTCAACGTAACCAATGTGTTCATCACGACGTCCTTACCTCGACGGCTCCAGGCTGTCGCCGGGGCTCTAATCAACAGTCTTCTATATCTTGGTATAGCCGTCTGGTTAGGGGTGGCAGATGTTGTAACAACTGTGACCATCAACGCTAAGGGCTCGAAGCACGTCAGCCAGGACCAGCAATACAAAATTGGCTTTTGGACAGCTGTTGGGTTAGCCGCAGCGTCATTTTGTATAATCATAACGGTAAAAATGGACGAGGCAGCTGCAGACATGACTGCCGATGAAAAGTTGGAGCTGGACGAGATGGAAAGTGGGATTCAGTTATCGGAGATGTCTGGGGAAAAGGAATGAGGAAGCAAAAGATGACGACAATGAGATGGGAGCCAGATGCCTGATCTCATTTACCCAGTCTCGGCCGAACTACAATACGGGGTACACGATATCGCCAAGGAAGTTACTCTCATGGCCGGGTAAGATGATGGGGCCAGACTGTTCGGAGACCGCGGGCTCAAAGCACCAGTCAAGAAGCATAATATCAGCACGGACAAACACGGCCCAAGATCAGATCAGCGTTATATCCGGAGATCGCCAACCGAGGCTGATAAAGCCTTCGCTTGAGGCATGAGCAGCGTCGGGACCGGGGGAACCCGTACCACACCAGCTGCGGAGGTTCCGGAATCCCCGTCGCATGGGGACCACAAAGTCACCACATGGGAGAGCGACAGGCCAACACTGCAGCCGGGTGGACCACAGAACGTACTTGTGAACAAGCATAATAGCTAGAGTTATTGAGGACCATGGAATCGAGTGTGGGAAGCCGTGGGGCGCAGGATGATGCTGCACATGAAAGACGAGGACTAGTTTAGGCCTGCCGCGGACGAAGCTTCTGGACTGGGATCAGCAGAACCAGAAGCGACGATCCTCGGGATCACACGTCTGATTGAGGTCATGCTAACTCAATTACGAGGTATTCCTTCTATTAATCTATGGGTCATACGAAATACGCGACTAGTCATGATCCTTCATTACTTCTGATTTGACGTCTCCCATTCTGATATCGCCTGGGCGAGAGCCTTGGCGGCGCTGGCTTCACGTGCCTTGAATGGGCCATTAAACCTGTCATCCAAGACCATAGTGCTGTTTGCGTGGTCCTTGGCAAACCCAATCGTACAGTTCTTCCCGCGCCTCTGCTTGGCGACCTTGACGGCTTCCCGCAGCATGTCTCCCCCCAGGCCTCGGCGGCGGAATCGCGTCCGAGTGGTCCAGGCACGAATGAGGCCCTTGTCGCTGCCACCCTCCTTGAACAGACGGAGAACGACAGTCGCAATGATCTCAGAACCGTAGCGAGCGCCAAGGATAACATCATCCTTGTCGTTGGGGCCCTTGAGCCAGGTGTTCCAATCCATGCTCTCGGCGACATGGATGTAGGCTCCAGTGAAGTAACGCACCGCGAGCAGGTATGCCAGACACAGCCCCGCGTCGGTGATAACCATGGCGCTGGCATCACTGTTCGCGAGCCAAGTGGTGTGGGCGATGGCCAAGACGGCAACCAAGGCGGCAAGGCAGAGCGGATGGAAGATAAGCGTTTGCGATGCGACTTGGCGTTGCTGGGCGATGCTGTCACCGATCAACTTCAAGGCATCGATTTTGTCTTCTGGTCGCGTGAGGACCTCTAAGCTGAGCTGAGGCTCCTCAGAGGCGTCGGGGGAGGACATTTTGCGTGTGTGGGTGAGAGTAGTGGAAGTGCTCATTGTGAAAGTAGTAAAGACGACGGAGAAACAGCTAAGGACGGGCTGAATCCTCGAGATGAAGGCGCGCGACAAGGCAGGCTTCTTGTGTCGGACAAAAGATCTTTGCAGAACCGCGGGCAAATTGACAATGGTCTTACACCTGCTCAGGTGGGCGAAGTGGGCGAGGCAGATGCTCTAGAAGACGCCTTCTCATGCAGCAGAAATAACTTTACAATAAGCCTCTTGCTCCTTCGCCATTCTTCTTTCGCGAGTCCGCGATTCAGATTCGTCGATGCCAAGTTGCAGGGATTTTTAGCGGCGTCGACGGTCTCGATGGATGGATCGTCGGTGTCCCGAACAGGCAATTCGCCCTCGATAGGCTTCTCCGAGAGACTCGTGGCAGCGGCGCCTCGACCACCTAAACCAACGGCTCGGTGATGTTTCTGGGACTGCCAGGGGGCTTATTGCAGGGCCTGGCTGGGCCACGGGGGCTCTGTGGTTGGTCCAAAGCGCGCGAGACCCTGAGCGTTGCGGGAGTCGTCGCCTCCAGGGCGTCCTCGGGCAGGCCAACGGGGCCGGGCCTAGCCAAGGAAGCTTGTCCAAGGCCCTGGGGAAGCAGAAACACGTGGGGGATGCTGGGGAAGCTCATTGGTCGAGTTGACCTCCAACTGCTGGCGTCGAGCTTCTTCTAGACCTCGCTGCTGAAGAGACATGGCCCCAAGGATGGCCCCAAGGGGAGCAACTATCAAACGCGATTGCGCCGCGGCCCCAGAGATCGTTGCATGATGGGTGGTGCCGCCAAGAAGAGCACCACCGAGATCCCAAAAGGTTCGACGGTATGCGTGTGCGCGTGCGTGGGCAGAGAATTTGAGCTCGTCGCCGTAGTCCTACCTTTGTATATATTGACCTGCGTCAAACCCCCGTCGTCTGTTTGTCTTCCCTTCTTCTCCAGGAGCAGGCCCGTTCATCAAGCCAAGCAATTGACTTCCTCGCCTCACATTCTCGCTCTCTCGCAATTGTTTTTCGGTTCTCTAATAGTCCCCCTTTTAATACTCCTCTTCACACTCTCCTCCAATGGCCGACACTGAGACCCGGCAGACTGCCCAGGTCACCAAGACCTCGGGCGGCAACAATGCCTTCCACAACTACCACAACGACTTCGTCCACATCCAGGACCCCAATGAGCGTCGTCGTCTTGCTCTCGCCGAGATTGACAAGGCTCCCTTCGGCCTCTACCACGTGCGAGCCTGTCTCGTTGCTGGTGTCGGTTTCTTCACTGACAGCTATGACATCTTCGCTGTTTCCATGTTGACTATCATGCTTGGCATCGTCTACTACCCCGGTGTTGGCAAGATGCCCGTTCCCTCTGACTCTGCCATCAAGCTGTCCACCTCTGCTGGTACCGTCATCGGTCAGCTTGGTTTCGGTATGCTTGCTGATTTGGTCGGTCGTAAGCGCATGTACGGTCTGGAGCTCATTGTCATCATCTTCGCCACCCTCGCCCAGTCTCTTACCAGCAACTCCCCCGCCTGCAACCTGATCGGTCTTATCATCTTCTGGCGAGTTATCATGGGTGTCGGTATCGGTGGTGACTACCCCCTGTCGTCCATTATCACCTCTGAGTTCGCTACCACCAAGTGGCGAGGTGCTATGATGGGTGCCGTCTTCGCCATGCAGGGTATCGGCCAGTTCGTTGCTGCCCTTGTCATGCTGTTCGTCACTCTTGGCTTCAAGAAGTCTCTTGAGGGCGCCGACGATGTCTCTACCTGCACTGGCTCTTGCCAGGTCGCCGTTGACAAGATGTGGCGTACTCTGATCGGCTTCGGTGCCGTCCCCGCCTGCATTGCCCTCTACTGTAAGTTCTACTTGACAGCTCTTTCATCTCTACAGATTAATAACTAACTTCAATCATAGACCGTCTGACCATCCCCGAGACTCCCCGATACACCTTCGATATCGCCCGTGATGTTGAGCAGGCCGACGAGGATGTCAAGGCCTACGTCAACGGCAAGCGTGAGGGTAACCCCGATGAGCTCTCCCGCGCCAACGCTCAGCGTGCTGCCCGTGAGACCCTCCAGGTTCCCAAGGCTAGCTGGGGTGACTTTGCCCGCCACTATGCCCAGCGCAAGAACTTCCTCCTGCTTCTCGGCACTGCTGGTTCTTGGTTCTGTCTCGATGTTGCCTTCTACGGTCTCTCCCTGAACAACGCCACCATCCTCCAGGTCATTGGCTACTCTACCAAGAACGCCAACAACGTTTACGAGTACCTTTACAACACTGCCGTCGGCAACATCATCATTGTTCTCGCTGGTGCTGTTCCCGGTTACTGGGTCTCTGTTGCTACCATCGACACTCTCGGCCGCAAGACCATCCAGCTCGGTGGCTTTGCCATCTTGACCATCCTCTTCATCGTGATGGGCTTTGCTTACAACCACATCTCCTCCAACGGCCTCCTTGCCATCTACGTCCTCGCCCAGTTCTTCTTCAACTTCGGTAAGCTCTTGATCTTTAAATTCAGAGAAAGCATCCACTAATCTCTTACAGGTCCCAACACCACCACCTTCATTGTTCCCGGTGAGGTCTTCCCCACCCGCTACCGATCTACCTCGCACGGTATTTCCGCTGCCTCTGGCAAGATCGGCTCCATCATCGGCCAGGGTGCCATCGCTACCCTCCGAACCCGGGGTGCCACCAAGGACAACTCTGCCCCTTGGATGGACCACGTCCTGGAGATCTACGCTCTGTTCATGCTTCTGGGCTGCTTCACCACCCTCCTGATTCCCGAGACTGCCCGCAAGACCCTTGAGGAGCTCTCTGGTGAGGATGACTACGCCCTGCACGAGCACGACCACTCTGTTGAGGGTGACTCCAACGGTGGCGAGGGTCTTAAGACCGTCTAATTTGTTCACGCAACAGTATGAACTCATGTGGATTCATGCCGGAGCTATGACTTCTTGGAAACAGTAATCAAATGGAGAGCTTGTTACAATGATATCCCGGTGTATTGGATGGGAACTCGATACGTGTATTGAAGTTTGAAGCCAGATACTATACCCACTCTCTTTCTCAACATGATAACCTGTTTTTACGATATTTAGTATACTATAGAATGGAACAAGCTTGGATAAAAGTTAATATTTTTCAAATTTTCAAGCACTCCCAGACCCTGTAGCTCTGACATTCCGGACGCAGCATGGTCACGCGACCTCGTCTTCAAATCGCGCATAAAAGACGAGAAATTAAACAATTTCTTTTAAGCTAAAATTAAGATTCCCTGGGCTAAATTAGGGGCTTGAAACCGCTGAACTCTAGAACACATGCTAGAGAGAAACCGAGCTCTCGTGCGTGTTGTCCACGTTGCTTTCCTCACGTGGGGTATTTGTGGCTTCTCATTGGTGCATTCACAGAACGGAGCTCCGAGACCACCAACGGGTCGAACGAATCCTGACTCTCTAGGGTGGCTCAGGGGAATGAAATCGCGACTCTATTATTGGTCCAAGGACTCCCGTTTCTTCGAGTCCTCTCATATAACTTCTCAATAGTGTTTGCGAATGACATCTCACTCCGTGAAAACTCAAGCAAAAGAACCCTCTCCATAAGCAAAATCGGTCCGAAACACCAGCACGTTCTCAATAACCCTACAAATCACATAACCTCACTTGCTGCCTCCTCCAAGGACTCCACCCAGGTAGCTGCCGGTGTTCTTCACACCTTCGGTAGCGGCCCCAGCGACATTCTTGCCTCCTTCGGCGATGCCTCCAATAGCCGAGTTTGTGGTGCTTGATCCGGCATTTTCTCCGGGAGCATAACCTCCTCGTTCGTCCTTGCCGCCACGCTCTGCTCGGTTCATGCCTTCTTTAGAGACAATATCTCCGGCTGGTTGGAGGATACCACCCTGTCCTACCTGGCCAGCAGCGAGGTTATTAACTCCGTCTTGAAGGTTGTCAACTTGCTCAACACCAGTCACTTTAGACTTGTCAAGAGTGTCTGTGCTAGGTTAGCGGCTGATCTCAAAGATATATGTGTCTCCGGGAATATCACCTTTGGCCGTATAGCTGGCCTTGTTGTCCTTAGTAAACCATCTCAGGTAAAGATCCTCGATCCAGGGGACCCATCGATCATACTGCTCGTTGTAATTTCTCTTTGCCCACTCCATGATGCCTAGCAAACGAAACGTTCTTTGTTGGAAATAGGTTTGCAACTAGACAATACTTTATATGGATGCAGTCGTTATTCGCGGTGATGATAGCAAATATGGGAACTTTGTGAAAGACGATGCGATTGCATTTTACGACATTTACGTTCTTGATATAACGAAGCAGGGCTATGCGTCACTGACCTTTGCCCGCCAGGAAACGTCATCCTCCCCAAGGTTGAAACATGCTACTGCATTTCCATAGGCCCGCGGAATCGAAGTGGTGGGTGAGAATGCCTTGTGATGGGCAGCTCGTGGTCCTAAAACCGGTTGACATCGGGGCCGGCGACGTCATCGGCCGGTGTGGGGCCGCTCCTCCTCCGGTTTCTTGTTGAGATCCAAAGCATGATCAAGATGGATTTATTACTTCGTACAATAGAAGGGTCTGTAAAATGGTCGTCTAGCGCATTTAGCCGATATACTCAGCATATTTTGTAAATTCCTTGTCCTCCTTCAACCTTTCCATATCTTCGTCCCGCAACGATAACGCCGCCGAAATCTCCCCATCTGGTCTCCGAGGCATCAAGTACATCAGACACTCGAATGGCATGAACCGAGGGCGGCGCACGGCCTCGGGCTTCCCAAGTCCCAGATTGAAGTCCCAGTTCCAAGCATCCACTTTCGCCCACGAGCTCAACATCACATCCGTGGACGGGTTGGCTGTTGCCGTGATGGAGCATATAGTCTTGTCCGGACTACGATGAAGAAATGTAGCGAGAGCTCGAGTGTGGTATCGAATCTCTTCAGGATCCAGACTTGATCTTAGTCGTGATGCCAAAACTCCCAGCGGTTGATCGAGGATTTCTTGAAAAGTTTCTTTGTTGTAGGTCATGTTTTGACAGAGTCCCGGGTAGAGTTTTGAAACGCCCATCTGTTGTCGCACGTCCACAGCTCGGAAGAACATGCATTTCTCTGAAAGCTCGAGGCGAGGAACGCGAGCTCGAGTAGTGCATTGCCATATCAATGCACTAATAGCATCGTCAGTTGAGACGAATTTGGTGCCTGGAGCCATGGTCTTCACAGCCTCCGACTTGAGAGCTCGCAAAGACTCGGGGCTGAATGAGAAATACACCCAACTAGATTTCGGTGGAGATTCTGGAGGCTGAGAAGAATCTTGTTTAGGTGGCTGCGATGGTGTTTTGACGATCTGATTGTCGAGTTCCGCGCCAGGCTGGTAGGACTCGTCAAAGAATTCAATTATAGATCCACGATCCATATTCCCAACTTCCAACTCCTCCGTTGTGAAGTCCTCACCGCAACATGCCTTTGACAAGAGTCTGATGACCTCCCCTTGTCCAGTCATGTCCATAGTGCTGTGTTGCGCGTTGATTGTGATGATTAGGCCACCCACAATGAAGTTTGCTTGAACAAGCATGACCGGCTCAGGGTCTGTTGGCGAAAACTTTGGATCCCCCGGCAGCGTACGCCGAGGGGCGATTGCATCTTCGTCCAACATGCTCATCGGAAATTTCGCTTCTCGGAGCTCAGTGATGGTAGGGGCGGAGGGGTCCTCTCGAAGGTCCTTGATAGTAAGGCGGGGTATCTTGTCCAACGCCTTGATGCTGAACGTCCCACTGTATCCTTCACGGGCTCCTTCACTGACGACTTGGCCAGCTACCCAGGGGAAGCTGGCCGTCAGCCGTTCGAGGCCGGCAGTGAGGGTCGCTTTAACCGCCTCGTCATCATGGGTATCTGACCGAGCGAAGCAAAAAGATAGCTGGGTGTAGATACGAAGGAGGGGCTGCTGGCCCATGATGTCTAGGGCCACATCGAGACCGTCGGAAGATGTTGCATCCATTTGTGACAAACCGAAACACAGTGTGTTTGTCTATTTGCAATTCTTTGTCCGCGACTTTGAAGGGGGTGTTCCGTGGTATTTAAATCACCAGATTCTCTGCTTGGTGGCTCAATCGGGCATGTCTCAGAATGAGTCGAAAGCATTCGCACTTTTTTGGATTAGTCGAGTGGTACTGTTGAATCGCTGACTGGTTGCAATTCACTGCTCCCAAGCTCTGGGTGGAGCATACCTGGTCACTTGCTTTTGTTCCTTTCCTGTGACTCAAAAGCCAGCAACAATTGAAACTTGGAAGATTGAAGGATTTATTTTTGTCCTCGAGAACTAGAGGCAGAAGGCTTCATGCAATTTCTAATGTATTTCGACCTGTGTCGTCTTCTCAATGCCCACAAGCCTTCACGGAGTCTAATATTATTTGCACCGTTTCAAGTTCCGTAAGAACAGAACAGATGCCGGAGTTATAATTATAGTGCTGTTGTCTCATTGGATGATACAAATTGAGGGTTTCAGTTCTCTTGACTAAGGCTCGCTTGTAATCGTCGGTGTAGTCTCCAGCGAAACCACAAGTCAATCAAGCGCACAACCTCTCTTCTTGTTTAGCAGAGCACAAACTCACAGAAGAATAAAACAGAAGACGAAGACCGCTGAGTGTATTTTTTTACTCTTTTCTCTTGAAGTTTCTCACTCGGGTTTCCGTCCTTTCATTGTCGAAGCATCTCTCGTCTTCCTAGCTCCATCGCAGAATTGAGAGATTTACAGCCCTCTGCCTAAAAATTGGCCAACTCTCGTTTTTTTTTTATAATCCTCTACTTCTAGACCTCGGTCTCTTTCTCTTCCGTCAGATTTGAGTGGGATGATTTCAAATTTCTTATTGCGGGTGCACTCTTCATGGCTTGGTTTTCGGCTTCATTCCGGGAGTGTTCCGACGGTTTCGGGTAATAGCCGACCTGCTGCGAATAGTTTAGTGCACTTCTCTGACTCGGTTCTCACAACTGTCCAGAGTGTCATAAATAGCAACGTCGATATCAGACTTGATAAACGTTGCAATATCACTTCCTGCCGATCATAGATACTTCCAAAGGATGGCGACGCCAAAGCTTGGTTGGATAGGTAAGATGCCTGCTGTCCCAAATCCAAGATTCCCCTCAATTAACCTCAAGTCCAGGCCTTGGCTCCATGGGTCTTGCCATGGCAACAAACCTTCAGAAGCATCTCTCTAGCTTGGGTGGTCCAAATCTCCGATATTTCAATCGTACCATGTCACGGGGAGAGTCATTGCAGGAGATTGGTGGTACACCAGCGGCAGATATCGGAAGCCTTCTTGCGAGCAGTGACATCATCTTCCTCTCCCTCAGCGATGATGTAGCCCTTGAGGCAATGATGGACGCACTCACCGCAGCCGACGTATCAAATCATCTTGCTGGGAAAATTATAGTTGATACATCGACTGTGCATCCTGATTCGTCTGCAAAGGCCGAAGCTCGGCTCCGGGAAAACGGTGCTCAGTTCATTGCTTCGCCTGTCTTTGGCGCAAGCCCTGTTGCGGCGCAAGGCCAACTTCTGTGGATTCTTGCAGGGCCGGATGATGCTATCTCGAAGATCAGCCCCTTCTTGGTGGGAGTTATGGGTAGAGGTGTCATTCGGCTGGGAAGTGATGTTCGTCAATCCAGCATGATGAAAACAGCAGGGTGAGTTCAAGTCATATGCCCACAACTTCTACAAAGACTTGGCTAACAAATTTTCAGAAACTTCATCACCGCTGGTATGATGGAGATCGTGGCCGAAGCACACGTGTTTGCTGAGAAGACTGGTATGGGCAGTGAGGCCATGGAGTCTCTGATCGAACAACAGTATGGTCCACTTGCACTGTCAATTTCGAAAAGATTAACGACCGGTGCCTACATGCCAGCGCGAGGTGAGAGGCCGTGGTCAGACCTAAACCTCGCGTTGAAGGATGTAGGGCATGGAATCACCTGCGCAGAGCAAGCTGGCGCAAGACTCGAGGTCGCAGAAGTTGCCCTTGCTCACCTCAAACAAGCGAGCGAGTTCTCGCGGACTGAAGAGCGCCCGCTAGATTCTTCTTCGATGTATGGAGTATTAAGAAAAGAGTCTGGTCTCCCATTTGAGACCGATTTAGTCAAGAAAAGGGACAGCTAGATGAAAATTGGGAGTACCATATCCTTGTGTTAATGCTAACGCTCAGATTTGGCCATAGACTCATCGAGCGAAAACAAAATAGATAGATCTTAGTTTTAAAGGCAGAATGCGAGAAGAGCATTGTCAGTCATATATATGGCTTGAGAAGTTCTAATCACATGTAAATTCGACAGCGTCTCTTTGAGAGAGCATTAATATAACGAACTGTGATACAGATAATCAATTCCGACAAAGTGACGAAATAACTACACGTAAAATATCTCTTAAATGACATAAAATCTTAATTGAAACAGATCTGTGCAGATGTATTGTCTGCCGTTTTGATAATGAAAGTAAAGATTGGCATGCCATTAGAGCAGCAACTCTGCATACCGCGATAGGTTTGAGAAAAGAAAATTCCAAAGGCTCCTCTTATGAGACACAAACCTGAAGGGACCGTCTATATGTTAACTCCTGTTGTAGTTCGGTAGCTTTTTTCCAAGCTAGATATCTTGCATTTCATATTCTGATCTTTTTCTTGCTATTTTGCTGCCGAGAACAGGGCCCGGATGCCCAGCAACGAGGATAAGGACAGCGACGCACATAATCCTATAAACAAATTGTCATTTACTTTCCCATGAACGATGCAACAATGACGTAGAAACTCACCCTGACTCAAGCACGATGAAGGGGGTCTGTTCTCTGAAAGGCTTGCTGAAATATCCGCCATGGAGCTCGTAGATCCGGTAGATGCACCGTATCAGAATGAATAGGATAGACAAGAACAAGAAGACCAGGAACCAAGTCATACGTCGTGTCACTCGTTCCCAAGATGAAGAACGTCGAGCAATAATCAAGTAGTCCGCAAACAGGCAACAGAAAGTGGTGAGGGTCACGACTTGGAAGATGAGGCCCGCCAGAGAGATGTCCACGCCCACGTCAATCTTGTGTTTGTTCGTAGCGACGCAAGAAATCGCACCACCGGTAGCTTGGAGGACGAGGGAGACGACATCGCAGGGAATGAATATCCAATAGTAGAGTTGGGGTCTTAAGCGCGAGATCGTCGGGTTTATGTAAAGGATACTATGTAAAGGATTAGCTAGGGCTGAAAAGCAGAAGAGGTCTGCAACATTATTACACTTGTGACAGAATAACGTAGATAGCTGAGCAAAAGAACACAGGAGCGATGGTAATGCAAACTAGAATCGGATATGGTGAGCCTTCGAGACACAGTGGTTGGCAGAGAAGGGTAATACCAATTTGAGTAACAAATCCACTGAAGTCGAACGGGTTTTTGTTGATAACAAGACGTCCTGCGTAGCCAGCGATCTCCAGGATACATCCTGCGACCATGCTAGTCATAAACCCCCACGCACGAGTATAGATGCCCTGGGCGCCATGGACAAACATCAAGACGGCGAAGAGTGCTAGGAAGGTTCCGTTCGCTTCAAGTGAGGGTCGATACTTGAGAAGACTGTCCTCCAGTGGACATAATGCAAGCGTGCAGTTGGCCTTTGGGCCAAAAGTGATGAGGCCATTTGGGAGGGCCTTAGACATGATGTCAAGCCCAGCGGAAGTCTCCGTGGAAGGGGTTCCTCGAGTCTTCAATTGTCGATGCGAATGCCACAGTAAATCAGATGAAAAAGACGTGAGCGAGCCATTCCTATATAAGTCTCATTCTGCAGACGACCTTAAATATTTCCATGGGCTCATTTGTCTGTTTTTCCCCCTCCCCCTTCTAGCGACAAGGCCAAATGCCATGGCGCATCATCATTGGATTCTGAAGCTACTCGGTTTCGTCGCTCACTCGGCAATCTCGGGTTTCTTGGAGCACAGGCTCCAGCAATCTTTAGGCCTGAAGATCGGGTCGCCTTTATCGTCTTAGCAGGGACACCAAGCTGCCATTTATCTCCGGTTATACTCTCTTTGGAGTGGTAAGCGAACGCTCTACTCCATATATGGTATCTCTTTTTGTTGCAGTCCATTCCGATTGATCCGAAAGCAGGCCAAGCTTCAGGCTGCGCCTCCATAGGATTCTGTGGACCGTTCTATAAGACAACTCGGGTATTTCGCACCCTCGGACGCGTCGCTTGTCTTTGCAACAGATTCATTGTCGAATTGGTTGTCATTGAACCATCCATATGTGATTATTTCGCAATGTCTGCCGCCTCAGGGCCGCGTAAGTGGCATACGAAGTCCAGAACGGGCTGCCAATCATGCAAATCGCGCAAGATCAAAGTGAGTCTCAATGTTCCTTATAATCTTTTCCCTTCCTATCATGGCTTCTGGGCTTGCACACATCTCTAAAATTTTGGGCCTATCGCATTACTAGCTCAACATCAATTGATGCCCCCAGAACTAATCTTAGTGGGATAGTGTGACGAGCATCATCCATCATGTCGAAATTGTATCCGGAAAGGAGTGCAATGCAGCTTCACCGAGTACGAGACCCCCGTGTCTGCGCCGGCTCGGCTTGATCTTGAACTCCTCCACAACTGGACTATCGCAACAGCCCCTTCTCTAACCCTAGATCAACAAGTTCGGGACTTGTGGCGCATTATAGTTCCACAAATGGGATTCTCTACTCAGTACATCCTCAACGGCATCCTAGCTCTATCGGCGTTGCATATGGCCCGGCACAAGCCTGCAAGGAGCGAGGCTTTATATGCTCAGGCAACTCAGTATCACACGGCTTCATTGAAAGAGGCGTTGCCGCTGATACCAGCTATTTCTGCAGAAAACTGTGGTACCTTATTTCTGTTCGGTGTCCTCACTCTCATCTTCAATCTCGCGAGTACAAAGGCGGACGACGACATGCTAGTCATCGGCAATGACGGCATGCCGGAATGGCTTTACCTTTTGCGTGGCATGGCAGCCATAGTCGATGCTGACAAGGATGCCTTGCTCTCGTCTCCGGTTTCCTTGATTTTCACCACAACCGTATCTTCCTTTCAATTCTGGAGCCAGCACTCTCCATTGCAGCATGAGGCCCTCATAGAGCTAGAGGCTAAGGTCACCAGAGACACAGCTAATGACATCGCGAAGCGGGAGGTGCTTCTGTCAGCAATACGTGCCCTACGACGAAGCTATACCTTCCTCTACGACGACTCGTTTGGCTTCAACGAAAAGACAAGGGGCTTCTATACTTGGGTCTTCCAAGTAAGTGATGAGTATTTGAACTTATTGAAGGAAGTCGACAGTCGAGCTTTGTGTATTCTTGCTTTTTTCTCAGTACCGCTCCGAGAGCTTGAGCGATATTGGTTTGCAGAGGGTTGGGCTGTGCATCTTATACGGCGTGTATATCTGTGGCTGAACAACGAATATCGGCTCTGGATAGTATGGCCGATGGAGCAGCTGGGATGGATACCTGAGTCATGATGGAGATCTCAGAAGGAATCTGAGAAGGAATCATCTTGAGTTATGACTTCTGCTACAAAAAGAACTCAGCCTGGTAGGGTCACATTCGTGTGCATTGCCCACCACCCCAAATGCATTGCTGGGACCAGCTCTTCTCCATACATCCATTACAACAAGCTAGCTTCCACACGTGGAGATTCAAACAGGGAACAAGGTTCATGAGAACGATCCAGCTCAAACTTAAGAGGGGTCAATGAATTGGTTCATAAGGTCAATAAGGATAAACAGATATCTTGCATTGAATCCGAAGCACGGCAAATTCCTCGATTTCCTAGCTCTCTAAGCGCATCAATCACGATACGCCTTTGGGAAACTACAAATATTTACGAATATAGTCGAATTTAATATACCCGATGCTATCCTAGAAGGGGTTGGCTATGAAGCATCCAAACATCCGGCTATCAACACCCCTCCAAAACCAATCTAATAGAGTTGAACAGCTATTTCAAGCCCGGTCTTTCTTCGAAATAGAAAGGAGAATAACTACAAGAGATTTTTTATCATCCAACTAATTTCTCATATTCTCCTCTCAATATATAATATAAAAACTGTAACGGTAACCCGAATCCCTAATCATAAGCCAAACATCCAACCTACCCTACACCACAACGCAGAGGTCAAGTCTGTATGATGAGGGTCGGCGAAATGGGCAAATGTCAATTAGGAGTCTCTTGCAACAGAACTTCCTAGCAGTTTGAAGCTTGTCTTCAATTCTTCTCTGCACTCACTCACTTTTGATCATGGAAATTATGTTTGGTGGTTCTTGAAACAACCGAGTATTAACAACAACTAACCTAGAGTTCGATCTCACGCTTGCAAAATGGAGACCCCGACGGTACAACCATCAATCCCCGAGTAATGTTGGGGTCCCAATGCCTTGCAATTGTGGCGATCAAATGAAGAAGTAAAAGAAGAGATTTTCTTTTGCGAGAGAACCGAGTGACGAGATGTTCGGCCTTTCAAACAAGTTTCCGGAAAGGTAAGCAGCCGAAGGCGCAAATCTTCTGACTTCTTACAGGGCAGAGCAGACATATGACGTGCAAAAAAAGTCCTCAGACCACAAAGTTTCCCCTCCATTTGAACGTGGGAAATCCTCGGAGCGCGATCGCCCTTGAACAATCAGGCTGTGCAGTAAGAGTCGGAGAGCTTAGTCGCTAGAACCAGTCTGATGACCTGTTAAACTCGGTCAACGGCGAACACCTAACATGATGCTTCTCAACATCGAACTACGGGGTAGTTCACCCGAGGGCTCGGCTCAGTGAACCCCGCCGCTGAACGCCAACCATCCCGGCCGTGTAGACCCCGTGCAGAGTCTCGCCATGTGTCAGCTGCACCCCGCAAACCATTCCGGCGCCTCATTGGCGTGTTGGCATGTCAGATCATTCTCTCATGACGGCTTCCGTCATGATCTGACGACTTGAGACATTCCAGAGAGAGGGGGTTTGAGTTTCGGGCCGTGGTTTATCATCACTAAGTCCCGAGCGCATCATTCTGGAGCACTTTCGCTGCTTTGCCACAAGCTATCGACTCCTGCTCTACTAAATCTGTCCGATTGAACCGATTCAAAGTTCTATAGATACATAAGCTCCCCTCTTCATCGCGCCCATCATGGCAGCAAGCTCCAAAGCAGCTAGAACTATCCTTTCAAGAGCTTCTCGCTCCGCTATTCCCGCCCTTTCCGGTGCAATTCGTACTTCCCACCTCGGATCCTCAGTAGGGTGCGCCCGATTTGCTCCCTCAAGCCAATTTGCCCTCAGATATCTTTCCACGATGAAAGCTCTCGTCTATAATGGCGCCAACTCGGTGTCCGTTCTAGAGCGTCCCATTCCGAGCATTGCCGCTCCCACCGATGCCATCATCAAAGTCACAAAGACCACCATCTGTGGCACCGACCTTCACATTCGCAAGGGCGACGTAGCGACTTGCGAACCCGGTCGTATTCTGGGCCATGAAGGTGTAGGAGTTGTTTATTCTGCTGGCCCCTCCGTAACGCGCTTCAAGGAAGGCGACCGAGTTCTCATCTCTTGCATCTCCAGTTGTTCGACATGCGAATACTGTCGCAAGGGAATGTACAGCCATTGCACTTCTGGAGGCTGGATTCTCGGTAACACTATCGACGGAACTCAGGCCGAATATGTGCGAATCCCTCACGCCGACTCCAGTCTGTATGCCATTCCTGCCGGAGCTGATGAAGCATCTCTCGTCATGCTTAGCGACATCTTCCCCACGGGCTTCGAGTGTGGCGTCCTCAATGGAAAAGTTCAACCCGGCGGCACAGTTGCCATTGTCGGATCCGGGCCAATTGGCCTTGCAGCGATCATCACAGCACAAATGTACTCCCCGTTCAAGATCATTGCTATTGATATGGACGCGAAGCGCCTGGAAGTCGCAAAGCAGTTCGGAGCTACGGAGACGGTGGACAGCTCCGCTGAAGACCCCATTGCCAAGGTCAAGGCACTGACAGACGGCAAGGGTTGCGACTCCGTCATCGAGGCCGTTGGAATACCAGCTACGTTTGAGCTCTGCCAAGAATTGCTCGCGCCTGGAGGTGTTCTGGCAAACGTTGGTGTTCATGGAACCAAAGTCGACCTTCATCTGCAGAACCTCTGGGATAGAAATATCTGTGAGTTGTTAAATTCTAATTTGGAGTAAGAGTCCACAACTAACCAGAATAGCCATCACTACACGCCTGGTTGATACTGTAACCACCCCGATGTTGCTCAAGCTTGTACAGTCAGGAAAGCTGCAGCCGTCAAAGATGATCACTCACAGTAGGCCAAATGTTTCTTCCGAGTTCAGAGTACATGGCTGACTATGATATTGTAGATTTCAAGCTTCATGAAATGGAGAAAGCTTACGAGACTTTCGGGGAGGCATCGAAGCATGGCGCACTCAAGGTCGTAATCGATGTCGACTAGGAAGCGTTGTTTTATGGAGTCAATCATATGAAAGGCGTGTAAGGGGAAAAATGTTGAAGAACCAAAGAATGCATGTATCAGCTCCTGGGCGGCGAAAAGGGGTGAGAGGTTGGGTATGGTTCGTTTGTCATGGGAAAGAGTATTTTGTTTGGAGTGAAAGCGATTCTCCTTTCAGAAAGTTCGTAAGCCTTATCGATGTATAGTGTATATATATATATGTATTGGATTTGACATATACTCTCGAGCGGGAAGTTCCGTCCATGATTACATTAGTCTTTCGTCGGTCAATCTTACCTCATATCGAAGAACAGGTTAAGGCGTTCTGTCTGCTTGCGCCGACAATTCGAGCAGACTTCAGGCGAGTTACATTTGGTTATCAATGTATAGGGTTGACCAGGATGTCCAACAACGGTTGGTCGACGCAATCTTTCGGTTCTTGTATGTCGTTATATTGAAGAGTGTACTGAGTTGGGCTTCGGTCACTCTCAAGCAGGCAAATCAACCCTGTTTAACAAGAAGGATATTACAGACGCTTCCTTCGTTTATGCAACCAGACATGCCTGAATTCATAGTTGATAGTCAGCACTTGGATACTGATTGACTCGTGTGGATAGATCTGCCATGCCTTCCAAATTCAGCTGTTTCCGTGTTTGAAGAACCACTTCGAGGTTTTCTGCTTCTCATCAAGCTGAATCTTGTCTACTAAGACATCCATGAGTACAGATCGTTCATAGAGGTACAAGATTTCGGTGAAATCCAGTGGATTCTTCCAGATGTCTCTTCGCAAAAGCACGTTCTGAAACATAAGTTTTGGAATGTATCGATAAGTCAGAAAGGATATGAAGCACCATTAACTTTGGAGCTAGCGTTTGCACGTGAAGCAATTGCAGATATCCCATGTCAGTCTTTTGAAGATCGTGGTGATTGACATATCGTGAATGCCTTTTGGAAGTCCAGACGTGGCTGGACCTATTGATGTACCGTTTAGCATCTAAAGCCATAGGTCACATCTGCATGTAAACTAGACAGTCAGCCAACGCAGAAGATAGGCTCACGTAATGTGACTACAGCAGAGTAAGGTTGCTGTAGATCGTGCTCACGGTTTTGCACTTACCGCTTTGCGATGCGTATGCTAAACAACTGTTCTATGCTGTGAAAAAGATCGAAGGTATCATGGCAGAACTCCAACAATTACTCGGTACAGAGGCGGCATCCCATTGCTCTTGCTTCGCATAATCATCTCCTTCCGGAATGATTGTTTGTTGGAGCTGAAGGCCTGGGTCAGGCTATGTGTTATTCGACGATTTGTTTGGAGTAGTACAACGAATCTCAAGTTCTTGGGGTCATCTGATAGGACATTTTACGAAATTGCCTCCACGCCATAATCTGAAATTTCTCATGGCAAAGAAATGATGCCAGGAGGGGGTCGTACGGATGCGCACACCGTTCTTTGTCAAAGTAGCCCCTTAGACGTCGACCCACGAGATCAGCTCACAGGAGGCTGACGAGCTGTTCGGAACCAAGGAGGCAGAAATTATCCTAAACACGTCGCACGGCCACGGGTTTCACTTGTCTTTCGATTGAAAGAGGGCGGTGAAAACATTTGTGGCTGTGCTCCTAAGTCAGACGGTTCGGATGGTGAGTTCTCAAACGGCTGCGATGCCCAAACTCATCCAACTCCACCACCTTTGCATTGCACGCCCATCCACGATCATGTCGCTTGTCGCCCGAAACGGCCTTAGACTTCCTGGATACAAGGGTTTCGTCCCGAACCCCTGTGTCGATGCGCCTAAATCAAGGAAGATACCCTGGAACGTCTTCGCGATCGCATGTCAGCGGCAGAGGCAGCTGAAACATTCCCAAGTTTCGGAGCCGTCTAGAAACAACTCCAGATCTCCCGACGCCGTGGTCAACCCCACCGAAAATCGCCCCGCGTCTCAGATCTGGCGGGTCCAGGGGAATGGAAACACTTCGCCTGAGATGGATTGTGGCTGAAAGCTGCCTCGTGTCATCGCATACGATCATCTTAGACGAGAGAGTTGGCAGGCGGGCGGGTTTCAGAGCCCAGAGTTGGGCCACAGTCGTCCGCAAAGGGAATGAGTGGATGACAATGGCATTACGGAATGCGACTTGTTCGTCTGCGAATTCCAAATCAACTCTGCTGGAACTCGGCGATGTGCGGAGAGCACAACCCATTGTTTTCTTTCATATCAAAAAAGCAAGTTAGCCGCAGGGGTCTTCGGGGAAGCCGCTCATGATGGCCTTACAGTGACAATCGCGTTGTAGATCAGTTAGATTGTCATTTAGTTCCCGGGACCCGTTTTCAACCACAAACATTTGGCTTTAGGTACGTAATAGGTGTAGTTTGCGAGGAAATAGGAAATAGCGGAAAGTTTTCTCCGTGCTCGGAATTAACTCGCTGAGTCTGGGAAACATTGGCAATTGCATTGCACGAATGACTTTCAACACTGATGACTGGTCAGATATGGAGGCGGTAAGAAGGGCAGGGCTACAAAGCAGGGCAGGCGGATATTCAAGGGTCCATCCCACTATAACCCTTGAAATAGGTCAAAGCCACCATGTAACAATGGCTTTGACAGTATTGTCTTCCTATTATCGTCTGTAATAATGCCTCTGCTGACCGGAAGGTTGTGTAACGCGCCGATCTTGTTTTATCGACAGCGATGGACAGCTATAGGCTCGGGATGGGCCCAGAAACCCCCGATTTGTCCATGTTGCCGGCCGAGAAAGGCAAATCCTCCTCATTCAGAGTTTCGAATTTTCCGAACCCGGACGGGTCAAGGCTGAGGTTATTTTGAAAATCCCCAAGTTGGTCCAGCTGAGGTCGCGATGTTTTGGCGAAGCCTCGATGCTGCCAGTACTTCGAAGACATATCCGAGCTCGGGAACATGTAAAGTCGGCCCGGGCGTCAAGGATCAGGTCAGGGGCCAGCGCATAGGAGCCATGAAACGTACACTCCTCAGCACAGTCATAATTCGCACTGGAGGCGTCGTAGGCGTAATCTCCGATGGAGAGAAGGCAGCAATGCGCGAGCGCGAACCCCATGCCATTATAAGGGCCAGTAAAACAAGTAAGTCTGCGAATAGAAGTGCGGTATTGGTAGGGCATTCGGCTTTGGCGCGGGCCAAAGTCACACCCTGGGAGGATGCACGGCGCATTTGGCGGCTAGAATGAATTTGACCATATCAACCGCCTCTCGCCCTCTGGTGATGACCTTGTGTTCCTGCAGGCACCCCGGACTTTGAGCAAGTCCCATGCGTCTGCCGCGAATGGTGTTGACCAGGTTCTCGCGGGACCGCTATCCGAGTAGTCGAAATGAGCCCCTGTCAACACCCTTGCCCATAGACGACCTTCCCCACCACACTTCATCGTCGATGCATGGCAACAAATCGAAAAATCCACCATGCACACCCATCAGAATGAAACTGTGACGCTGAGTGATGGGACCTTGCCAGCAGAAGGCGCTCATGGTTGCATGGTGGGCATGCAGATGGTAGCCATAAGGTTGAATGTGTCGACAACAGAGTTGGGATGCTGTGCGTCAGGTTGCATGTAGGCTTGGGGATGGATGAACAATCGCTGATGCTCGTCTCTGCACTGACGCTGCTCAGTGACGATCAGCGACTGCGCGTGTTCCCTGTTCCTATTTGCCAATATTTGATGTCCCCAACCAGGCAACTCGCATTGGGCTTGCTCTTTTGGAGACCGCACGGACAGTCTTGACGCCGTAATGTGACAGCTCATTTCGGGCTGCGTGTGACGCCTGATAGGTACGTTGACGGCAGCCATCCAGCTAGACTACCAACTCATTCGCCGGGGAGAAGCTCACAGTCGGCTTGCTGGGCCGAGTCTGGACGCTTAATTGTCCATCCTTGCCGGTGGCAACCTGGCCGGTCAGTGAGACGTCGTGATCTTGTGCCGCAATCGTAAACCAGGGTCCGCAAGATTAGCTCTGCACCAGCAGAAGCGAGCAAGAGATTGTGGATACGGTTGTTGACAAGCGGCGCTAATCCGCCAGCACTCTAGGACGTTCGAATAAAGTTGGGCCAAAAAAGCTGGCCTTCGAAATGGAGGGCTTGACGGCAATCGCGGCTGGGCGTTTGATGAACTGGTGCCTCGGTGGTGACGACTGGGTGAGGCCGGAGGGCCAAGCCACGGCCAGGGAGCTATCTGATGAACCCATGCCGCCCTATGCAAAACCTGACCGGAGTTGCCAGAGCCACCGGCGTGAGCGTCGACGCGGCGGCGCAGGGAGGGGAGACCGGAGCGTTGGCGTCGGCCACAGCGAGTGTGGATGAGCCCCCTCAGCACACTTTTCCCGCTGTCAAATGCCCTTCAAGTCAAGCAATGACGAAGAAAAATGCGTCTCGGGGTGGCGCCGAACGGCGACTCCGTTTTCTCCTCGGGGAGGTCATCTGATCTCTTCTCAAGAACAACAAATTGCACCACTGGCGTGAAAATACTGGGTCGACTATGATGAGGGATAGCCGAGCCGAAACAGAACACCGAACAGTGAGGGCTTGCGAGCGGGCTTGCCAGCTGAAGTCGACTGAGGTCGATGTCACTGTTAATTACAGCTGACCCTGATGAATGTCTTGTGTGCTCGGGCCTGCTGAACGGGTGGAGGCTTTGAGACAAGATCGAGAATCAAATCGCCATCGCCGGGATTTCCCCAGTAACCCGATGAACCGGGAAGTTAGTTGTTTTGACTTTTGCGATAAGGGCCGCGGCTCTGAAGTTGGCCAGTAGCCGTCAACTAACTTCAAAGCACATTCAGCGTGTTGTTGGCTCTAGGGAATGCCGCGGGGGCCGTTTGTACCGGTATTTTGACGCCCTTTTCCGCCTTGGGTGAAGGCAGATGGGTCCCTGGGGCAAGCCGTGGGGTATGAAGACTGGGCGAGACAAGCTGAAAAGAGGTCAGCCTGGATGTCCCAGATGCTAGTGACGCTGCCTAGGAGCGCCCGCGGCGCGGGTGCTCAGACTTCTTGCCACCCAGAAGCCACCGGGTCCACGACGTGGAGGCGCGAAGATACGAGCGAGCGCGACTGCTGCATGCCCGGGAAGGCTGCGAGAGGAGCCGCGGTGGTGGTGGTGGTGTTGGTGGTTGTGGTGGAGGTGGTCTGACGACGGGACTCGCCCGCAAATAATGGGGAATACACCCCTCGAAGCCTAACGCGACGCCGACAAGCATTGACGATGGATTGGATGGCAGGGGCGGATCATTGCCCGGCCGCCCCATGTGCCTGTGCCTGTGCCTTCTCTGGTCGCTCCCGTCGTCGGTCCTTTCTTTCGTTTTATTGCGTGCGCGTGAGAGGAGAGGGAACTGTCTGAGAATCTCGCGATCGGGAGGCACCAATCTGGCTGGAAGCGGGTGCCCGTAGCCCTGCCTTAGCGCTGCATTAGGTAAGCTGGACGATCAGCCAACCACCTGCTGCCGCTGGGATCAGGCTTCCTCCTGCCCGCCCCGTTTCTGCACTGACAGGTACCGAGTACGGAGCTGGTGGGGGGAATCGGTCCAGACCCCAAGGTATCGGTACATCAGCCCCCCATGTTCTTGCTCAGATTGCGCCAGAGCCAATCAGGAAAGGGCATCTGGACGTTCCCTCTCCCCCCCTCGGCAGAAACACATCATCGCCTCTCATCTCTGCCTCGTCACACTTCTCGTCACCCTCAGCAAAGTATGTCGCCCACCCGGGGGCAGCCCGCAAATTCTCCGGGCTCCCGATAGGTACCAGCCACCATGGTGCGTTATTTGACAGCCGCAGACATGGATGGCGCTCCACTTCGGACGAGGGCAGCTCTCACCCCCCTCACGCGGCCTCAGCGAGTCAGAGCCCTTCATTCTGCTTGGAGCGGGCTCCGTCGTGTGCCATTGGCACAGAGCCCCCCGGTGAACCTCAGCTTTGGAGGTTGTCTTGGGATGATAGGCTTGGATGTGGACCTCACAGTTGCGATGGCACCTGTCTGGCAAGCCCGGCCCCCCTTGCAGCGTGCCATCCGCTGTGCTTTCGGTTCCGGGGGTGTCGGCGGCTGCGGTATGGCTGAGCAATGTAGCGGATCGAGCAACAAACAGGCAGAGGCTGACATGTTTGAGATCCAGGGTCCCCATGAATGATGAAGCCAGCTCGCCACCACGATCCCTGTCTCGTGCTGTACAAAGCGAGCTGTCAAACTCGACACCATGCGGTGGGGACGACTGCCAGCTTGCTTGCCAGCTTGCTTGTCTTGCTCTCACACCCTAGCCCGTGGGGAGATAGATCCTAGAGGGAGACAGAAGCTTTGAGCAGGGGGCTGCCTACCCCCCCTGCTCGCTGGCGCAGGAAGTACCGGTGCGGGAACGCTCTGCTATGGCTCGCTAATACAGCATCCACACTCTGGGCAACTCAACAGCTTGATTGCTCGCGGGCCTGAAGCTCAGGTGAACAAGGAACTGGTGAGTTCGAGTGCAGTATTAGCTCCCGGGCCGGATCTGAGGAGGGAACCGACATCCAAGAGAGCCTCAACCTCGGGGCATGGCAGTGTCGCCCCCAATTTCTACACTGCCGGAGGCACAGAGGGCACTCCGATCCTTGTCTGGGAGGGTTCTGCGCCGTCAATTGAGTTCCGGGAAGAGACACCAAAGCCACTCTCAAGCGCCCCAGTTAAGGCTCGGAAGAAAGTCGAAAATGGCGGCATTCAGTCCAACATCCTCGACAAAGGGCAAATGTCCCTTGACTCGGAGATGCTGCGATACCTGCCGCATCCACAGCCCACTCTCAAATCACCTACACAGCATTGTGCGCGTACCCCGTGTCTCCTCCTCCCCAGCGGCCTTGGAAGGATTGGCAGACCCCGGCCCCTCCTAGCCCAGGGACTTATTCGCTTCAAACTTTCAGCACATCGTCATCGCAGGTTCCCACTTGGCCTAACCGCTGCGACGTTATACCCTGGTCAGGCATGGTCTTGTGGCACTCAACGGTCAACGGTTCAGCGCACCTCGGTCTCGAAATCTCAGTCTTTTCCTCGTTTGACCGTTTCGGACAGCGCGTCGTGATATCATTCCTTCCCTTTGATATAGGGCATCCACTGCCATTGCTTCATTTTGTCCTTTTTTTCGTTGGGCTCATCTGCGAGAACTTCAATCTGGCAAAAACAACAATACGGGCCCTTGCTTGCGTCCTCCTCGCTGCTGTTGACAGTCGAGTAATTCTCCCATTTTCCTTCCCTTTCGCTGCTTGGCTCAGCTTTCACATCCGTTGGTCTCCTCCCCACACCCATCGGTCAGACCGCCCGGTCTCCTCCTCCTCCCTCCTCCTCCAGCAGCGCCACATGGACCTCAATTCTCTCATGTGCACGCGAGATTCCGCAGCCTGATAAGTTCGTCAAATTTTCAACGTTCAACTATTCAACCGTCTTCGTGAGCCTGAATTTCGGTCTCTGTCCTTACAATTCGTCCGAATCGTTCGCGGCCGCAGTCGTGGATCTTATGACGAGGCTTCCACACTACTCGGGAACGAGCCGCTGGCGCAAAGACTCATCGCTTGAGCTCTGCGCTTAACGCGCACGCCCGAGAGCTCTCAGAAGAGTGCCCCAGAGCTCTTCCGCTGGTACACTACGCTATTACCCGCCATCTGTGATCTGTCTTCTCCGTTTCTTACGACCGGACCCCTCAGCAAATAGTCTTGGTAACATATCTACCACTACGATAAACAGCATTTGTCGTCCATTATTCTAGCAAAAGAGGAATCCGCTGAAGTACAATCTACCCCCCCGGTGGCCATCGGTTTCCCCATTTTCACGCCTTCGGGCGACGATCTTCCCCGGCTGCGTGGCGTCGACATTCCCAGCTGAACTCGCGGGTCTCCCAACGATAGGCAACACGAGCCACTGAGAATCAAGGAGAAGCACAGTACTTGATTGTGCTGTAGACTATCGACTTGCAAGTGGTTCGCGCTTAACTGCTCATGTTTTCTGTGGTCAAGCTCCATGATCCAAAGCAATAATCGTCCTCGATGCCGAGAGTTGCCCATCGCCTTGGATTCCAGCCCCAAGTACCGCATTCACCAACGAGAACGACTTGTCTGAGCCTCGATTTTGATTAATTCAAAGGCACCTCTCCTTGGTACAACCGAATCCCACGCCTTGCCTGCTAGCTGCTCGTGAACGGACAGTCCGTGGCTCTGGTTCAATCTAGTCACGCGAGTGATCGCATTCTTCAACGTCAACTGATCCAATCCTGAACGGCCAAGTCAACTCAGCGTGAATAGGACTTATTAGAGTTCATGGGGATGTCTCTTTGCCAGCGATGATGTTTGGAAATATCGGCCTGAATGGGAGACCATCTCCGGCTATAGGTGATGGACAACGAGACCACAAACTTCCGAGCAATCATTATCTCGGACCTAGCGAGGCATCTACAGATCACCATGGACCCGACATAAAATTGATGGTCAAGCAAGCTCCAATTCTCGGGAGGGCATGGGGCAAAGATAAAGGTAAGGCAAAATCAAAACGCGGCCGAAATAGCTTGGCTGACAGCTCCTCGACATCAGATCGCAAACCCCTCGACCCTCCGCCTGTCATCCAGTTACTCGATCAGAGGCCTCACATTTACGACAGTCGGTACCACCAGAAAACCCTTTGTCTTTTCTATCTAACTTTTTAGGTCCATACCTCTTCATGATTTGTTCGTTGCTTGCTGAGCACCCAGATGCGGACGATGGAGACGTAGAACTACCAACGAGTTATCTTTCCGGTGCTCGTACTTCCTCCATTTATCATCTCAAGGACAATTCAAACATTTATGGCGGCTTCTTCGTTTTCGGAGATCTTTCTGTTCGGCACGAAGGAAAGTTCCGCTTGCGGTTCAGTCTGTACGATCGAGACGACAACAGCCAGCCCCCTAATTTCTACTTCGTCTCGCAGATAATCACCGAACCAGTCACGATATACTCCCCGAAGAAGTTTCCAGGAATGCCTCAATCGACACTCTTAACTCGAGCCTTTTGCGACCAAGGAGTCAAATTGCGACTCCGTAAAGACGGGAGATCGCTCAGCACGAAGAAGCGAAGCCAGAACACACCGACCGATTCACCAGCAGTGCAACGAAACCAGGATCCTCAACGGCTTACACCCTCTCAAAATCTTTCTCCTGCAACCCATCCGGCACGATTCGAAGTACTTGGCTCCGGAGGCAACTCATTTGGCGTTCAGGGGCTTCCGATGGTATCCCAACCCTTAAGTTCCCAATCATCTATGCCTGCGATGAACTATGGGGCTATGCAACCTCCCACCACCCTCAGCGGATCTCCTTCGATGGCTGTTACCTACACGCAGAGCTATTCATCTGGCATGGGCCTCCCAGTGTCAAGCAATTTTGCCCCGGCAGGAGGTGGTTACTCGATGCCAATGCCAATGCCTATGAACTACAGCAACGCTTATTCCGGGTATATCGACAACACCATACCGCAACAACTACCCGATCGGGGGAGAGAGCAGTCCCAGGCCTATTATGGAGGTGGTTACCAGCTTGGATTCAATCCTAGTCGAGACTCTCACAGTGCCGCGACATCGGGTCCCGAACAGGTACACCCAACCGCTCATGGCTTCAGAGAGGACGCTGGGGGCTGGATAGACCAACGTCAAGCTTCTGGGCCTATGTACCCTGGCTCTCAGTTCTACAGAGATGCTCCCTAGTATGTACAGCCGTCGGCAAAGTGCTGAATCCAGAAATCTTGAGATGAGGATGCCACAGGTCAAGGCAGCGGAGCAACTCTTCCAAACCTTTACCACCCACAACAGACCTTCTTTGTAATTTAGCGTGGAGTTGGGTTAGGTCATAGAAGGATGGGAGGGAAAATGATGATACCCATGGGCGAAAGAGCGGCTGTATCGGTGATGATTCGAGGTGGTCGAACTATACATCGGTCATAGTGTGCACGATAGTGGCCGATAGACTAGTTAGGCATATTCTCCTTTGTCGTGGGACTGCGGGATGGGATTTGGATTGGGAATGGATAATTAGGCATGGGAATTTCATTTTGGCGTTCTGGACTTTTTGGCTAACCGAAGGAGAAAAAGGCTAGTTTCGGAGAAACCATCAACTTACGGCGAGTAGATCACAGTACGCGGTCTGCTTCAAACAAAATTATTTACTTAAAAAATAGCATACATGCCGATAAATTCGATCACCCGGTCAGCATGAATTCATCAGTTATGGCCGACAGTACTCCGTACATCGCAAACTGGATCCCACAGCGGCGCAGCAGGCCCCTCCTCAGATCGGAGGAAGTTGACCGGAGATTTTTTTAGCCTCTCAAGGTAGAGGATACTTGATCTTGCCCAGGTTCATTCTAAAATGTTTTATGGTACTCCTGGAGACGGCGGGGACAGCATATCTTGGGTTGATCGGGAGGGTTGAACTCAACCGGCGGTTTGAGGGCCAGGTACCTGGCACCACTGGAGGTATCTTACTGACAGAAACGGAGCCAATAGCCCTGCTGCATGACAGAAACTCAAGCCCAACCAAAAGGTCCATATCCACCGCATTCCAGGGATCAGATCATCACAACCGTTTTGAGTTCGGCTAGCCAAGTGGTTGTGTCTGTGCGGACTCGCGACCTACCGGAAGACTCGATGGCTTGACCAGGGGTAGGATGTGGAAGAGGGGGCATGCGTATAGCTCATTGGCGAATGAGTCTTCCCTCTTTTCTCATTTGCCACCTGCGGGAATGAGCATGCGGTGTCGGCCAGTCCCTGCTACTCCCGAGGGATGTGTTAACCGAGCGGTACGGGTGCGTGATTGCGGCCGGTTGAGTTGTATTTCTACGGTGGGGAGAACTCCCTGCAAAGTGGGATGAAGTTCCCCGTCCTGGGAGATGAGTGAGGAATGACTTGCTGAGTCAATTGTTTAAAAGCCCGCACGAGGAAGCATAGCTTCTGATTCTTGCCCGACAATTCCCTTCCCCAGCACGGAGAGATACGGCGCGGCTACTTGGGCTTCGGGACACGAACCCGTTGATTTACGAAAAATCGACTTGCTGCAGAATGTCTCTTCTATTTTCGTGCAAGAACGATCACGTTCAGCTGCGATGGCTGAAATTCAGCGTGCTTCCCTTGCATTGGAATTAAAGGGGGGCCGGAAAGGCTGATGGATTCAACTTGTCTGCACCACGCGTCACTCATTCCGTTACCCCGGGTTCAAGAGGAGCAAGAGCCCGCCGATCTGGTCTGGAACATCAAAGTCAGACACCTAGAGACATATCAGGTCAGTATGACATTCTCTCGATTCTCCATGATCGGGATCGGGCTTCGAGCCCGAGATGTGCTAAAATGAGAAACCCTTTGCAATCTAAGACGGAACATCAAATCTCTTGAACCAGAGAAACGCGACCACGAACCCCAAATTTCGCCGAAACGTGCCCGATCGTCGACGCGAGTACGAAATGAAAATGTGATTCGAACTTATTGGCGATAAACCTATCGGCTCAGCTAGGGTGTGTGGGCTATCTTCAGTCAACACCATGAGTTACCCAGTGCTTACCATAATTACCCGGTGAATATTGCACAGCCAAGTATTGGCAGATAATCCGTGCGCAATATCAGCCACAAGCCCATCCGATTTCGAGAGTGTCCACGGAAAAGTAGAGATGGTGTTTGACAACTATCACATGCCACCATTGTGACAGCCTTTTGTTTTGATTAACGCCTGGACGATCGCATAATGAAAACTTCCATGGATGTTTCTCTGTGCTTGGGCGCGCGTGCTTGCGCTGTTCGGGTCAGCTCCTTGTGAATTGAACTGCAGACTTTTCCTTCAGCATAGGTTCGTTTCCCAGTTTCTAGAATACTCTGAGGTTATGCGTAATACAATACGTTGAAGCTTGTAGAAGCGAAGCACTACAAGTGCGGCTTTGAGTGTGTGCTATGATAATTCATTGTCTGCTTCGAGTAATTCGCGAATACAAGAACAAACTACGAACAGATAACCTAACAGTTTTCGGGCATCGAGAACGGCGATAGTTTATACACGGGGCGCTCCTCAAACTCACTACTTGACCATTTATAGGAATTCTTCAAAGAGGGAGGTGTATAATAGTCAGTCTTGCTGAAGTTGATCAACGCAAATCCTGGAGGGCACAAGGACTAGGATATGTAGATAGGGTCGTTTTTTACGCTCGCTTATTTCTCGATACTCGCCACCCCATGCTCTTTCGGTGTTGGTAGCGTCGTATGCACCAAGACATCGGACAGGCCCCGTACGATCGACAAGTCCGGGTGCGGCAAGTCCCCGACTCTGTTCAACCCGAGATCCGGGACCCGGGGCTCTCGGCCGAGTCCGCCTCCCGGTAAAAGTGGACATCGCGCCCGCCGCTTCGGCACGGGGTCATCGGTAGTGGACGGGCCGTTAATGCTAGAAAGACGTCGGAAGAGGCATTCTGCGAAGACACTGCGACATCAAGTACTCTGTTGCGTGTAATTGATGGTTTGCGGTAGACATCAGTCCTCGGCTGTCAGATTTGAACCCCTAAAGGTAGACAGACCCGAGTACGTTCGATAGCTTTGATGGCCGCCCCTAGCCAGATCCCCGGAAATAGTGTCATTTTGGGAGCCAACAAAAAATTCTGAGCAAATATCTGAGACTCTCATTACTCAATGGCGCTTTTACTTGACCTTCATAGCTCATCATATGTCCTTGTTGTTGACCGAGTCGTGTCGCCCAGGTACTTAGCAGGACTGGCGGTGGCGGCCCGCACTCGGATTGGCTCTGGAACGTTCTGAGCATCGGCCATCCGGTCCGGATTTTCAGTACAGCCGGTGGCCCGAAAAAATCCATCGTCACCACCCAGACGCGCGAAGCTTTGCAGAAGACGCTCATATTTTTCAGCATCTCCCAATCGCCCTCCGCCCGTCGCCCGTCACCTCTCACATACCGCAGCCATGGATCACACCCGAGACCCCTGCCCTTGGGTCATTCTCAATGACTTTGGCGGCGCTTTCTGCATGGGGGTGAGTCCTTTCCGCTCCAGCTCATGCGCCGGCTTCTTCGCTTCTCCTTATCGCGACATCGCCAATGCTGACTTCTTTTTCTCTCGCAGGCTATCGGCGGAACTATCTGGCATGGCATCAAGGGCTTTCGAAACTCGCCCTACGGCGAGCGTCGAATCGGCGCCATCACTGCCGTGAAGATGCGAGCACCTGTTCTCGGCGGCAACTTCGGTGTCTGGGGCGGTCTCTTCTCGACCTTCGACTGCGCCGTGAAGGGCGTCCGTCAGAAGGAAGACCCTTACAATGCCATCATTGCCGGATTCTTCACCGGTGGTTCCCTCGCCATTCGAGGCGGTTACAAGGCGGCGCGAAACGGTGCCATCGGTTGCGCCGTTCTCCTTGCGGTTATTGAGGGTGTCGGCATTGGCTTCTCCAAGATGCTTTCTGGCAGCACGAAGCTGGAAGTGCCTCAACCGCCCCCGACCCAGGAGGTTGCAATGTAAAAGGAAATGACACGCTCCCTCGAGAACAACGAAGACGAAGACGGCGAACGACAATACACCCTCCCCGACAACCCCCCTCTCAACTTTTTTATCCCTACCGAATCTTTCCCCTCAAACGAGGCGCTCGAGGATTCGATTGTATTTACCACGACCACACATATGCGTGCGCGCATATTCACACACAAAAACACGGCTGACGTTTAATTTTGCCCTTCGCATCGGACCGGCGTTCAATGTACTATAGACACACAAGAGAATCCAGGAGGCAGGGTGGTTTCCGGCTAGGCGATGGTGTTGCAATACTTCTATGCGTAAGGGTTCGCAGATACTTGGGACTTTTGCCGCAAGCGGAGTGTACGATTTTGAGAAGAGCATGCTAAGGGAATTCCCACGGTTGGGTCGGAAGCTTCAGCGCATTGGGACATATGGCTGGGGTTCTGCTTGCACTTCCGGGAACAGTTTAAATGATGAATTGACATTTCCCCATCTATATAACTGCGTTTTCGTCTATTACAGGTCATCTGGAGAACCGTTCGACCAAATACTCATCAACGCCTTGCCATCCTCGTCAATCCAGGCGCGAAACATGCCGCCGCAATTATAATCCATCAGAATCTCAGACCGAGTCTCTAGAACAGCGCCGAAAGAGTCGCGTTTGACAACACTTTCTATACCGATAATACCGCCCTCGCCCTCACCTGTGCGTTGCCATCTATCGCCTGCACTTAGCTGAAGTTGCCCACCTGGGCCGGCGACATGCGAGACAGCCTGAGCACCTGACTCAGGCTTCCATCTTGCCATAGCAGCAACAGTTCGAAGCGCATTTGTACGAAGGAATGAGTCGCCATTACCCGTTCCAGATCCTGCTATTGACCTCGTGGTTGTAATATGTCCTGTCAGATCTGAGCGGTTCAGTGGTGAATAAACGAAGGGTGTTGGAAGACAGTCGGTGAGAACCCCTCGAAGTGAGTCGGAAAGAAGCACGGCTGGACCTGGACTTTGAACCGCTCCTCTGAGGCTCGTCCGGAGATTTTCTTGGGTAGGATCACCATCCTCAACCCATTCTTCAGCCCAGAATCCAGACCCGATAGTCGGAGTATCGCCAACTCGACCGGTCAACTTATTCGTCATGCCGCCTGTGCTGGTAGCAACGCAAATGACCCCGTTCTCATCCAGCGCAACAGCGCCAACAGTTCCTTGTGGGAGGAACTCCTGCGCGCTCCAGTTCGCAGAGCCCTTCCCGCTCTTTTCTCTCTCTAAGGCCCGAATATGCTCGTCCCACCGCTGTTGAGTGAAGAAGTAACTTGGATCAACGAGTTCCAGTCCGTATTGTTGCGCCAGCTTCTCTGCTGTTGGTCCCCAGAGCTGGGTATGTCCCTGGGCGGATGGGACGTCGGGAGTAGTATCGCCAACGGACAAGCTTTGAGGTTCAAGATCGTCTTCTCCATGCTCGAGCATTTTCTTCGCTAGCAGAATTGGATGCTTCACGCGACGCAGGCCCATGACTCCTACACCGCGCTTCTTGTAGCCGCGAGAGACCATGACGGAAGCTTCAAGTTCGTTGATTCCATCACGGGTGAAGACAGCACCATAGCTGCTGTTGAAGAGCGGGTTGTTCTCGAGAAGGGTGACGGCAAAGGTTGCGACGTCAAGGGCGGAAGGGAGCTTGAGTGAAGACTTCTCGGAAGTTGTGGTCATGTACTCATTCGCCTCATTTATCTGCAATGATTGTGAATACGATAGACTTGGAAGGGAGATGGGGCAAGGGGACTGACAATGGAGAGCAGGGCCTCGCGATAGGCCCGATACTTTTCTGGCGGAAAGCCTGCACGTTGGATATTGCCAGCACCGCCGTGTATGACGAGCCGGGGCTTGAACTTTGGACTCTCTGCACATTGTACCTTGTAGTCCATTGCGCTCTATAGGATTTTTGGGGGGTTCGTCGCAGATCGCGTGTTTGGTTAAGAAGATAACGGCATGCTGGGACTGAGCTCGATTACCCCGCCATATGATACCACCAGATCCCTCCCTTTAGAAACTCTAGGCATTCTGGGGAAAGGTCTACAACATCAACTAGATACGCAACTTTTCAATTCAATCACAGCGTTTGGGCCCTTTTTGAGCTCGTGAGATTTTGATACTTTACCCTTCCCACAACTAAGCGTTCAGAGGACGTCGCTAACCACACAGCTTATTAGCGGTTAGCCATGCTAAGCACAATCTGGAGGGGTGAAAACCGATGAAGAGTGAACAAGGGTACGAAAGTAGGCAACCTAAAACCACGTCCATTCTTTAATAGTACGTAATCATCTACAGATATTCACGAACGAGGATAGCAGGCACCCGACTGTCGCAACGTTCTCACGTTACTTCTCCATCCTCTGGGGGTCACTGTGGGTAACTCTGGACAGTGACAATGCCGGCTTGCCAACCTAAGAAGCAGGACAACCGAGAAGACAATGAACAGTCTTGACCAACTCCTCAGTTCATCATCGGTTAGCAAACTATCATGCCATATCTCTCATGCATTTGTTGTGTGGCGTGCTACTTGGCTTCTCATGAACCTCGCGTCCCAAACCTTCACGATGCTTGCCCCGCCAGGTGGCTGCACCTCAGTCACGTGTTGGACAGGCACCGAAAAGCCCCAACAGCCACCAGGAGCATCGGAATCTCGACCTGCACTTTTCTTTTCCTCATCTTGAGCTTTCTTCATCACTCCATCCACTACCAACGGATTGGACAACGAGAGCAGTCCCCGCTGCGTTTTGCATAAACTGCTCCGTACCTTACCCGTGGTAGATCAGCGAACCATCCCAGGCCTGCGTCATGCGCTAGAACGGCAGCTTATCGATAAGTCAAACCCCGGACTCTGCAGGTACAGCCTCTTGCCTACGCCTCTTCTGCCTCTTCTTCTTCTCCTCTTCCTCATCCATCCTCGATGCGATCATTTTCCTCGGGAGGCCATCGACGCAGAATGGCCGAACCTACATACACCGTCTTCGTGCGGGTTCCTATGGCCCGAGGAGACTTTATCGATCCTCCGCCGGTGAGTTCCAAGCTTCTTGAAACTGTGGTGCACTCTTGATCCGCAGGTCGGCGCTGACCATTCGTCTTCCCTCCAGGTCAACTGGGATCCAAGCAAAGACGAAGAGCTTTGGAAGATCCTCTCGGGAGCTGCCAAGACACAAATTGATTGTGAGTCTCGTCATCCAGTTCGTGTTCATGACATCTCATGACCGTCTCAACTAACACAACACAGGGAACGAAGTGTATGTGCCGATCCTCTGCCCCCGATCGATGCTCCGTCTTGAACTGACCTTTCCGCTTCAGCGCCGATCGCTTCAACGTCCCCGTCGATTTCCTCTTCAAACAAGTCGATTATCTTACGGAACGACATGCATCACAAGTCCGCGCTCAGGTCCGAAAAGCGACGGCCGCTGCACGAGGCTCGACGGCGCCGTCGCCCATCCCAGGCATCGACTCAACCGGCCAAGGCCATCAGCGGGCGCCGTCGTCATTGTCCGTCCGCAAAGACTCACCAATGCCTCGATCCGATATCGCTAGCGGCACTGGTACACCTTTGAACACATCTCTAAGGCCTGCCGTGTCGCGCAAGTCTTCAACAAACACCACGGTTCTCAGAGACCTTGCGAGCGGAACAGCTTCGCCAAGACCAGGCTCAAGCCGAATTGCTCCGGTGCGCACGACCGACACTCGAAGGCGCTTGTCATCGTTGCCAATCTCAACCACTCCCGCCAAGTCGCCAGAGAAAGAAGATCGACCAGTACTCTCCCCAGATCATGATCGGAGCCCCTCCTCTCCTGGCCCAGCCGAGTCAAGTTCAACGAACTCCTCTGACGATGACTCCCTCCCGGTGCAATCCCGCATCATCCGTCGACCTCCTCGATACCAACAACAAGACAATGGGACGGCATATGATGATGACGAAGATGATGAATCAGAGCCTGCCTTTCAACCGTACAAGGCGACCGAGCAAACGTCAGCGCACGACCTCGGCTCAACTTTACGTGGAAGCAATCGCTCATCAGCAAGACGCTTTCCCAAGGGTCTCAGCAAGGACATGAATCGTTCACAAGGCTCCGACTCGTCGGCAAGCTCTGCGGCGATGGTCTCAAAGCCAGGAAAGTCGCGGGAGTCGCGTCCTCAAGGGCCACTGTCGCCTCGTCGTGTGGCGGAGCTGGACGGTCGGAGCCCAGGCCGGAGTCCAGGAGGTGGAAGCAAGGGTTACTCTCGGGACGAGAGCGACGGAACTCCAAGCATGGGAAGTAGCTTTAGCGACCTCGATGGTACGTTGCCCCACGTCTCTGAAGACAGGACGTTCGCTGATGATGGGGGGGTGGCGCAGATGCTTCTGTCACTCAATCGGCTCTTGAGGAGGCCCTGGCAAGTCATATGAATCGTGGGGCGGGAAGCCGCTTCAGCATCAGCCAGGCTTTCCGAAGTCGCTACACTCCCAGTTCCAACCAGTAGAGGAATTAGTTGTTGGTGGTCGTTTGAATTTGGAAAGGTGTTTGGGTCAGAAACAGGTTGGCGATGCACACGGGACTGGCGTTGGTATAGGTAGGGCGTTAAAGGCCATTCCGATATATGGTCATATCTCTACTCCAGGTGTTTTTGGGATGCTTTCTGACGCTGCTATGACATAAACTTCTATCACTCCGAATTTGACCCCTGGAAGCCGGTCGCCAGCCGATTGTGAATGTTTGCTTTCCGCTCCAGACCAGCAAATCAGGAGGCTTGTAGCAAACAAGCAAGTCTCCGAGATTGTTTGCTACAATCCCGCCACGTCTGTGTTCACCTTTTTCCTCGCTCTTTCACGGAAGGTGCAGCCGTAGCGTTCCTTCCTTCTTCACAGAGCCTGCCTTTGCATCGCTGAGCCGGCTTCGTTTCTGCTCTCTTCTCGATCATCCCCAATACCAGTTCGCTTCAGTTCTCGCCGTCTCTTGCTTGGTGAGGCATCGAGCATCCTGAATTGTGACATTTTTTGTTTCGATCAAGATGTTTCGTCGTACGTGGTCCAGTCTTCCCAAAGACGCCAAGTTCCCGGCAGACCTGACCAGTCTTGGGTACGTCTGTTGATATCCTCGAAAGGCATGCACACGTTCAGCTCACTCAGACTCGCAGGTACTTCATCAACGATATCGATGAGGTTCGAAACATCCAGAATCCCGAGTGTTACTTCAAATACTTCCTCAACAAGAACACGCGCATCAACGATCGTCAGCGATTCCATTTCAATAGTGTGTGATATGTTTCTTGTCTCGACAGTGACCACGACAGGTGCTGACTCCGGCTTTTTGTAGAAGCGTTGGAATTAATCGCCATCGAACGTCTTCAAGGTGAACAGAGCATGCAGGAGCTCCGTCTTCCTCTCGGTACTCCAGCTACAGAGCCGCACTCCCTTATCCTCACGTCTCCAGACCTCAGAGACCGCACTCGTGTCGTCGTCATCTTCGGAGAGCCAACCCAAGATCTTGCCATAATCGCCGGACGTGTAGCCAACGGACCTGGAGGCATGAACAAGGGCACCATGGTCTCCGTCGTGCGTGCCATTCACGCTCAGCATGCCAGCGACAAAGATGATTCGCACCCGGGTGTCGTGCTGGCGAATATGGGACAGAGGTATTGGTGGCCCGAGGGTGGCCGGGCATTGACTCTTGCTTCGAGCGTTGACGTACCGATGAAGAGCCTGGTTCACACGGGAAGGAAGTATATCCCTTCGCTCAACGATATTCCCGGAAGTCAGTCTGCAGCAAAGCACTTGGAGATGGTGTTCGAGACTGTGCTGGCAAACCTTGTTAGCAAGGAAGCGAAGATTGACATTATTGCTATTGGAGAGAGCTGCGAGATTGTGGAGAGGTTCCTCGACGACCAGAAGAACTGGGAGATCTGGGGAAAGCGGCTGAGTGCCATGGTCTTGCTCGGTGGTATGTACACCGCAGACAAGTTCACCAACGAAGCCTTCAAAGAGTTCCTAGAGAAGGCAAGTATCTCGCATGAGTAGCACTCCGCCAGATCCCATGCTTACAACATACAGCGTACCTGTAGCTTTCTGCGCTCCGATGAACCCCTGAACACACCCCTCGCCTCAACGACCGGCAACGCCGCTTACAGCATCGATGCACTTGGTACGCCCTGCTTTTCTGCTGGTGAGCCTTGGTACACCGAGATGATCTTCGTCAAAGCTATCGACCCGATTCTTGCCTACCTCCACGAAGTGGCCCTGACCCCGGGCTTCTACAATCAACCCATCGTCGTTGTCGACCGGCCCCCGCCCGAGGAAGTCCCTGTGACCGACTGGGAGGACATTCCTGCGGAGGAGAGGCCGCAGATGTCGGTTGCGGATATGGAGAGCGTCATGAAGCAAGTCAAGGAGGCGAGGCGCTGGGAACATTTCATGAAGACGGGCACGGCGCCCGGCTCGGACGATGAAGATGATGAAGACGGCGTGCCTGATGTTTCCTCGTCAAAGGCAGGGGATGGTGACTGGAACGACTGGTGTGTGTGAAAAGGCGATTGATATAGACCATCACAGAAGGACAAAGTCGTTCGGCTCGTTGACACATCGTTGCTATTACGGTAGATAGCCAAACTGCAATACACATGAAGACGCAATCTCTTAGTGATGACCGTGACCAATGATACATATACGGATATATCCCTTTCAACTCCACTCAAACTTATACAAATCCCTTCTCCCATGCAGAGCAAATCAACTCAAGCCTTGAAGAGTGACATAACCCCAGCGCTAGCCGGCGTCACCTCCTCCATCAATTCCCTCGTTCGGCGCACCCTCTCCTTCACCACCGCATCTTCGGCCGCCCACCGTCCCTCGTTTGCCTGCGAGCCACTCCAGAACGAGAAGACATTCGCCTTGGAAGCGTTCTGCTTGCGCTCCTCCTCCTCCTTCGCCAGCTTCACCACCATGCGCCCCCAATTATCCAGCCCTGAAGCCAGGCACTCGCGACACGTGCGCTTGGCCGCCCGGTCGTCGTTGGTGGTGCTGCCCAGGTTGCGCAGCTGCGCCTCGGCGATGTCGACGGTGTCGCGCGTCCACGAAAGCCCGTCGTCGCACGATGCCGAGGCGTACAGGATCTCGCCGATGTAGAGGCTCAGCGCGGCCTCCTCGCAGCGCTCGAGGGGGCTGCGCCAGGGCGACTCGGTGCCCGAGGGGGGGGGAGGGGGGTAAGGTGGCGGGGCGACGAGGTCGGTGAGGCGTTCGGAGAGGGAGCGAGAGGGTTTTGGGGTGCGAGGCGCGACGGGCGGGTCGTTGGGGAGGAAGCGTCGGGCTTTGAGGAGAGAGAGGTAGATCGGGAGGGCGGCGGAGATGTCGCCGCTGCGGGCGCGGTATGTGGCTATGGCGGTGATGGTGTCGAGGAGGTTGCGGGATGGCGGGCCGGCCTTTTCGTTCAGGACGTAGGTCTTGGGATTGTAGGGCGGGTTTGACATGTCCATCCCCTGGGTGGCTTCGGCAAGGGCGAGATTGTACAGCGCTTCGGGGCCTTCCTTGCGGCCCTTGAACTCCATGAAGCTCGCATACTCCAGCGCGGCCTCCAGCTTCTGCCGCGGGGTGAAGCCCTTGGTGGCCAGGATCTTCATGTAGTAGCTGTCAGCGCCCGCATATGCCAGTTCGCAGTCTTCTTCGCGCGGCGCATGAGGTTGGCCTGCTGGGATAGGCGTCGGTCGTGGGTTCGAGGGTCCGATGACGAACTCGGGCGGCGAGACGATGTTTCTCGTTACGTCGCGAACGTATCCGTCTGTGTGCTCAGCAGCCTTAGCTGCCAGCATGATTGCTTCAAAATATCCCCTCCTGAACTCCTCGCTTGTCGCTGTGAGGTCGCAGGCAACGAATTCGCCAGGGATCTCAGCTTCCGGATCGATATGGTCAGACAGCTTGACAACGTCCTTGCCATCCAGTTTGGGATCCTCGAGACGAAGTACGCAACCACGGGCGAGCTCGTAGACCATGGCCCAGTTGAATTCTCCGTTCTTGGGGTCCTTGCCATTGTTGGCATCGCGGAGGATCTTGCGCGTCATGAAGCGCCACTCATGCGGCGTGGGAAACTCTCGTTCCATGCGCTCCTCGTTGAGGAACCAGGCGATTACACCCACGCAGGCGACGATTCCCCAGAAGCTGAGGGTATATCGCACCGCCAGCTTGGCCTCGTGCTTGAGCCATTGTTTTCGCTCGGTGGTGAAGTAGCGAGCAGCGGCTCGGTTCGTGATCGGGACGGCGAGGAAGGGCAGGTTCGGGCGGGATTTCGTGGTGAGCTGGCTGTGGTAGGTGAAGGTCCGGAGGCATGGGAATCGAAGATACTGCTGCCGCGGCACGACTCGGGCCCGGCGGACGACCAGCCGGGGACGCATGGCGCCGAAGGTCAGAGGCGTGGCCTTTGGTCGATTCGATTTCTGTTGGCAGCGGTGCGGCTCAATGGGATCATGCCGGGACGTTGCTGAGGCAGACCGTCGCTGGCAGACGCATCGTCGAATTTCAGCGGTGGAATGATGGAGGCCATCGTCACCACCGATTTAGGCCCGCAGCCATTGGTTTGAGCAGCTGGCCCGCTGACTAAGACGACCGGCAGAAACCATGAATTTTCAAGGCTCCGCAGAGATCTCAGACCAGTTATGCACCTCATGGCGGCTAACTTTTTTCTATTACTGTATTAGGCGTATACTACACCCAAAACTCCTTGTCTTTTGATCTTCTGATAATGCAATAATGACTTCTTTCCTCTCCGATACCCTTTCCAATCCTCGATTCCAGCTCTTTGCTGCGGCGACTTTCTCTGGCGCCACAGTAGCTTCTCTCATCCTTGGCTGGCAGGCCCTGGAACGCGAGGAACGGGTGCATGACCTGAAGAGGTCCATCCCGTCCCCGGAAGAAGACCCCAACCTCCAGAGAGTAAGTTGCATTCACGATTCAATTCTAAACTTGCTAATCACAATGGTGTAGCTTAACAGCTTCGGAGGTGCCTCAGGACCCCCTCGTGACCCAGAAGACATTAGGAACGAGGCCCTGGCTCGACGAGCTCAGGCTGGCGATTTCGATGAAGAGCTGATTCTCGAGCAACTCGCCCGCAATCGCGTCTTCCTCACGCCCGAAGGCTTGGGGAAGCTACGGAATTCTTTTGTGATAGTCGTAGGATGCGGCGGTGTTGGTTCGCACTGCACCGCATCTCTGGCTCGTTCGGGAGTTTCAAAGATTAGACTCATCGACTTTGACCAGGTCACCCTCAGTTCACTGAACCGACATGCCGTCGCCACTTTGGCAGATGTTGGAACGCCCAAGGTCCAGTGCCTCCAGAGACGATTAATCGCCATTGCCCCCTGGGTTAAGTTCGATCTCCGAGGGGAGCAGTTCGATGCCAGCTCGGCAAGGAGGCTACTGGGCCCCTGGAAGGAAGACGGGCGGAAACCAGATTTCGTCGTCGACGCAATTGATAACATCGATACCAAGGTCGACTTGCTCAAGTACTGCTACGACAACAACCTACCTGTGATTAGCTCAATGGGGGCTGGGTGTAAAAGCGACCCTACAAGAATAGTAGTTGGTGATATTTCGCACACCACAGACGATGGGCTATCACGCGCAACCCGACGGAAATTGAAGCTCAAGGGCATCACTAGCGGTATTGCCACGGTCTTCTCGACTGAGAAAACCGGCGAAGGAAAGGCTGAGCTGCTACCGCTTCCAGAAGAGGAGTTCCAAAAGGGGTCTGTTGGCGATCTTGCTGCCATGCCCAACTTCAGAGTCAGGATTCTTCCAGTTTTGGGCACAATGCCCGCCATTTTTGGCCTCACTGTAGCCAACCATGTGATCCTAAGCATCACTGGTTACCCTCACGAATACCTTCCGGCAAAGGGCCGTGAGCGTATGTATGACGGAATCCTCAACTATCTTCAGGGCTCCGAGTATCGGCTGGCGCGCCTATTCGGCACTGACGCTATCGGCCTCAAGTTGCCATTGACGACTGGCGATGTAGGCTTTCTGGTGGATGACCTGTACCGTGGCCGGAGCGCGATTACGGGCATTCCAACAAAGCTGGTTCTCGTTCGTTGGCGTCGGCCGCAGGAGGTCAGCGTTTCGGTCATCGGCGAAGGGGAGGACACTCAGAAGTGTGCTATGGTGCGGTTAGGAAATCTGGTCTGCATGACGAAGGAGGAAGCTACCAGACATGAGAACGAGGTGTTCAAGGGGCAAAAGACGGTAGAGGAGGTGTACGGCGAAGAGACGGTTGCACGTATTGACAAGAAGTTGAAGGAGGCGGAAAGCTATGAGATTTTGTCCTAAGGGCTAGAGCTAGATTTCTCTCACATAGATACAGGACTTTGGAAGTAGGAAAGGCGTTTCAAAAGTCCTCGAAATAATACGGTATACAATCAGAGAAGATACCTGGCTTAAAGATACGGTGAGTTGATCAGTGCTTACTCAAGTAGGGGTATTCCCACACCGCCGGATACCAATGCCCAGTTTCAAGACAACAAGTTAAGTAATTCGGCACATATTAGCCCCCCATACGATTCCCAGCTATTCTCGTCACAAATTGCTTGGCTTGTAGAGTATATCGATCTACTTCCATCAACCCAACCTCCGTGCTTGTCTCCTTTCCATCTTCTCGACTACCCTATACCTTTGAAGGTTGAAGGCCAAATCACACCATGACTCGTTGTCCACACCAAGTATGGTATCAATCCGTTCACCCGTTATCATGGCGAATTGAAGTACGTGGCTAGTTTTCTTTGGCGGAAGGCCTTTCGGGGGCTGGGGATTGTAATGATCATGACATTACCTTGCTGGTCTGACGACTCCGGATCCCTCGATGCTTTCCTTCGTTGCCAATTCTTTTTTCCCTTCACGTTAACTACTAGAATGACTCGTGACTAGTCTCCTTCAAAGTGAGCGGGTATTGAATTAGCTGGGCGGTGTAAGAAGGAGCCTGGAGGATTCGGCATCGCAGTCAGCTGCACCAGCCCTTAGGCCACCAACACCTACTCCGTATAGTATAAGGTGAGATTTTCGGGACTTTCCAAGGGACACCGAAATACGTGGAAGAAGCCCCATGTTTGCATCTGTCTGAAATATCATGGTCACATGCAAATGGGTATGGATGACTTGTAAGTACTACCTAGAAGATTACCCTGCAGGCTTTCTTAAGTCATCGGTTGGGGATTCTAGACCGTGTATTCCGATGAGGACCCTTCTAGACGATTCTGATCGTTCTTGTCTATTTCGTCCATGTTTTTCTGGCTTTTCACCGAAATTGTCCTGCAGAACATCCACACCGTGCACCGTCACAGTGTCATCGACCCAGTAAGCCACTATCTACGTGTCCAGTCGAAGGCCTCAAATGGATGGTTTGCCTTATTCTATGGAGTAGTTGCAGGCCTCAACTGTTCCGTACTACCTGGCAAATATCATGATCATCTCGAAATCGGAACGACTCAAGAATGTACTTGGTCGGGCATCGACGATCAGCGATGCCCAATTGTTACGTCGGAAGTATGTAGCCCCATCTCTAGCCATCCATTTTCAAGCTCGACTTTTCCTCTTTTCGTCATTCTATACTCCATCATGAAGGAGTTCGACCTAGTTCGCCGGGCTCGGCCGTGCGCTAGATCTGTCTGTAGTCTTGGGCTGCATTAAGCTCCTTCACCCACGACAGCGAGACCAGTCCAGAGCGACCACGCGTACGAATGGGTGGATATTGTTTGTATTTCTATAGCCGATGAGCATTTACTCCGTAGAGCTGCTGCAAGGCAACTGAACAACTGGCGAGGACATTAGGCATCTGAGGTCTTGGTTCACAAAGGCATGCAATATGTATGCGAGCTGTCGGCCTTATTAGCCCCTCAGCTATCTTAAGATATGCTGATTTCCAAATTAGGGAAATTATAGGGCGGACGAGACCGATCTCCCTTGGACGGCATAATTCTCTGCTATGTAACCTCCCTTATGCACCTCTTGTCTTGTTCCACCACGGATACCAACCACCTCACATGTCTGCACCCGAAATATTGAGGGGCTGAGATTCTGCCCAAGGCATCGGGGAGACTTTTTGCAATTTCGGTGAAGTCTTTGGTCCTCACTCTTCTATTTCACTTTTCTTGATCACTTGACACAATCATGCAGAAGCGCGGATGGTGTTATCGTTAAGGTGCAAAAAATGTACCCCGCGTGATAGGTTATGTGGCTATCATAGGCTTTCAGTGCCGTGCCGTCTTGTCCAAAGCGCGCGCTCGGCACAAGCACCATTGAGTGTCGGCTTTCCCTTTTTATTTTATTTTTGCTTCTTTCTCTGATCCATTCCTGGTACCGTCCTAGTAATTTCTGTGCTACTGAAACAAGGCCAATAGGGAGCCCTACCGGCCCGTGTTTCTTCCCGATCTCATTTCGACTAAGAAGTAGTTTGCGCCCTGAACTAAGAGGCAACAAAACCTTTACATTGCCAAGGCGGTGAGGCCTCAGCCATTGGCTCAGTAATCACCTTCAGTTTGCAAGGCAATCAATTGGTGGCAGATGCCTCAAACACTGCCGTCTTATCGTGCGGACTTCGTGTCGAGTTGGACGGCGTAAAGCCAAGACTCTCTGCTGCTATCCGACGAGAAGCCATATTTCTATGTTTATCTTCTGCATTTTTTTTTTCGTGGCTTCGATAGTTTCAGGCAACTGACGGTAAGGCAACGGTTGCCCTTCCATCAACCACACAATTTCGAGAACCATGCGGCCATCTTTTTCTGTGTCACCCGCCCAAGAAGCAAACACGGCAGAGGAAAAGGCAAGGCGAGAAGCGGTGACGAATATGATGCATCATAGCCTAGAAAGAGGATTTCATCGTTACATCAACGGGAGGTAGATCCGATGATCCCCATATTAACAAAATCTTTCAACGTAGGTCTTGTGTTGCGATGTTGTGCAGCTTCGTTCCGTTGTCGTCTGTCACACCGGTAAATTATGTTGTGATATCTGGGGGCATCACCTGGAACGCCACAATTCGCTTGAATAGTCCAGGCGCATATGTGTGACGTGTGTATCTAAAATGTCCGTCACACAGCCGTCGAACTTCGCAGAGTTGCTCGAATGGTTGCTAAGTTGTGATCCGTGACTATGGGATGGGAGTCTTTCTGTGTGCTGGCGGCTATTTATTTCGAGGGATCACACCGGTTTCACGATCCCGCGAATCCTAGGCACAGCATTCTCATCGAATGCAAGGAGTCGGGGGTATGACCGGTTGCCTGGCTTGCCTGAGACCTCTTCACATATTTCCAAGACAGCTCCTGTTGCAAGTGCACTATAGGAGAAACATGATGATGCAATCAATGCCTTTCCTGGGCACCCATATGTTTCGGAGGCCTCGTGAATCAGGTTTTTTTTCTTGCAGTCGTGTCTGATGATCGATTAAGATAGCACGATAGATGTTCTATGCATGCGACATCGGTGAATTTGGCGCCCGCAATACAAGTAGGTGTATCACACGTCGCGCGCGGATCCTTTCTAATTCGAGTTCCCATTGGCCACTCTGATTGGATGCATATTCGAATTTGAGAATGATAAAACAGGTTATCTTTCTCCCAGAGGCACTGAGACAATTGACAAGGCGACGAGCTCGAGGGTTGATGCTGGATCCTGTCAAGCCTCATGGGAATTCTTCGGGCGTTTGTCAATCGATATTGGAGCAAATAAGGCAGCAAGCCGATCGCTATCTGGTCGCCCTGCAAAAGCAAACACGGATGCAAGAGGCCGCGAATGACACCAACAGAAAGCCTTCGGTAGTTGTGGCAATCGCCTCACCAAAGTTAGCGCACAGCCTCACTTCTCTAGCTGGGTTTTGTGGCTTTCTCCGTTTCTCACCAGCCTTGCCACCACACGCAAGCAAGCGCCAGTGGCAAGGTTACCAAGAATTTGGGACAACCGCCACGCTGTGGCAACTGATGCCAGGCCGAAAAACACATTGATCAACCGCCTCAATGGTGAGAAGACCAGGCAACTTTTTCGAAACCGGCGCAGGTGAGGCTTGGACATCACCAGGACCACGTCAGCGGTAACTCCAGGGGCAATCCCACGCTCCTGGATTGTAACGGAACATCGCAATCCCATGCTTTTGTCAGCACCAGCATTGCCACTTCTTGAAGGGTCGGCCCGCCAATGCAGCCCGGGCCGGGCGATGGATGTGGAATCTTTCCAGTCTTTTGGAGTCGTGAGCCTCTCCACAAGATCGTGAATGGAGCCAAGGAGCCCAGACACCCTGGGAAGATCTCAGGGTCAATTTTGCCGAGGCAGGCAACGATTTCCCTGAGCCGAGCTTCACAGGACAGGCAACTTCAACCGCGCTCAAACGAAACGAGGCTGCTACCTTTAGGCGAGCATGATGCCTAGCCGTGACCCTGGCAACTAGCCCTTGCTCACAGATGTTGTGGCATTGACAAAGCCAACACATGAGGCGGAATTTCAGGCCCCTACGTATTTGACCGCGTTGCCTTGCGACTCCACGGTCTTGTCTTGGGCCGCAGGCGATATTGCCATTGCCTTCACTGCACGTAACCGTGAAGTCCGTGTACACAAACAAGTACGGAGCAACGGAGATAGGATACGGACGCGTTTGCGCGGATGCCTCCTTTCCGTATTACCAGCAACCCTTGGCTTTAGCTGCTCAATTCGGAAGAGAGCATTTCGCTTGAGGCGTGATGGCCTCAATCCTCGTGACCCCATGACACTTGTCAGCGAGTTGTTAGCGGGTTCTCGACATGAGTCATTGTCTGGCTGCTTTTCGGGCTTGGGAAACGATGCCCAAGACTGCGGCCTGGCCATTCGAGGGGCCGTTGATGCTGCCATGGGACAATGGACAACGTTCCAATCGCCTAGGTGGCGCGTAGTAGGCCTCCAGGCTTGATGAAGGCGGTCAAATGCCCATCAATGAGATCAAGTAGAGGGCAAGGCAAACACTGAATGATGCAAAGCGGTGATACCGGCCCCGTAGACGCCAGGAGATGACATTCTGGTCTGGGACGCCCTCCATGGCCATCCGAATGGCTGGTTCAGCTTTGATCCAGGGAAATTGAGGCTGAGGCAACTCGGATGTTGGACCTCAAGGCGGCCGCTCGGCGATTGCAAAAGTCCCGAACCCCTTGTGTTCACGGCTCGGTAGGCGGCAGACTCGCAAATCATGCCTCCTTCGCCTTATCCCCTAAACGAGGAGAGCACGTGTCCAATGATTTCTACTCCGAGAGTCAAGGGAGTGGCGGTGACAAGGGCTCAAGCGCAACCATGCCGCAGAGGGCTTTCTCTCAGCTGGCTCTTCAACGCCTCCCAAATGGTTTCTCGGGGTAATTGCATCTCGAAGCCAATGAGTGTCGAATTTTGGAAGCGAGGGCTGTGGGATCTATTGGTATTGACAAGGAACTCTCTCCAAAGCGATTTAGCGGACGAGCTCCGACATCCAATCACAATGCAGGGTTGGCCTTGTATAATAGGCCGATTGAGCTAGCAGCACCTGGCTGGCTGGGCTTATTCAGGGGGATAAAGCGAGCGATCTTATGATGCGTTTATCGAAAAGCGATTCGAGAGATGTTTTCAGCTGGCCATGAGCTCGGCGCTGGAACTTGAAGGAGCGAGGTCAGCTTCGCTTGTACGAAGTAAGCAAACTGGGGTGATGTCCAAAATAATTCTCACCCAAGCTCGTTCTGACCGAGCTTACGAAAGAAAGGTCTTTCGTATTCAGGATTTCGGGAGAGTACGCGAACAGCCAACAAGGCGATGAGGCTAGATGACAGGCGCACGTCTTACAGGATCTCGGGCAGGTTGTCAATAGGGGCATGGCCGGGCATGGTCGGGCCTAATATACGCTGGGCACAGATACGAGGGTGTGTTATTGGCGATGTTGGTGTGAAGGAGATGACAAGCGTCAATGAGCGCATAAAATGGATGATGTGCGTCAATTCATGGATTCAAGAGGAGCGACAATTTAGGCCGGGAAATTCCTCGGGAAGCAGTCCGTTGGACGCAGCGATGACGGCTAGGTTTGGTGGCGAGAAAGAGGCTCAACACCAAAATTAGGCACCAAGAGAATCTGTACAGTTGGAAGTGCAGCGTCATCGCCCGGTAACGCACGCGCACTATTGAGGTGCCCAATCTGCTGGACGCCCCGTAAGACTTATTAGGCCACAACTAGGCTTTGTGACTTTAATGACAGTGAGAAGATTCAGATGACCAGCTAAATGTGCCAGAAACGGTGAGGCTCAGAAAATAACTGGCTGCGTGCAGCGCTTGATGAGACTATTATTCACCTCAAATGAAGAAATTGAGGGGGTAGGACACTGTGAGGCATGGGCGCGAACCACCAAAAAGAACATAAAAATCCGGACGCCCCGACCGGAGTTGAACTTCCCTAACAGCTCGACTCAACTCTCACACTTACTTAGCTTCTTTTGCGAAATCGCATTCCTCAGGAAATTGTTCAACCAGAGACGCTAACTGTCGTCGTCCAGCCAGGCAGACAGACAGGACTCAAGGAAAAGAATCGAAGGGGCGAGGAGGGGGGCTCCTCCAAAATCTTCCACAGGTAAGGCGAACCAAATGCGAACCAATTTTGAGCCGCATCCCCAAGTACCTTAGCACGTAGCTTCTGATGGGGGCGTCACACTCACACCCCCTGTTCCTTGTCCTTCGGAAGGAGGAGGTTCGGGGCGGGGATCCCAAGCAGTGCGCGAGCCAGCGAAGCCGGTGGCAGGCCTTGCACTTTCTTGCCGCCCTCATCGAGGTGTATACCCTTTCACGCCCACTTCTCCCATTACCAGAGTCTTTCAGCGCTGGAATTGAACTGACCTTTCGGTTCAGATGCCGCTGTCGTGTCCTCAATCCCTTTTCTGATTGACAGTGAGTGCGCGAGCGCGCCCAACACACATCGTATTTGCCTTCTGGTGAAGAGCGAATTCTTGCGACCCCCAAAAACCTCTAAATTTACGGCTCTCTACAACCTCGCCGCCCAATCAGCGCCCGCCAGCTGCCACCAACCATCACCGCTACATGCGTTCGCGCGACTCAACAACGCTATCCAACATCACCAGCAGAGCCCCAAATCTCACCACAACGGCAACACTGTTTCCTTGGATGTCACTGGTCTTTACCGACTGCTCATTGATCCACCAACAACGTCAGTATGGATAAGTTCACCGGAGGCTGGGTCAAATACCTGCGCCAAAACAGTCCCCGGCAACCACCGCAACAGCAGCAATCGCAGGAACAACCCCCGCCGCCGCTTCAGACAAGGATACCGCACCGGCAACAGCAGCACAATGACTCGCAGGCGCTGCTGCCGGCTGAAGCTCCCAATCCCGCGGGTCATCATCATACGTTGGTCTCCTGTACTGCTTGCAGGATGCAAATTGAAAACACAAAGTCTGCGTTCCAGTCGCACATCGATGCCCATCAGAACACTCACTTTTGGCGTACTTCCCAAGACGTTGATAATGCTTTTGCTGATATGCAAGCCAAACCAACGTGAGTCTCTTCCCTTCTTTGCCGCTATATTCCTTCCCGAGTTCAACGCCAGCCCATTGGCTTATTCCACTTGTCCTCGTCCATACCCCTGCCTCCCTACTGCACCCCAAGGACCTCCGGACGTCTCCCCCAGATATTCCCCACCCCATCCTCGGGTCCTCCCGTGCTCTCTATTTGATCATTCTTGTTTTCTAACACGCTATTTCACCTGCAGGCCACCCAGTCAAGAGACGAACCGCTCCGTCCCTAGGAAGCGCGGCTCTGGCACCCTAGACAACCCTGCCGACCCCAGTGCCCTTTCGGGCTCCGGTCCCGGCACCACTGAGGCTGACCCTCGAGGACATAAGAAGCAGCGGAGCCCTCCCGCATCTCTGGACCGTAGTCGGGCTCGTGTGGATGATGCCCAAGACTTTGATCGTGGTCATGCCCACAAGAATATTGGTGGTCGGGAGCTCTTCGACCCTAACCGGGCCAAGACTCCTGACTTCCCCCTTGGCCTTGCTACCTCTAAAAAGGTCAACACTCCTGCCGGTAAGGCAAACCGTCCGACTCAGCAAAGCGTGCAAGACCCTGCCTCCCAGGAAGAAGATGAAGAGGAAGACCCCTCCGTGAGTAAGATGGTGTTGCAGCCAGAAACTCGACCCATTTCCCAAGATCAGCTCGTGGCTGAAGTCAAGGGCATATATGCCGGACTGGTCATGGTCGAAACGAAGTGTATCGAGGTTGATAACGCCCAATCGAACACTGATGCCAACTCGAAGCTGAACAATGAACAATGGCAGGCTCTGATCGCTCTTCACCGGACTCTTCTTCATGAACACCATGACTTCTTCCTGGCCAGCCAACATCCCTCTGCGAGCCCTGCTCTGCGAAGACTCGCAAGCAAGTATGCAATGCCTGCAAGAATGTGGCGACACGGTATTCATTCTTTCCTGGAACTTCTTCGTCACCGGCTCCCTGTCTCCCTGGAGCACATGCTCACGTTCTTGTACCTCGCGTACAGCATGATGGCATTGCTCTATGAAACCGTACCTGCCTTCGAAGATACCTGGATTGAATGCCTGGGTGATCTCGGGCGCTATCGAATGGCCATCGAGGACGATGATATTCGCGACCGTGAGGTGTGGACAGGAGTTTCCCGCCATTGGTACTCTAAAGCTTCAGATAAAGCACCAACAACTGGAAGATTATATCATCATTTGGCTATCCTGGCACGTCCAAATGCACTTCAGCAACTCTATTATTATGCTAAGAGCTTGTGTGTACCGATACCATTCCTCAGCGCCCGCGAATCTATCATGACCTTGTTTAACCCGGTTCTGGAGTCAAGCCCTACCAGTCGGCTGAGCCCTGTGGATGCCGCCTTTGTCCGTGTTCATGGCATCCTTTTCTCTGGAAAATTCCAAGATAAACTCCAGGATTCTATGGATGAGTTTATCGAGTTGCTTGATAGCCATATTGGCCGAACCACAAAGCGATGGCTTGAGTCTGGGTAAGCTCTGAGATTACGGGAGCGAAATGTATTCAGCTAACCCTTTCAGTTATTATATTGGCATTGCGCTTGGTTGTTCTCTGCTTGAATACGGGGTTGAAACTAACGTACTTATGAAAGCTATGAGCCAGCGTCCTGAGGATGCTGATATTCCGATGGAGGGTAGCAGTGTTTCTGAGGCTACCCCCAGTGAAACGTTTAAGAATGCCCTAAACTTTGCTGTCCGTACCTGGGATGCCGTCCTCTGCCGTTGGGGCGATACCAACACGCTCCCGTGTATTCACACGACACTCATGTTGATCTACCATATGTCACGCATCCCGGCCGCGATGGTGCATCTTGAACGAGCATATCCGTGGAACCTTACGGCCCTGATGCTCAATTCTCTTCTAGCCTCTTGCGAATTTGAACCTCGCCTGGATAGTGACGAATTTCCCAGGCCTGAGAAGGAGGAGCTTCCTCGCCCTTTGCCTGAGGACCATGCCATGAAAGGCCTTCTCTATGCCGATCACTTCCCGTCGGACTGGTTCAACAGCGAAAATACCGACGAGGATGAGAAGTTCTTTGAACTAGCTTCAATGGTTGATCAGCGCAAAGAAAGAATTATCTGGCTTGGACGCATGATCTCAGCATCTGGAAAGTGGCTCACCTGGGATCTTGAGACTCGAAAATTCGCTGTTACCCCCGAATTTGACGACGGATCGGATTGAACAATTATTTCCGCGTCTACCAACACCTTTACCTCCCAAGACAAGAAAAGGGAGACTATCAAAGAACCCAGATTGTCTACCTAAGGGAGCGAACACCCTGGCGTTGCCTCGCCGAAGTTCGCCATTCATTCGTTCCTCATTCCAATTTTTCTGTGGAATTTTTATTGCCATCTATTGATCGCAAAACGTTCATGCATGTCAAAAGGAAAAGACAGCGAAGCAGGGACGCTTGAATACGTTTATATAGGGGAGGCTTGTCTACAGGCAAACAGCATCTGCAATCAACAAAGTAGACAAGTCGCGAAATTGAGCAGCTGCCGCCAGGCCGTGGTGGAGGTTAAGTGCTGGGTCGGGAGGGATTTCTGGGGATGTTTGGGGACGTTTGGAGATGTTTAGGGATGTTTGGAGAGGGATGAACACTCATTTAGTTTGCCTTCCTGGTTTCAGCTGTCTGAAGGATCTTCTTTGTCAACTAGGCTCCTTACTCGGGATCTCGACAGTTCCTTCTACTCTCAGGATTAGTTCCAGGTTTCCGCTATACGCAAACCGGCGCCAGGAGGCCACCAATGGACCTGTTCGCTCTTTATTATGGACCTACAACTATTATCTTACTACCACTGGACTTTGGTCTTGGCCTTTTCTGGTTCTCATTCCTTTGGTCCTGCCTGGCATGGCTAGGCTTCTTCCATCCGGCGATTGGCGTTACATCCGGGCCTTCGCGATGTTTTGCAAAGAATGACTTGATTCAGTTCTTGTACTCTATTGTATTATGTATATGAATTTGAAATTGCCAACTCGTTGATACGCTGACTCGGTCATCCGGCGATTGGAGAGTGATCCATTGTTCATAGACCTCAGACTTGAACAACGAAGAAGTATCTTCTCATCAGTTGTACCCTCACTTATCAAGCCATCCCGAAAGTTCCTGCCCATAAGTGAGGCACAATATAATTTTACATTTCCGGCGCTGGCATGAACTCTGGCCGGCGATCCCTGAATCGCGGGGTAATCCGTCAGGAGGTGGGGTTCAGATCCGGCGGACCCTAGTAACATCCGGACCCTTTACGACAACGCAAAGGCCCGTGCCCAATTGCCATCAGCTTTGGCCCCCAACTGGGAATTTGGAATTTCGAGGCTCAACGGAAGATGCCAAATTGGACGACAGTGGTGATTACTACATGGGGAAATACCCAGAGGCTTTTCCGGGCCACATCCCGTGCTCCGGCGGACCACCGGAGCGGGCCCACTTTAGCCGGGATTACCAGGCCCGGGAGATGCGGTTAAGCGTGGCTGACCGAATTTACAATACAAGATGCAAGGCAACAACAGGCTTAAAAATCAAGAAGAAAATTTTCCTACCATTAGGTGAGTGAATTCTTTGATTTCGGAGAAGCTCGGAGAACATGAAATCACGCTATCCTGAGTTGGCAAAGAAACTCGAGTCAATTTTACTCGTTTTAGCGTAAGGCGTCCAATTTCCACAATACCGAGGAAGACTCCGGAGCAGCCTCGGAGCCCGGAAACATACTTGTAAGGGGCCGGTCCGGGCTACATGCAAATTCAACAAAAATGTGCGCATGACTGTGCTGCGCTGGAAAGATAGAATTGAATGGTATGATAAGAGAAGTCGTGTTGGAACGTGTTTGGTCGCAAGGCTATCTGGAAGAGAGACGGTGAAGGGATCGGATGATTCCGCGAAGTTGTCGTACGTCGTGACGAAGCTCGGATAGACCTGCCCGTGCGAGGCAAGGCTGGCTGCCTTGCTCGACCGGACCTCAAACTGGCACGAGATGCTTGACTCGTGCTCGTGCTCTCATCATGTGAACGCCGTTTTCAGGCGAAGGCAAACACGATGTGGATGGCTCGGGGAGGCAACCCAGAATAGGGGCGAAATTCGCGATACCTCGGGACTCTGACTTACAATGTGCCGAAATGGATTCAGACTGTAGGTATTGGCCATTATTAATCTGATATTGGCTAGTTGAATATTCTGCTATCGTTTGCTGAATGCTTCAAACCGTTTGCATGCTTTCCGAACCACTTTGCGTGTCCCGTTCATCGTTCAAAGACATACGTCGAAATGTTTGTGTAATGCTCTTTAAATGACATGCTCCTATTGAGTAACTAAAGCGTGGAAAGAAGCTCTATCTGGTCTTGAGTATACTTTCTTATGTGTAGCTATAATGAGATTGTACTCGAATAAGATCTTGGCAAAGCAGGAAATACTCTTTCAGTTTCAATGCTCCTAACATTTCAATTTTTGCGCCATTTCCTGTGGTGATTGTCTCGCTGTGATTCCCAGGCTTGAAATAAGTTGTATGGATAGCAATCCCATATACATCTGACTTCTGGTGCGCAGGATCGACTGGAATAGAGAAGGCATCGTCATAGTGCATAGGCTGAAACAGGGCTCCCGTCCACTATACGTGGTGTTTACATGAAACACCCATAATTCATGCGATATGGAATGACTCACAAGGCGTACCATTGACCCAACTGTCTTGGTCTTGTTAGACTTTATTGCATGACATCATGACTGGAAAGTTCAAATCAAGTTTCATGCTCTGAGCCTTGGATGACGATGCTCTGCGGAAGAAACCAGCAACACCAACGCCCTTGACACCAAAAAGACCAAACTGACAGCAATAACAATGTAAACAGGTAGAAGTAGGGCATCCAACGCTCTTCTCACCTCAGGGAACAAGGCTTATGGGTTGTTGATAAAAAGTGAGTTGTATCTACATTCAAGTGCGCCGCGAGGTGGACATGCAGACTTGAAACCCGGCAAACTGGATTGAAGGCATAGGAGTTGAATTCGTTTGAAATTCCAATACGCAGAGATCAAAAAGCAGGAATTTACATGGACTTATTGTGTTGAAGATAGGATCTTTTTTTTTTTTCTCGAAAGTTTCCCGCATACAACTTTACAGTGCACGTCAGGTCCAAAAATGTGGCCGGAGTTGTCAACCCCGCCGCCGCTGCCGCCGGCGGCGGCTTTCAGCTAAACGCCCTTAAGCACTGTACCCCCAACTCTCTCCCACAGACACCCATGAGAATTTTTCTTGTTCTCATTATTACTAAGTTTTGAGCATACTCGTGAAAACATTATTTTATTCATACTCGTCATCTCGACTTATCGCGGGGGCATCAAATTTTCGACGTGGGATTGCCGTCCAACCTGCCGGCGAATCCATCAAGGGCCGCGCCAGCACGCTGAGAAGCCCCCCGCGAATCGTGGCTTAGCAGGACGCCTTGCGACAAGAAAAGAATCCCAAACGGATGCTTTGGAGTTCTAAGCCATTTAAACGCGTAAGAGATTGCCATCGCGTCCTCCGTATCTCGCGGACAGCGAACTTCCATCCTAGGAATGCGCGTAAGAAGATTGTGCCTCACCTGTAGTTCCTAGACCGAAGCCCAATTTGGCAGCCCAGAGGTAGAGCTGAAAAATGCTCTTGCGCCCGATTTCGGTCCATCTCATCTAGAAAGTTCTTCCCTTGAGAATTGAACTTTTCACCGCCGATGAGGGGTTGGAAAGGCGTCCATCCTGTTGTTGCCTCCAAATGGAACGGGCGGAATTTCGCTAATGGAGCGGTGCTGAACCTTTGCAAGTGAACCCACAAGGGGCCCAATAGCGCGCGGTACCATAAGGCTCATTTTCTGGTGCCTGTATGGATGACATTGTACCATTTTAGTTCCTAGTTGCCTTAATTGCCAACAGCCATTGAGGAGCCAACATGTTGTTGGACGGATCCCATGAAATCGTCTTGGAATGATGGGAGTAAGCCTGCGGCCGCTTTCTCCGTTTCCTGACGGCCTGTAAGACAACCTCCTCGAACCTCCGTAACTCCCGGCTCTAAAAAAAAAACTGTCAGCTGCGGCATCGAAGGAAGCTCTTTCGGTAAACGACAAACGAAGCAATTTCCGATGGATCACTTACAAGTGCATATCCAAAATTCCGCAACCCCTCCGTTTTTTGCGCAAATGCGCGTGGAGGCTCTGGCTGATTCGTTCTACCTCCACTGTGCATTTTCTTATCTTCCAACTGGCTCGGATGAGACACCTACTGGCCCGGAGGTTGGTTGCCTTGCAGCGGACTTAGCCCCTACGGTTCAAGGTCCCGTCCTTTGGAGATTAGCTCATTCGCCTTGCGGCCACGAGCTCAAGAGTCGATCATGATCTCATAAACATATGACCTCGCCGGTCTCTTGATTGATTTCGAGATGATCACACCGAACTCGAGTCTTGGAGTTTTGCTACCAAGGCTTCAGCGCGTGAAGGGTTGCGGCTCGAACCATGATTGGAAGTCCCAGCTTCTTTCAAGTCCCGCGAATCCCTGGCCTTCAACCATGCGGTGCACGCCTAGAAGCCTGCTTGCTAACCTGCACAGCCCCCTCCCCGCACCAAAAGGATCGTCATCTTCTAAATGGAGCTGTCGTTCATGTTGTGAAACGTGGTTGGACAGGGTAGCACGCGGCGAGCATGTGCTCAAGGATTTAGCCAAGGAGGGCGGTCGGTCTTGGTTGCCTTGCGACAATAGCAAATAGGTGGAAGTCCTTCCAGCGGATTCTCCGCACCAACACGGGATGTCTGCAGGTCTCGGCGGAGATGGCGGAGAGCCGAACTCTTCAGTTGTGGCGGTCTGGAGGGACATTATCGATCGTACTCTGGGCAATTGCAGGTTTTCCTTTGGGCCCTGTCCGGCTAGAAGGGGGAGTTGGCTTACCTGAGAGGTTGTACCCCGTGGTTGTAATCTCAAGGGCCCCCATGCTGTCTATAGAAAGGCGCAAGCGAAGACTCGAAATGAAAAGGCAGGTAAGACAAGGCAAAGGTCAAGCGAGCCTGGCAGGCAGCGGGCGTAAGGGCCTTGCGGTGTGCTAGTTCATTTCCGCGTGATTGGCGTTGGGAGGTGCAGGAGGGGGGTGAATGGGAGTCATCTGCCAAAGACGAATAGCACATTGAGCAACCTTGGAGTGAGCAGAGAGCGGGCCAAGCGCTGTACTTATGTTTGCGAACTGCAGGAGTCGGCCGCAGAGCCGCATGCTTCAGTCATGTCTTTTTTGCTCGACCGGAGCGGGCCGTTCAGCTGGCCACTGATCGGCAACATTGGATGCTTGGGAGAAGCTGTTGAGCATAATTCAAGCAAGCAGCTGCTGCATAAGCTGACATTTACATGCAAGGGGTTGACATGTCATTCCGGTGAGGTGCGGAGGTTCTCTGGTCAGCGGGGAAAAGCGCTTGTGATTGTTTCGTTACCTGGCCAGGAGCCCGTCCCTACAAGGCTGATGAAGCCAAACACGACGAAGATTGAGGTGCAATTGGGGAAAATAAACCTGGTCACTTACGAGTTCTCCAACTTACTTCCTCTTTTGAACAAGCTTCTGCAAGGCGCACCTGCAAGGCGTTCAATTTTTTTCAGCCGCCAGCAACGCAAGTCCTAGAGAATTGTTTGGCCCCCAAACCCCATCGCGATCACCGTCGGACGATCCCACTGAATTCCAGAGCATCCACAAATGAACCAAGTTGGAAAGCTGAGGGGGCCAAGAAAAAATTGAACTTGAATTTACAATACATATCTCATGATTGAATGCCTTTTTTAAAAGTGCAAGCTTGCCAACGCATGTGATGAGGTTGGGGTGGTTGCGTTGGTGATGGTGATAACGAATCACCAACGTGCATGTGCATGAAGTTGGCCTCAGAAGACAGGGTAGGTAATCGCGGCTAAGGATAAAAAGAAATTTCAGGGGTTATTGAGGCAACGAGGCGTCTGAGAGGTTGGATTACCCATGCGCTGGACTTTGATCGGTCGATGAGGGACATGGTTGGTACCGCTGAAGGCAATGGTTTCGAATGAAGGGTCAGCATGACGGGCTTTTGGATAAAATTGAAGTATTTCTTGAAGAAACGCATCAATATTTACCTGTGCTTGGTAAAATGTTCCAGTCAAAATGGAAAGAATCGTGGGAAGTAGATAGGCTCTCTTCAATATTTCGCAGCGGTGAAGGTTAAGCCCGTTACATAGAAACCCACAGTACATGCGCTGCCAAATATATATATTAATGTTATTTTGTTTCCTAAATACGTCTGACGGAACTGAATCTTGTGTCAATGACTTCAGTTGACGAGTCTCGACTTACAAGGACCCTGCGATTGACTTATCTTATGCACCTACAACGAGGGTTTCCGCCCGCAACTAACCTATAATAGAAGACTCAACGACTACAGTAAAGAGTACAGCTTAAAGAGACTAATGAGAATGCATGACGCCCTCATCCAATCAGCATTTGAGTGCAGTACCCACGGACGAGCGTAGCGACTCCCTGGTAAATATTTTGAGGTCGGGAGAATGACGTTCGTAGAGATGCCGATACTGCTCGGTCAGCAACTATCTCCAGAGAAAATCGCTATGCTATAAATGAAGCGAAACGGAACCAATTACAACTGGCACGGAGTAGCCCCGATACTTCCTGTGAGCCCCTTGGCCTAGTTGGCTATACTAGAACTTGCAACAACCCCGAGAGATCACAGTTCAAAGTTTTCAATGATGCATCTCAACCATTTGAGGTGTATATACTATTTGTCGTTACCTGAGTCAGCGGCGGGATGCAAGCGCGACTTGTGCAGTACCCTTTCATCAACGTCGGCAGATATATCGGGCAATGCACCAGGTGTCACAAGAGCAAATATTTTTATATAAGAGGAAGGGTTTTATTGCTTGCGTTTCTCATGAATACTTCATTCGTTGGTGTCCTACTCCTGGTATGTCGTAGAGGCCTTCAAGGCTCCCATGGTCACGTTGTCTGCCTCTCTCATTACCAGATGGGAGTTTGCTCTGGTCATTACATCGAAACTTTCCGGTATCAACTTGCTTCTTGCTACTCTGATCAGGTGCTCAGATCAACAAGAAAACGTCAATGGTTTGCTGAAGAAAGGGCCGAGGCCTCTCTCATATACGCTGAGTATACGTCGTTGGCCCAGCTTGACAGCCTCGTGCTGAGGGGAAGTCAGACCGAGAATTGGGATCCATTGCAGCATTACGAACGCCTTCAGCAAGTGTAATACGTCTATTATGGTCTATGAGAGAGTGAAAGATTCGTCATGGCCTCGTTTTCGTTTGAATTTCGCGTGCTGCATCGCGTTCGGCCAAACTTCACCTGACCGTCGAATGACTCCCCTAACCATGTCCTCACTGGCTTTACGTACGTTTTGATGTCAGATGGACTACTTGAAGCGTTTCGAGTGTATCCCTTCTTAAGAAGTGTATCTTTGATCGGCAAGGCTGAGACCTTTCCGAAAAGATCACAGCCAACAAGCCTCTGCAGCACGTAGTGGAGCTCCACAACATGTGCAACAGCCTAAATAAGTGTGAGCAGTGGCATCGTGAATATTTAAGTTTAGAACAAAAGGAATGGTGTTTTCACACTTATTTTATAACCCGATATATGGTTCGACATGATATTGAACCTCAAAGTTGACCCAATATGGTGTTGTGGGCTGACACCAGCCACTGGGTCTGTGATGCAAACATTGCTATTCCATAACTCGAGACAATCGCTACTTTCAAGAAAAGGAATAGTCATAAGAATACACAAGGCCGATTCTGAGGGAGAACACATCATATCAGCCGCCGTTCTCTTCGACAGGTGGTTCGGCGGCAGCATGATCGATAACGAGGTACCGCGTCTCAATCCCACCGAGTAACAAGTGGGACAAGACCAGCCTATAGTGGAAAATTCCCTGGTGGCTCAAGGCGAAGCTAGATAGTCTGCAGTGAATCTGCAGTAAGTTACAGGTGGGAAATCTCCCTTTTTTAGTGTCCCACGAACAAGTACATTATAACCCGAAGTGCTTGGAATGATATGAGATCTCAGGAACTACACAGAATTACCTTTGCTAGTTTCCAGTGGTGTGGTGGATCAAGGATTACTTTCTTTGCTGAGGAGCCTCATGCCGTATTCGAAGATACGAGTGATGATGGAATACAGTCGCGAGAAGGAGAAAAAAGAACTGTTGAATAATTCTAGGAAACTGAGAGAAACTATAAAATGTTGCCACGCCTAGGAGAGCAAGCCGCAGTCACCCAATGTTGAAGTGGTCTGCTTGAGCAACGATTGAGCACATGCTGAAGACTGAATTAAGTCAAGACATTAATCTCGGTGCAGATTTTAATGAAGCAAACATGCAGAGAGATAGTCAGAAAACACTCTCTTTTCCTTTTGAAAGGTCTTTAAATGTTCAGCGAGTGGTTTCTTAATTGTGAAGTGTCTGGGTTGTGTGATTGAGTGTACTCCTGAGTGCGCGATGATGCAGCCCGACCCAGACTTATATGAGTCTCAGTATATTATCGGGCCGATGATAAAAGCCACTGCTCTATAGGGTTATAATATAACCTCTTATCTCAGTTAATACTATCATATACTTTAGATTACCTCTTACCTCTAACCCCCTACTCCAACACCAAAACCCTCCCCTTTAACTCCCTAACCCTCAACCTCAAATCCTTCTACACCGCATCCTCAGTCTTCCGCCTCTGATCCTTAAGCTAACACATTCACCCGTCCTCCTCCTCATACTCCTCTACACTGGCCAGACTTGCGTTTTCCTTAACCAGCATACGATATGAGTGCTTCGCTGGCTGCATGTTCAACTTTTGTCGTGTCTTCATGGAGCGTCAGCAAACGCGATATTTGCTGAACGTAATCTTATTGGCATTTTATCAAGCCAGCTCCACTATCAACTGTGACTCATTACCATTGAGGTAGCCTCTAAGTTAGATACTCGTTAGGATCGAGAGTTCTTGAACGGTGCTGAAATCCCGCGGCTAGATGATACATGACGAATGGCAATTAAAAAAGGCAGCCTATGTTTAATAAGATGGATCAAGGCCTAGAGAACTATTTGAAATGAAGAGAACCCACAAATATCGTCTGCGATAGGTTTGGATGCCCAGGGATGCCCTTTGCATTGGGCCGTTATGAAGGTTGGGATGTCATTTCCACCGCCAGTGATCGAAACAGAGAATACTATATCAGAGTCGTCCTTCTACAACGAAGCTCTTTGGTCTCTACAACGAAGCTCTTTGGTCTTGACCGCATATTATCTCGCAATACTCGTTGTTCAAACCGTCGTCTTGCGCCGGTGGGAGGCTGCCTGCTGTAAATATCTACGAATCCATGACGGTGCTTTCGGCAGGAACGGATTCTGAGGCAAAGATTCCATTTCTCCTAAGGAAAGGATTTTGACCTGGCTTTCCCCCCCGATTCTTGAAGCTTAGTGCCATAGCGTTCGAGATGCCTTGAGCAATTCATAGGCCACGGCCAACGCGCACCAGGCCTTATACAACTGATCACTCATGAGTTATTAGCTCAATAATCTGTAGATTAAATGTTTACAGTTAGGGGCGGGGGTCGCGGGGGCTTCACTGGCCGGCCAAGAGTTGGGCACGCGATAGTTAACATCAATTAGTTGAAGAGCCCAGAGAGATCTAGGCTTTATCCGGACAAAGGAATTCCTAACGCCCAATTCCATAGAAGCCCCATGGGACTTTTAGGGTTTCATAACACTATGCTGTAACTTTCGGGAACTATGTTGTATAGATTCCATGTAGGTCTTCTGGTGAGGTTACCCCGGCAGCAATATCTGACAGAAATGAGACTTAACCAATATCTGAGGAGGAGTAATTCGAAATGGACGGTACAGATAAATTTGGGCTGCTATGACTCATGTAATGACTTCAAAATGCAAAGACTGGACCAATATATAGTTATGGGCGAGGGCTCAACTGCGTGTAGTTGTCGTGAGAACTCAACGAGGTAACACTTAAGCCGGTCGGTTGACACGCACGAACCTTTTAAGTCTTGTGCGATTGGCTAGATAACAAGGACATAAAGAGTTGGATTACTATACACGTTCTTAGATGCGGTCTCGCAATGGAACTAGGTTCAGGTATGTACGTCTCATCATGCTCCGCGCGCTGCATTGCTCGACAGACCCTCCCCATGGGGAATACTGGTTACAGAAGGTGACAACTATCGGCCAATAGTAACCATTCGGTGTCTGTCAAGCACTCTGGATACAATAAAAATATTGGACTTGCGATAAATGTCAAGCAACGCCCCAGTGTTCCTTGGCGAAGCAGGAAGATCTGCACCAACACACATCACTGAAAACATCTTCACGGTTGCTCTTTGCGCCTGAAATGCAACTAACTAGTAAGTAGAACAACCATTTGCTTTTCGCATCCACGGACACAAGAGAAGGCGTTACGCGCCGCCATGACCTCCATGAACCTGAAACTCGGGTAAAGTGCAACCTAGCGAGTTGAAAAAGGGAGATTTGCATAGTTCCGCAAACAACAAACTTCTTCAGCAGATGAAACTCGGCAATGACGTTAATCTTTGGTAGATCCTGTTGCAAACACGGGGTCGATCTTGACACATGGAAGCTCAAGCTTCCGGTTCACTTCTGCGACGACTTGTGTCGCAGGCAGCCTCCTGAAGGACGGAAGCATGCTCGGTTACGGGATAAGCTTACGGGGCGGGAAACACGATTGCCGCTGGGATCCAAGATGCTGTTTCGGGGACGAGCTTTCCGATGCACGATGAAAAGCTTGGCCTAGAACTGTAACTTGAGTCGAGAGTTGCAGCATGGCTGTGACCAAGACGGTGACGCAACGTCGAGATGATTGAACGGCCCGGATGTGAAAGGTCAAAGCGAAACTGGACGGTCAATGCACCGGGGAGCATAAACTATATGCATGCAGGTCGGATGCTGTATAATGCTCTGCATAGGAGTCAAGAGTCAACTCCTAGTTTCCGGGGGTGCGCTCATCTCCCTCCCTTACAGCATTGAACCCTCCCAACTACCGAACGGCGATCAACATCCCCCATCTCAAGGGCTTCTCCGAGGAACCAACCACAACCCCCGTCACCACGCGGCGAAACCGCTCGGGGATCGGCTACCGCAAGGCCCGCCGGCGACGATCATTTCAGACCAAGGGGCAGCAAAAGCAAGTTCACAGGCGCCAACTGAACCACACGCCCCCCTTGACAAATTCCAGGGACCTGAAACGGCGCCGGGGTGCGTGGCTGGAATGCGTCCGTGCCCTTCCTTTCCGCTGGACTTGACTTTGCCCATTTGCTGTCTGGCTGACCGAGATGAGGAGAGACGGGCCGGAGTTGACTCGAGAGCTGCATAGGCGATGCATGGAGTTGCATGCATGCATGCTGGCTGAGCTTGTTGGTTCTCTCCCTACGTCAGCCCAACCTGAGACGCGGCCCTATCGCCAATTGACTCCAGCACAGACACTGCGCGGAACAGACGTCATTGGCAAACGCCTCGCGGAGTTCTAGACCGCAAAGCCTCTCTCCGCCCAGGCTGCTTCTGTCGGTGCCCCGGGGCTCCGACTCGGCCGCCTCTCGGCCGCAACAGCTGCTCCTCTGCGGCGTGATGCGGCGTGACGACTCAGGCAAACCATCAGAGGCTTCACGGCGGCGCTGGATGACGCATTGGGATAATGCCTCAGGTCATGGCGAGAGCCCGGCCGGAACTCTAAAGGGGCGGTTGCGTAGGCTGCCCGGAGAAGACAGCCGCTGTCCGGCAAAGCGCCTTGGCCCCGTGGCGCCGGCGTCTCAACACCACGAGGCGGGCGATCCACCAAGCCGCGGCCGGCCTGCAACGTTTTGTTCTAGTCTTGACATTATTGGGAGGTCCTTTGTCACTGTCACTGTCTCCTCTTCTCGCCAACAACACCCACGACGAGTTGCGATTGGGGAGTCACCCAGTCTGGACAAGGACCGTTGTCTGAGACGACACGTGTGGCTGCGCGGAAGAAGCAAATACATCACAACGGCGCGGTGATGCCCCAGCGTGGCTTGCATTGAGCCTCCCTCCAGCTGGCACGGCTAGTTCCCGCGGCTGCGCTACCAGGCATTAAAGATTGCTGGTCTCGTGGAGTCTCAGGAGGACGCCACCAACTCGATTGCTTTCTCAGACACGGATCGGTTAATGTCTCACCAGGGCGATGTGGCTTGGCTATAGTCTCTGGACATCTGCGGAGGAGTATCCGTGATGCCGTGGACTAGCAGTTGCTGGTACATGCGCAGCGGCATTTGCCCTGCTTAACGTGAGATGAGATGGAGAGGGCAATGACAATCACTGGATCCCCCGGCGCGTGGAGGTTTCAAGAACTTCCTCTTCAGTCGCTGTACATCCGGCGCCTGTCTCCCGCTTCCCGCTGTGTGTGGTTTAACCTGTTCGGGCTGTGACATGCACCGAAGGAATACAGCCCCAGGCCATCCACTCAACTCTACTTGGCAGCACGGAGGACACTTCTTCTATAGACGAATAACCCACGAAGTCTCCGTCAGTCGATCTCACGATGACATTTCTGGAGGCTGGATGGAGGCAAGGCTAGCTGAGGATCTCGCCGAGAAATGCTGCCTGCGAGTCCTGACTCCGAGCTCTGCAGCTGGCGAACGAGCGTCGTGCCGGCTGACTTTAGCCTGGATCCTGGATGTCATCAAGAGACATGTCATCTTTTGACGTGACGGACACCAGAAAGCGATCGGCAACGCTCGTCAGTGGGGCAGGATTCTGTATCCAATTTTTTCTTCTGTTCTCTTTTCTTTTTAATTACTTTCTGCCCACAACTCGCACAACTCGCGCGACAACAAACTCGTCCGGCAGCTCACCCACTCCGGGACGGGAACTGAGATAGCTGCTCCTGTGCTGATCCAAAACAGAGCCCCGAGAGTTTCCCAGGGGTCATGATCCCTCCCAAAGATCTGCAACCACATGGCAAGGGCATGATATCCGTGCAGAGGGGAACAACCTCTTGTCTCAAACCACAGCCTTGCAGGCGATCCAAGTGGGAGAGTCCTACACAATTGGAAAGGTGATTCGTCCGACGTTGGAGAAACCCGTGAATTGAGGCTGTGAAAAGTGACTTGTTACAACCCACGCCCAAAGATTCACGACATTGTTCCAGATGAGACTGAAACATGCAGACAAACTCCGGGTCGTTATTGCTGTGATTTGCATAAACTTGCATTAGGATCTCGAACAATCCCCGCGCTGGTGCTTTGCATATGCTTGTTCAAGCATTGGAACAGCGAGCCAGACCCTGGCCAGCACTCGCTGGGCTGTGTAAATGTCCCCTCTCTCATTCCTACATCGCTTCCACGGTACTGCAGCTTATGCATCCGAATCACCTTTGCCAATCTCTCACCTCTGAGCCTCGAGCAAACAACCTCCCAACCCCCTGGCTCAAGATCTCTCTCCGCCAAACCCCCCTCGGCTACGAACCCCTTGTAAGCCATCTGGCTCTTAACAGCCCCCTGGTCCAAAACCGCCCGCAGAAGCGGTGTCTAGGTGGACGCGAGCAGAGATCCGAGCAGCACGACTTTGGACAGGACTGCAGCCGAGAGAGCCAAACGAACTAATGCACCATCCCTCGCCTCAGTCTGCCGTCTCTCGCGTCCTCTAGTCTATCCACTTCGCAATGCAACCATTGGGTTCGGGATCATGAGCCCACGTATAACAAGTAGTGCAATCCATATCAACCGCCTCGATCTCCGATGCTCACATAACAACTCCTTTCGCATGTAGTAGAAGTCATGCGAGCCAAATCTCGCCTCGATCGAATTCCCGCAGCAGCCCAGCGAGCGGCAGGCCAGTCCTGGCCAGTTCCAGAGCCCAGGAGAACGGGCATGGATCCGTCCCCTAGGTTCTCTCGCGAGCATGGGGGAGCAAACTTCCGAGAGGCGAGTTCTCACGTCCCACTGTATCCCGGCAGCCTTGGCCTGTTTGGACCGGCGAGGTCTAGCGGCTCACCCGCAGGCCCATGGGTGATCCTCGCCGAGGAACAGTCCATGAGTAGAACGTTCGTGATCCTCCTGGCTGGGAATCCCCTAGCGTCTGGCCTCCAACGATGAACACCGCCTCCGCGCTCCGGTGCAAGCATTATCCATCGTCGTGGCGTCTTCTCTTTGCAGCCTCGGCCTGAATAGTCTCTGTGACCCGCCCGAAAACCTGCTCGAGGGATCTCGCCCAAGTTTTTGGAGCTTACTCGGTTGCTGTATTCCCACCTGCTGCGGTGACCCTGCGGTGATCATGTCATCTCTGAGGCGATCGTACTTACTCGATATTGAACCCATATTGCCTCTGTAGCCATTAATATTCACTACCCGAGCTATGGCATAGCTATGAGTAATTTTACGGCAAGGCATGGAAGGCCTTCCTATTGCACGGCAACTAGGCATCGTCAGTATCCGTTTCGAAATGAACTCAGCTCGCAAGCGAGCAGTGATCCTCTCTGGGGAGGTACAACTCCGTCAATACTACAAAGCATTAAGGCTCTGCGAAGTCTCTCTCGGAGACAAGCCATCTCAGAACTGAGCCATGTAGTATCCAATTTGCGAAACGAGTCCAGAACGGACCCTCCCAATATGCAAACATCAAAGCGCCATAGCTGTTCCAAGACAATCCGTAACATATAGCTCGCAGCGCGATACCTGCCGTCGAGCCACCTACCAAACCAGACCTTGCCCCCCTGGCCGATGTCTCCGATCTATACGGTCTCCCGCACGGCGTGGCAACATGACTCGGGGGCCTCAACAGGCTCAGTGAGGTCGAATCGGGAAGACCCCCGTTCTGTGGGCTCCCTGGTCACGGCGCGAGCACTGTTTCGTGGCAGGCAACGGGAGGCGGTAGCGGGACGTTGGGATAGTTACATCGCCTGTATGGAGTATCCCTGTGACCCCTCTGTACCATGGACACTGCAACCTGTGCCCGCCCTCTCCAGCGGCTCGACAATGGGAGCTTGTGTCAACGCACGCACATCTTGTTTCAATGATCCTTGGGGAGTGCGATCGATGGGCGCGGTCCGAGGCAAAGGTGCTGGTTGTTGGTCCTGTCGGTGGCCGTCCGGGGCTCCCGCCTCCCCCAGTGCCGCACCCCCGAAGCGATCATTTCACGTTTGAGGCAGAGAGGCAAGGTTTGTGGTTTGTATAGTAATTCTCTGTTGATACTATGGTCCCTTGCTGGGACGACCCCTATGGGCTCTGTCTTCCAAAGAACGCCGTGTAAATGCTATCAAGTCTTTTCCTCCTGAGCGCCACAGGCATGGTCAAATTAACCATCCTCCTAGGTCATAAAAATTCCAACGCCTTGCCATAAAATCACAGTGAAACTCCAACATAATAGAAGCCCTGTCGTTCCAGGTGTCGTAGCCATTCAGTGGGTATCGCGGTCCATTTCCATTTCTTTCGCAGGGAGTAGTCCGTCGTTGCTATTCCTCAGTTTGTGGTAAGAGTCGAAGGTCTATTAAGGCAGGACGGTCCCGCTGGTGTTGACTTCGAAACTGTGGCAACCCCTCTCGTGTCTCTTCATATTGCTTCGCACGCTGAACGCCTTTCCACAACCCGCATGCGGACACTTGAAAGGCTTCTCGCCGGTGTGGGAGTGGCTGTGGATTCGAAGACTGCTGGGTCGGCTGAAAGCTTTGTTGCAAGTCTGGCAAATGTACCGATCTTGGCTCTGGGGAAAGGCGGCGCCTCCAGGAGAGCTAAGATAGTGGTGGTGTTGCCACGGGTTCATCCCCGATGGTGCCATGGGCATGCCCATCTGCGGGCCCATCTGCGGCGGGAAAGCTTGGGGCAGAGGCCGTTGATAATAGAGGCCAGAAACCTGAGGCTGCGGAGAGGGCGTCGGATAGTAGTTCCCCATGGGTGGTTGGGCGCCATAGGGAGTCGGGAAGGCCTGCTGAGGGTACGGCTCGGGACCTGGGGCAGGCATGCCTCGAGCAACAGGGCCAGGGGGCGCTGGGTGGCGTTGAAGGTCCGCTTCCAATGGAGGAGTTGTCTCGTAGTAATAGCCACCCGCCACTGGGACGTGCGAGAACTGACTGCCAGGCTTAATCACGGGCGACGCGTGAGGCTCGAAGGAGACATCGTTGCTCATGGGCGGTGTGGGTGGCAAGCCGCGGTGCCTTGACCCAGGGCGGCTGTCTGCCTTGACATAGCTCGAGTTTTGGTAAGGAGCACGAGCTATTCATCACCAGTTAGTCAAGGAGGCACCCTTGGTTTCGTCAAGTGTTCGCTCGCTTACCATCCGTCTGCGGTGACTGTTGGCGGGATGCAGGAGAGGTCTCGCTGGTAGGCGAGCCTGCATCTGCGAGACCCAGCAGGTTTGAAATAGAAGGCAAGGAGCACTTGAACTCTTCCATGGGGGGCGATGGTGGTGGTTGCGGGACGTGGGTGTATCCTCCTCCTTGTTGTGTGCTGTAGTGTTGCATAAAGGCTGAGTTAGGCATTTGCGTTGTTTGTCGTTTGTGGAAGGAAATGTCGTTGCTGAATCTGCCCGAGGTCGAGCAGTTCGAGAATGAGCGTTCTGGTCGTCGTTGACGAGCAAGAGGTGAAGCAGGTGTATTATTAATAATAATTTAAACCAGCGCGGGAGTGTCGGGTCTTGCTGTCAGTCAAGCAAGACGAAATGTGATTAATGAAAACCCAAGAGCCTGCTGGATGTTCGAGGGGTTTGGTGATGAGAAATTCCAAGATGTTCAGACGCCAACACCAGTTGACGAGAGGGGGGCGGGAAGCTTAAGTACGTCTCCCGGGCGGGAACCAAAGCTTGTCGAGGGTGGAGGAGACGGTCTATCAGATCTGTAAATCCCACACGGTGATCCTGGGACTTAACCCCCCCCCAAAGTCCCAAGCGCAGCTGTCACACAAATTGTGAGTGGGCCTCCCTTGACCGACGCCAGAACCTGGGACGAAGTGCAGAGGAGGAGGGTGTGTCCAGCCAAGGAGAAGGGGGTGTGGTGTGTGGTGACGGAGACGGGAACCCTTCCTGCTAACCCTCTCTTCATGCCGCCCCAATCTGGGTCTCTTCTCTTTCCCGGCAGTGTCTGCTCCACCGTGAGAACGAATCCATCCTGTTGTGATGACCTCCGGGGGGGATCCTGAGCAGGGGAGAGGGAGTGGAAGGGGAGCGGAGTCTTGTCGTTAGCCTGGAAGAAGGGGGGTGTGTGGGTGTGTGGGCTGGGGTGCGATCGAGGAGGAGGGAGTGTGTGCCATACCAGTGGTGGTGACCTTGACTAGGATTCTCCTGGACCGCTCCGTGGTCAAACGGTTGATGGGTGACGGGGTTCAGAGGTGCAGGCAAAGGGTAAATCGACGAGATCCCTGTTCCCTGACGTTGCTGGCATGTCCTGCCTCCTTTTGTTACCAAGCTGGCAAGCTGCATCGGCGGCAGATGCACATCCCCAGCAGCTAGCCATCACCACCTTTCCAGAGGGGGGTTTCCGTCGTTGCTGTCGTCGTTTCCCATCCTTTCCTCGCCAGGTGAACCCCGAGTCATCGAACCCAGCGCATCCGAGCTGCTGGTCCATCCGAGGCGGACGGTCGCCGCCAAAGACGCGTGGTTCGCCCAGACGATTGGGTACTCCCCACTGGGCTTCTACTTGTAAGGGACCTTCGCTGGCCCATCCGTTCCTCGCCCACTGCCAGTTCTGTCCATGAAACCCAACCAGCCCAGCCAGGTCTGTCATCCCGGCCGGCGTCAACTTGACTCCCGGACCACCATTTCCTCTTTTGGACCTCACTGCCGTACCGAGCAGAGGAATCCCCGCTGTCCTCCCCACCCCGGTCCTGTCACCATGACTGAGGTTTGAAGCCAGCCAGGGGCCAAGACCCCGGAGCCGGTTTGGCCTTTGCGGTGGGATCGTCAGAGGCGCAACTTTGAGACGATCTACGACTCGAAATGGACCTCAAGGGGACTGTGCCATCATCCTGAAGAACTTCACCTCTGCCGGCACTCGTTGATGCCAGCTTGCCAGCCATCCGGTTCGAGTAGAAGCCCCATCTTAGATGGTGCCGAGTCAAGGAGCGGTCAACTGAGGCTCTTGCTCTTCAAGGACCCATTGGGATCTAGCCTCCTTGATGCACTATCCAGCTGGGAATTCTTCATCCACGGCATCGCCAGCCGAACCTCCCGACGCGTTCCAGCGATATCCTGAGGGGCCAAACCTTAACGGTCAAGGTCGCGGCAATTCTCGTATCCTCCCGGTAGCCGCGTTGAGGGTGTCCTCACTGAAGCAGGATCGGTTCCTCTATGTTTCGACATGACAGTGGTGCAGTCCGCTACCGCGATAATTTGGTGGAGATTGATGTTCAACTCTGTTACGTGCAGCAAGCTAATACCAGAAAGCGGTCAGTCGAGCAAACTAAGTCTGATCGTTCGTCTGCACGGCCAGTCCAGCTGCTGCGGCGCGCTTGAATCATTCACCTAAAGGACTTCTCTTATGTTGGCGTTCGTTCGCGGAGGAACTCCGCACTTCACTCGCAGCGTGCGCCGGCGGACTGTCGCTATTCAAGATGAGGCTGTGAAGGTTATTGCGGAGTCTAACGATTCGCGGCCTGAATCCGGCGCCCATCGCTTGTAGAATCTCCGGCGCTGGTTCCGTGGAGTCGAGCTGTCACTCTGTAAGCGAGTCCAGCCGGCGTGGTGACGGCGTCCTAGAAGCTCTCCAGAACGGAGTTCTATTGACGATGGGCTGCCACTGTCATCAATGCTAGGCCTGCGTCCCTCTTCCTTCTTTTCGTCATCGTAAAAAGTGGACTAATTTGGATGATCGTCGTTTTAGTTGACGCCTCCCCTTCCTCGCTTACACTGAGTGGATGGATGGGTGGGCTGCCAGCCTTTCGGGGGACCCTGTTCTCTGGCACGGATCAAAGAGGATGTGCCTATGATCGACCTGGCGTTTGAGGGGTTATGCCCGGAGACCAGGGACCCTGTTCCTCTTAATGCCTGTCAACGTGGGAGATGCCCGCTGAAGAGCTCAAGTCGCCAGCCTTCAAGCTCGACGCTTCGGCGAAGGTGCAGGCATGTTCGCAAGCTTCCTTCTTCGTTCGCTTGAGCTCCGGATTAATGTTTTCGTATCGCAAGATGGTTACTCAAGCATAGGGCTTGTCAACCGTTACAAGCGACTGCACGTGAAAAGCCCCGGCTTTCTTTGCTTTTGCCATTTCGTTACAGGTTGCACCGCCGTCAGCCACGGCCGCTAGGGTAGTGCCCAAGGATGTGCAGCAAGACGCTCTCAGATGACCATTGGGCGCCTGGTGAGACCTCCAGGTCCGCGCTGCACGAGCAACTTCTCGTATGACGCCAATCAAGCTTTCGTCCAGCCAAACTCTCACGTTCTGGATTATTCCATGGAGATGATCTGCTCAAATTTAGTGGTTCAGTACAGCGTATGCGGAGAAGGTATGTGGAGTAATAATCCGTGATCCGGTAGAGACTGCCTCGTGTCTTTGGCCATTGCCAGACATTGCACGGAAAACAGAATCAGGGAGCGTTGGTGTTTGTTGCACAGCTCCAGAGCCGGATGGCCCTCCTCCGTGCGCCTGTCGTGTCCCGCCACCCCGCGAATTCTCACTGGCCAGATGCTAAGCTCCCGAAACGACTCGTAGTCTAGGCATGACAGGCTGGTGTTGACTCGCGGACTCGACAGGGCTGTGGCGGTGGTACTTCGGGGCATCTTTTGATTGCCTGCACATGCCACCAAACAACCCCAAATATGGTTGGCATCCCAGTCTTCCGGAATCTCGGGCCACTCCATTAGTTGAGTTTAGACAGATGGCCAGCTTGATCTGCCGAGGTGTCGAAGTTGTCTAAAACGGCCCTCCCGAGACGCATCACCATGATGATCGCCGCAGTCCCATCGCGTCCATCATGCAAGTGGCTCGACGTCATTTTTCCCTTGATGAAAGCAACCTTTCTGGTCAAGGTTTATGGGTGCATCCGTGGTTTTTGGAGCAACGCTGGAACACGCCCTTGGCGGATTTGTGAGTCGGGGACGGAATCGCCATGCCCGGTCGCGGTTAGTGAACCAGCAAAGATCCTCCGGATAAGTAATTGCAATATGAGGGCGCAGTCGATCATCTGGGATTTGACGCTTAAAGACCTGCCGAGTTTGGAAGGATCGAGCTATCTGACAGGTGAAACACAACCGGCGGTGATGTAATAATGCCTGAACCAAACTGCAGGCATAGATAATCTCAAGCTCAATTGGCAGTCCATCCAACTGCCGTCAAAGGGGGACCCCATCTTCAGGATCCTAGGATGGTACTGCGAATCACTGCAGATTGCTCTGGCCTAAAATCAGCCCTGTCTTGCTTCCAAACGGCGCTCCCGAAGCCATACTGGATGTGGGGAATTCTCACTGAGACACTTTCATCTCTGCACGGGTCGAAGGTGGGAAATAATAAGTCGCGGCGACGTGCGAGAGAAACAAAATGCCGTATTCGGCAACGGGAATGCATAGGAGAGGTGTGTTCGTGAAATCCACCACTGAATTCTAAACCACGCGGTGGCGAGGCACAGATCTCGATACTGCAACGAGGGTAATAAGCTCTCTGGAGGCCCTGACTTTGAGTCGTGACTGCGTCATGGCAAACAGATCGAACAGGCTGATGCTGATTGGCTAAAATTGGTTTCCTCACGCTCCGTAGTGCCGGGATGGCTTCCCGAAGCGGTTCGATCCTTGTCGAGGAGGATCTGTCGATCCGTCGACGAGGCGCTGGGGTGGTCCCGCGCTGTTCGACGCCTATCAAACCGTCGTCGCGTGGGTGTGCCGCGGACGGGTTGACGGGAAAGGCAGTGTTGCATGGGAGGCCATCGTGGCGTTCATTGGATGTATGGTGAGGTCCCGGATGAGGTCTCAGACGCCATCGTGAAAAGGGGATGTTGGTGCCTGTTTGAAGCGTTGGAACCTGACCGAGGCCTCAGAACGCTTCCGTAAGCCGCGCTCTTCAGGCTCCTGCCGTTCAGATTCTCTGGGCTCCTTCCGCATCTTGGCCGCACGCCCGTCTGTGCAGCACCTGCCTTGTGATCGTGCCCTGTGATCGGTGCTCGGAAGAACTCTGGGGCAGGGGTGGCTGCTAGCAGACTAACAAATGCCCCTAGAATTCTGCTGGAAAGACCATGAAAGACCTAGCGCGCGCCTGCTAAAGCGGGTTGGCGGGGAAGACGCTGTTGGTACTGCGTTGGTGTGCTGGAATCGTCACAGGCGCAGGTAAGGTGTGTTGGTGGTGCTTTCCGTTTCCAGTGGAGCGGCTCTGGTCTCCAAGGAACCTGGAACATGCTCATTCCTCTCCTCCGCCTCTCCCGCGTCTACTGAATCCATCATCATATCATTCTTCCTTCGCCCAGCAATGGCGCCTGGGCGCCGCTACGAGGAGTGGCGTCTGGCATCAGTCCGGCCTCGCTGAACTCAACGCCCGTGAGAAAACAAGGCGGGAAGGCTTCACCGATGGCCTGGCCAGCTGCAAACGAGGCTGTCTCCAGACCTCGGCTTGTCTTTCGCAAGGAGTCGCGCTCGCAGGGTCACATCGATCACGACGCAGACCAACTGACTCGGAAATGGGGCATTCCATCTTTGGTCCAGGCTGACGTTGGGGGTTTGGCGCCGGGACTGAGGATTCCCAGAGAACCACATCTCCAGGTTGGCCTGAACCTGCATCCAGGTGCACTCGCCTCGCGGTGTTATGCTAACTCTCCCAAGGCGAGCCGTCTTCGCGCTGCTCCGTCCCGCAGAAACTCACCTGCATCTGAAGCTCCGTCGACATGCAGAATGCAGTCTTGACTGGGCTCCTTGCAGAAAACCTCGGTGTTGATGTTGGTGTTGTCGTCGTCGTCAGGAAGCAGCCCAATCGTCCCGGTCTGCCAACCTCAACTCAGCATTCCTGCCCATGTCAATCAAGCCTCGAGGCTCTTCCGACTCCGTATCCGCGCGTACTCCGCATTCTATGTTCAAGGTTGATGCGCAGAAAAAGCAAATACACGGTCGCCGGAAGACGCAAAGCGAAGCCGCCGTCTATCGTCAACACAGCCCGGTCCCAGAAGATGATGTCCCAGCACCAAGGAAGGCCCTTTGGGCCCACGGGGCCATCCTTTGATCTCCAGTGGCCGCGGCGATCAGCCGGGGTGGTCCCCTGCTGGCGCACGATGTCGGCCACGCGAGATGTGGATTAGACTCGATTTGGGGCGCTACATTCCCTCGGTTTCGCTCTCCACTCGTCATGATGGCCTGATTTTAATCTCTGAGCGTCTAGATTGGGTCCGGTTTACAGCACGCACCCTACTCCGTACAGGACTCGGATCTTTGCAGCACAGCGCCTCCCCGCAGAGGTGCCTCTCAGCACTTCACAGCGCTCCGAGAACAGAAGCTGCGGGCGTGTCGCCTCGAGCTTACGGCGCAGCTGCAGAAAATGAGCTCGCCCATGGCACGGGTATCAGATGCAAGTCGTGGTGTTGCATATTACGCCTTCAGCGAGGTCTCCCTGCCAGCACCTCGGCGTCACATTCTCTTCCTATCCTACACTTGCACAGTGTATTGCAATACAATTTATGCAGGCTCTATCTTGAGCTCGTGGTATTCCTACTCTGTATACTCTGTATGTTCGGTCCGGATTACACTGCGCCGGACACCAGGCTTGTCATTTTGCGACAAGGTTGCCGCTTCGGGAAACCTAATAAGCCTAGGTACCCAGTCCGCCAAACGCAGTGTCGGTGATCGGTTCGTCAGACTTTCTTGACCAATCCCCTCAGCGAGGAGCGAGCTCCGAGGCGGGGTCTCCTGTCAAACTCTTCCGCGAGTCGTATGCCCCAAAATCAGGCCATTATCCGATTGATCGCCATTGTCAGATCCAGAGCCAACTCTGTCTGTCAACTCCCGGATTCGAAGGGTCCTTGGACTAGCCAGAATATGAGGACGCTCCGAGCGCTCGGGAAACACCAGCTAAGTTTGCGAGTCGGCAGTTCCAGGTTTCAGCCCAGCGTTTGTTGGCGAGTTCCAGATTCCAAGGTCCCATTGACCACCCGCGCAGCATCCTAATCTCCTCGACACCCTGGTGCACGTAGTACTTGGATACTAGCGACATTGGTGATGGATTCAAGTCGAAATGCAAGCTGCGTCAAGTTTCGGGGCTCTCACCTTTTGCAGCAAGCACCGGTTTGCCCGGCTTAAGTCCCGCCTGCAGCGATTTGCAGCTACTTGCAGTGATCAACGCGTTTCTTATTGCACCTCTTCTTGGGGGAGTGGATAACAGCTGTCATGTTACAATGCGCTTCAAGCACCTAACCAGTTGAATCGATTTACTGCTGCTGCCCGATGCTGCACGGCCAGGTCTGGACGCAGACGATCATTCTGCCCCTGGCTTACCCAGTCTGACCAAGAGCAACCCCCAACACGAGCTCTCAGGATATACTAAAACGACATATACAATCCCGTTTAAGCACCGGGATGATAGCCATCGTTTGCCCACCTTCCGAAATAAACAGGGAGGTTCATTATTTACCCACCCGGGAGTACAGCATCACGAGGCGACAGTCTTGATTTAGCGAAAGGCTTAGAATCAGTCCGTAAGGGAGCACAGGCCCCTGCGCAATGACGATGTGATCAAATTGCTCAGGAATCTCGGCAAGGCTGTCCACAGCACGCCACGATATTGCGAGGTGCATCTTTTTCTACAGTCTTTGCCTTATGCTGCTAGGATGGAAGCTGTGGTCAAGGCGACTCTGACTCTTCTACTCGTCGCTACCTTGGTCTGACGTTTTCCACGGCTTGCCACCTTAATTCAGGGTTGGAGCCGAAGAGCTAGAAACAAGGGTGTCTTCACAAAATGACCTCAACAGTTGACTCTTCAGCCGGAACCTAGGGTGACGGGTCGTCCCCTTCCTCTTGCATCAACGAGGTTCTCGATTGAACTATCGAATTATGCTGGGTTGATCATTCAATCAAATTCGGATTTCAGTGAATCAAGATGCTCCGTTTCAGACACCCCCAGATTCATAAGCGTCTGCTAATCACTAGGCAGCTATCGCTTAATATTTGCAATGCAACCACACTGCAGAAGACCTGCACCGCAGCCCCTCCCTGAGCCGTGAATTTGCCTCCCCGCTGTCGTCACACTCTCCGTCAAGTTGAATATCTGGTACTTCGTATAGAAGCTTGCGGCGTGTGGCGTTTCGCCAATCCGGTCACTCTCTGACCCTCAACGGATTGACGGGACGGACCATTGCAGCGAGTCTGAAGAAACTCAGTTCGGACCTTTGACCCGCGGGGAATAGAACAACTTGAATACTTCTACTTCTTTTGCGATTATCCGGATGAACTTTAAGGATTCAGCACACTCTGTCGCTCCAGATGAACGACTCACGCAGCTCTGGCAACTAATGCGACTCCAGTCCCGATGGATGTTGTGAACGCCTCCCTCGAGACATGTCCTATGTCACCGTGCTGAGGCATGACGACACCTTGATTAAAACGGCAGATATTACGCCGTCAGGCGTGGATCCTCGTCGCCAGGTCATGAAGTCACTTATCATTTGTGACGGCGTTTGATGCACCGTCGACCACTGAATGACCTTGCTGTCAATGAGGGGGTCTCCGATGATATGAAGCACACCGTTGCATCTGGCACGCAGCTCCAGTGTTCGATGGCGGAGGCATAGTTTTTCTTGCTTTTTCTTCACGTGCCCCTAGTGTCATCGATGGGTGTGCTCAGTATTGCCATGCTTTTCAACGGGAAGCATAACTAGTTGATGCAAGGGGTCAGCCAACCTTGTGTAGGCCACGTTTGCCCAAGTTGGAGGTCCTCGGCCCGTCACGAGCGAATTGGTCAATCCCAGCCGTCGATCTCGAGGATTCCACGTTACGTGCCAAGTACTTCGTACCGTATTGCTTTTGTTTCCTGTTGTTTTTCCTTGCCTCCTCTCGTACGACTGTCGTTGCTTTTCTTTCGGACCGCGAGTTTGCTAGTGGCAAAAGGCGACCTGAAGTTGCTTCTGCTAATCCCGGTGATTTGAGCGCCAGGATGCTAACCGATGGCCCTTGCGTTGCGGCAAGAGAGCCAGGTTGCCCTTCCATGGTACAAGTCTCAGATATCACATAGCTAACGGTGTGGCTTATGGTGATGAAGCAGCCCTCCCCCGTCTAGTCCAAGCCTACGGAGTAGAGTCCCTGTTCAAGCCGACCAAGCCAGGTATCTTTGCAGATTAAGTGACCTGCAAGGGAATCGATAGCCCAACAAACACGAAGGTGAAAAGCTCCTAAGTGAAACATCAAAGTCAAGACAGAATGAAGAAAGGATCGTGGCGTTTTAGGGCTGTCACCTCACCTGCCACGGGTCGGAAGCCGGTCCGCATGGCGCTTGTGACAAGAGTAAACACAAGCGGTCCCGAGAAATTGTTCTATTGAGGTCGAAAACAAGTGGTCTCAGACAGCTCTCGGGGGTGTCGCGAGCGATTGAGGAGGCTACTCGGGTTTCCGGGGCAAATCAAGTGATGGGTCTGGAGCACCCCAATAAATGTCTGAGGCCGAAACTGTCAGCATGCCATTGCACTGCCTTAGCGGCAAACGGCTGTTTTGATCTGAAGCAAGCCAAAGGGGATTTTTATGTCAAGGAAACAACTTTCAGGTATGTGGTTAGCTGTCTTAGAGGAGCGACCATTGTTACAGAGTAAGATCAAGTCAAGGCTCACACAAAGAGAGGCAAGCTATCAATGCGCCAACCCGACCGAACTTTAGGACACCATTCTAACATCATTATAACCTTCTGTCTCCTCAGTGACGAGACTTCAGTGATTCACTTCTCCCCAACCTCCCTTCCAACTGCACACCTTCCTCTCCCCAGCGACATCTAGTCAGAGTCCACAGTCCGGCCCAGCCCCGTGCTCTTGGTAGCGAAGGGGGGCCAACCTGCATGCAAGAAGTGCGAGGAGGGCAATCTGGAATGGCCGAACTGCACGGCGGCTTCCGTTGACTCCTCAATTGCGTTATGCAGGGTGCTGCAATGCTACGTCGGGGGAACGATCCGGCCTAACGACGAGCGGTTCAGAGATCGTGCGAATGAAGCAACCAGCCACCACGCTGGCTTGTGACTACCTGTGGCCAGTCAGCGCCTCTGTGAATGCTATTTATTTGCCTTCTGCGATGCCTTGCATTTGCTGTAGGGGGGACTAAGACTTGCTTCGTTGGGGCCGGAGGCATTCGGGGGCACCTCGTATCTGCACTCAGGTACGGGGTACACTAAGGCATATGCATCACATCGCAGTTCTCCTTGCTTCTTGCCTTCGATTGTTTGGAATCATGTGGAGTCATACAAAGGTGCAGCGGTGTTGATCCGACGAGAGCAGAATCGGTAGATGGTGGGTTGTGATTGAACACTGAGGAGCCATGGTGTAGCAACAGTTCATGGCATGCGCGTAGTGCTTTCAATGCCTGCGTGGGTTTTCCTTCTGCCCTTCCGATGTAATTGTACCTGCTGACTCGTGTTCCTTTCTGCCTTGACCGCGCTCACTCTCCAGTCCTCCTGATGGCCTTTGAGAGGGATCAGTAATGACATCAATTCACTCTTGAGGATGAGCATCATACACTAGCTATTATTACTTCATCGCGTAGGAGAAGGATTTAATGCATCTTTCTCGACCTTCATGTCTTGATTTGATTTTGCAAACACATCAACATTTGATGTTCTCTGGATAACTTGAGCGACTCATCGTCATGTCATCTCCATCAACCTTAGGGGCTGAAGCAAATTGGTCTCCTGGTTATGGACAGTATCGCAAAGTACTTTCGTTATCTACGCCGGTACAGTGACTTGAGTCGTCTATATTTCGAAGTTTAACCTCAAATTTTAACGATTTTCAAGTCGAGATCCTCAACGTAAGGGCTACTGGATCACTACCCTACAGGAGGCCGGGCGAACCTGTCAGCTTCCTCCAAGGTGGCTACCCTACTTGACCAAGTCCATTATGAATAAATGAAAGATTGTTGAGCCTGATACAAGAGCCTTGCAGGTTGTTGAAATGCGTAGTATAAGCACTCTCGTCAAGCAACTAATCTTCCGGGAGGGTTCACCGCAAACTTATGCTCTTGTGAGCTTCGACGATGCAGTCTTGGACTTCGCAGTCAGCTGATCTCTACAGCACCCGATTGACAAATATGTTAGACTATCAGCATGGCTCTTTGCACAAGAATGACCATATGCGACACATATGCATGTGTTGATGTGCATCCTCCTTCAAGGGTTAGCCGGTGTTGTCATTCTTGAGGACGGTTAACCGCTGCACCACTCGTTCGAGGCAGAAACACAAGAGACTCAATAATCTTCCACAATCTTATGACAAGAGATAAAACTGTATGGGACGACTCAAATGTGGTGTCGAGCCATCTTCGAGTTTGCAAATGTGCTCGTTCGCGGAAGGCTTCCACTGAAACACCGAGTCTAAGGACAAGAACTTACTGGCTACGAAATCTAAGGAGTAAAGCATAAAAACTGTGGTTTAAATGTGAAAATCCAAACCGAAGTTAGAGAAAAAGTGAATTTGGTAAGTGAATGCTTTATTTGAGTATGACGAAAGAGTGTCCGTTCCATCCGTCCCAGACAACCGACCGCTTGTGACACTGGCTAACATCAAGGGGGGGGGGGGGGTTCTGATTGCGACGGAGCAGGTAAGAAAAGTAAAATGTGAACGGTACTGGGTCATAATCCATCCAGGCTTGTGGGAAGGGGAATTGGATGAATGGAGTGTTCTGCAATGCGCATTCCCCTACCCCAGGTGAGAGCGGTCCAACTTACGCTCTACATCCACTGAGCACGATGAGATATCATCGCTGAATCCGGGCTCAGTAGATATGCTTATCTATCGAAGAGCAGAGATCCCTTTCAACGTAAGACATATATCAAGCTTGGCATTGACATAGCACAACTTCCCAAGAAGTAAGAACAGAAGAGTAGTCAAGAAGGTTGGCAACGTGGCTATCTATGAACAGGTAAACATCTTCATTGGTGCATACTCTAATTTCTTTAAGACCATCTTATTTAGGAATGCTGCCTAAATAGACCTGCCTCCTTAATCGTTGAGTAAAGATGGCTTGGTAGTAAAATGGACGACTACTACTGTATGGGGGGCCAGTTCATATTCACCTACACCTGACTTCAGCTTCTCCCCCCATAACTATGGATTCTTCTTCATGCCTAGCCTGACATGATTCAAATTCAACTTTGACGTGACAGAGGCTTCGAACACAGGGGATGCGAAAGCACCTGAGGCCAGCAACCAGGGAGGACCCGGTTGAGACCACTCGCTCGGCCCCATGGGGTTGGTGCACCCATGGGGAAGCGGAGGTACAGTGGCGAGGTGAAAGCACGCCCGGACTTCTCACCTGGACAAGGTGGTGTTGACAAGAGGAGATACTTCGGGCCTCGGTTTCCAAACTGGACTCATACGCAAACGAGATTTTTTTGTGGTCAACGGTATGAAGATTCCGTTCCAAATTAAGGCCTGGCTCCTCGCTTCACATTCTCCTGTGAAAGGGGTTCTGACATACCTGTGCGCAATCATGATCTGATCATCTGCTGGGAAGTTTGAAAGCTTGCTTGGCGGAACATTGAGTGCATCGCAAATACTTGGTCAAGTTAAGCGACAGTAGTTGACGAAGAAATACAGTCGAGCTTCAGACGTGTTTCAACTCCCGCCATGTTCAAATGACAATCGCAGAGGATTACGTTCAGCTTCGAGAGCTTCGATAGGATTGCCTAGTCAGGAGATCCGTGCTCTTCAAATGAGGGGGGTTGTTGGCGAGTCATCCTCCTGGGCATGTCATACGGCAATTGCTCCTTTCAAAAAGATCGCACCACTCGCTAACATGGGTGGTTCTCGGTCAGCCTTGATCCAGGACTTGCCTGCTGGTGAAAGAAACCACTGCATGAGCATCCGAATCCTCAACGGCTGGCTTTAAGCCGCCGACCGTCGACGCTTTGGGTTGTTTCTGCCTGTCAGATGACAGTCTGCGCTCTCAAAGACTTCCAGTCATGCTGAAGGCGCCAACGTCCAAGGCGAGGAGAGTCACATCTTTAACCTAGTGCTTAGTGACATCTCACTCCAGCGCAGCCTTGGATACGAGCAGAAAGATCGACACATACGAAGCTGGACTGGAATTAGTTGACCTGAGATAACCCCTGGAATTAAGCAATTCGATACTGAACCTGGGGGTCTCGTGTGATCACACTGCTGGGGATACGGGAGGAAAAGCTTTTCCCGAGCCACTGTCAGGGAGACTCTTTCATATGGGCGCTGATTGGCGTTGAGAATGTTTCGCAGGTTACCCCCCAGGTTGGTCTTGGGCACCGAGTAATCATGAAATCCTCCGGAACCTCGAGACTTTGAGAGTCGATCGTGTCAGTGACACATGCGGATCGTGTCAAGATGCAGCCATCCGCCTTATATATAGCGCGCATGAACTGGTGGATGGGCTTGCATTTCACGTCACGGCTGTAGGCAACCTGGCTCCGTCGACGAGACGAGGAAACGACCCGAAGGGACCTGGAAGAAGCCGCGTAACATGGGTGCATCTGCAGTGACTGACCTGAAGTGGTCCCGGAGCCGCAATGGTGCCACGGCGCGGGGCTCAGATCTCGGTAGAGCTCCAGCTCTCCGCAAGACTGTGCGAGATGAGAACACTCGAGTCACACCTTTCCTTGTGTCACCGGAGGCCTCATACGATGAAGGGCATCTTGTCCACGGATGTCGGTTGTACAGCGTTTCTGAGCAACATCGATGTGAGATGATCGTTGCCTGAATCCGGGGAGAAAGTCAGCGCGTGCATCGGGAGAGGCACAGCATTCGGGGCTTCGCGGGGTGGTGAGCCCAAGTCGGGGTTTGAGAAAGGGATTGCTTGCAGCGGGATAATGCACTCCACACACCCGGAATCCTTGATGGCGAGCAGGTGTTCGCGGCAGCAGGGGGAGGATGTTACCCTAGAAGACGGTAGGAAGGAGGTTGCTACCGGAGGGATGGTCCAACTCGGGAGGTAGCGTCCGGGGTCTGGGTAAGGAAGGCCATTCGCATTCGCCGGGAAATGCCAAGCTATGGAAGAACGGACGGGCAAAGTCGTCATGAGGCTGAAGGTTGCCATCTGCTCCGTTACAGACGGCCAGACGCAGGACGCACGCAGGACGCACACAGGTGCTGTGGGATGCAGCCATGGTGGTAATAGCCGGAATTCTGAGACTGTGGAAACTGGGATGTCTTAGATTGTGACTGAAAATTGGTGTCACGGCGCATCGATGCCCTCTACGGCGCCGCCTCCGCCGGGGGTGTGTTCCGTTTCGTTTGGCGCGCGCCACGGCGGATGAATTCATCGGCGAGACGAGGCCAGTCGGCGTTGAGGAAGTGAGACAGTCTCGCGGGAAGACGGACGGGGTTTCGGGAGTTGGCGGGTTCGCGATGGGGACGAGTTGCAACGCCGATGATGGCTGATGAACGGTGATACCGGCGGCGTGAACCATGGATCAAGATGGATGAAGCTGGAGGGTGTCGAGGCCTGTGGAGTCACTGGCCGTTGGTGAATGGAGGAGGCCTGCTTGGGGCACACGTGCGCAGTACATTAGCGACCTACCCTTCTAGGCAGTAGGGCTGCTTACAGGGGTGAACCTTCCCGCGCTGCTTCCCATTCCCATCCTGCGTGGGCCGTGCTCTAGGGTAGGGCCTTGGGGCGGCACAGGTGCAGAACGCCATGCTCCCATCCCGATCCCCAGCCTGACGTGACGAAACCGAACCACTCACCTCGGCTCTTCAAGGTCAGGGAATGCCCGTCTTGCTGCTCCCCGTCGCAATTCCCGAGGCTCCAGACCGGTGATGACAGGCGCGCAGGCCAGCAGGGAAGGCCAGGCGTGAGAGCGCAGAGGGCCAGGGAGTCGGGTCAGAAAGCGCCATGACAGGGAAGAGAGGAGGATACTCAACGATTCTGCCGTAGGGGAACGCGGATCCGGAATTCCGGCGACCAGGCTGTGCCAAGGAAGCCAGGTCTCAGCTTTCAGTCCATCCGTCCATCCTGTGAACATACGACAGGTCGTTATTGTCCGCGGCTGGAGGGACCTTGTAAGTGCGACGCTACAGCGGGATTCTATCATGATCCGTCTCCTGACCTGCGAAAAGGCGGTGGTTTAATGTTTGAGATGGGATGGATGGGAAAGTGTTGTCGGGATCCAGTTGTAGGACGATTATTTGTTGTCGTTCGTCATTGACATGGCCGGGCAAGGAATGCTCCTTCCCTTGGCCAGCTCTTGCCCTTTCTCCTTTTCAACCTGTGGTCTGGGGCTCAACATCGACTTTAATAAGCTGCCTCTCCAGCTACAAACAACCGCCAAAACTCGGTCAAGATTCTCGACAGACAGCCATCAGCATCCAATCTCGGCTTCTCTCGGTCTGCTTCCGGGTTATCCACCGAGATCAAACTCGTTTTCGTACCGGGGATCCTCGCTCGTTCGCTGTCGCGCGCTCTCAAGTTCTCTCTCACCACCATCGCCGCCCACAGCGAGCCCCCTTTCGCCCTGCTATGATTACACGAAACCATTGACCACGCGAAACGGCACCTCAACATAAAAGCCCGCCCGGCAGAACGAACGCTCCCCAGACCGCTAATCTGGCCCGGTCGCTTCTTGCTTGCTTTTTCGTCTCGTGCCAGCCGTTCCTCATCACTCTGGGGCTGAGAAAGCGGAGCTAGCGCAATTTCATTACCACGGGTTCGCTCTTCGGTCCCCGTCTGTCGGTACTGCGACGTCGTGGTCGCGCGAAGCATAAAGTATTGTATTCGACACGTCGAGCAGGCAAGGAAGGGGGGATCACGAGATCCAAGAGCCATCGTTGCATCCCGAGGCCAGTCGTTGCGCAACACGTGCTGAAGCCGCAAACACGGCCTCGACAACCACCATCCATCAGCGAGATACAGCCTCTGCAAACAGGAGATATCACAGACGGCGCCAGACGACCGGCAAACACCCCCCGGTCGGCCAGGTAAAACATCACCAACCATCATCGCCGCTCCAGACAAGCTACCGCAAACCAGCCGCAGGAGAGCACATTGTCCAACGAGAAACTACTGCAACCTTGGCTTGGGGCCGCGCCGGTTATCAATCAAAAGGAAAACACCCCTGCTGGCTCTCTGCTGCGCAACCCACCGCTGCGAATCCCACACTCCAGCAGCCCTCTTTTCCTCTCTCTTCCCCCTCTCTCGCTCTCGCAGCTGGCGCCAGCCCGTCAAGACTCGCCTAACGAAACCCCCCGTTTGCTCGACGAGGAGCTCGAGCCCATCACGGCCGGCATCTTCACCGAAAATCGTCGGCATTGTTTCGCTCGCCCGCCCCAACATCTCCTCCACACCAACGCCAACGCCAACGCCAAACCAGATCAGAACAGTGCAAAAGCACAATTGCAGCCGAATCACATCGCCCTCCCACGCTCTCTCCGCTGCAGCTTGCCTCTGATTGCGGCTGCTTGGGCCTCGACGCTGTTTTCGCGCCAAACAAGCAGATCCTCCTCTCTCATCCCCCCCCGTCACCCACCCAAGACAAGGGCCCCCTCCATCCATTCTCCAATCACCAGCGCCTATCAAGATATCCCCAGAAAGCAGCTTTCAACCCAGCGGACCTTGACCTCCTCGGTTCACCGACCCCATCTGCCTTCTTCTCTCCTTCTCTCTCTCTTTTCGCGGTGTCTCTGGTTGCCGGTCTCTCGACCTCTTTTCCTTTCTTGGGGGTTTGGGGTGTCTCTATTATCGAATCGCGCTTCGTTTCTTGCTTGTGCCTCGACCCGACTCGACCGATGATGCCCGCTGTCGCCGCCATCCCGATATCATGATGCTCTGCGCAGCACAGCATTCGCCAATCCTAGGGCCTCCAGCTGTTCTCTATCCCGCACTCGCATCCTCGTCGCCGTCATCGTCGCCGCCATCGAGGCCACCGATATCCTTGCCGCTCTCGAATCGATCAAGTCCATGTCCCAAGCCGCAGCCATTACTCTGCCCAAGAAACATCGAAGCCCCCGTCGTGCCCCCGCGCTACTACAAACACTTCAACTATTTCCTCACAAGGACACCATACTCGCCAGTCGCTGGTGCTGCTGACGTCGCGATCTCTCACTCTCTGACCTCTGCGCGCTGTAGGTAGCGGACCCTGGGCGCCGCTTGCCCTCGCCCTCGCCCTCGCACGCCATGTCTACCCAGGCCGTCCCCGATACCCAGCTAGGGCTGAGCGCCGAAGAGGTCCAGCTGCTGCGCCAGGGCCAGGCGGCGTTGGGGGGAGGCGGAGGGTCCAGCAGCTCGAGGGCTGCCAGTCGAGCCAGCAGTCAGGGACTCTTGCTGCTCGACGGCTCGTCGCTGGCCGCCCTAGGACGCTACTTCGACCGGCTGATGGCCAACATCGAGACACAGATCCAGCACCTGAGTTACGAAGCTCAGCGGTTCACCCAGCTGCAGTATGACGATGCGAACAACATCATCGCTGGTGCCGACGCCGAGATTGCGCGGTACACGGAGATCCTGCATCAACTGGACGAACTGGAGGTGGACTTTGACCGCATCGCGCACATCAAGGAGATTGTCAAGGGATACAGGTCGCGGGTCGAAAGCTTAGAGCGGGACATAGACTCCAGCGGGTCGAGTCGACATCGGCACTCGCACTCGTCGTCGCATCGACATAGTCACAGCCATACCCATCGCTCATCGCATCGATCCCGACACTAAGCCGATCTCTCATTCATGCACCAGCCTTGAATGCACCTGGAACCTCCCCGTCGCCTCTCCTATGGCTGCATCCAGTCATGGACAACCCAGACAACAGCCGGAACTTGGGCGAGACGAGCAGCAGATACGGATTCCTCAGGATAATTGAGTCGTCAGAAGCACGAACCCAGCGGAAACAAAGAGAGGCCAGGCTCCTGCGCGGGTTATCACAGGACCGCCATACTCGACATCGAAACTCACACGCATACTCACTCCTACACACAAATACACACACCAACCCACAACCCCTACGCTACCAATTGGAACCGACACCGACTAAGAACAAAATAAATCACAAACACAAACGCTGGCCGAGACTGTACGAAGATGGGAATGTTTTTTCACAATGGAGGGCGCGGCGCTTGGAACTCTGAAGATTGATGGCCTCGCGGCTACAGAACGCAACGCTACGCTACGCAACGCAAGAAGGAAAATTGGCCTCACGGCTCTCGTTAATTCTTTTTATCTATTTACTTGGAGATGATCTACCCCTGGCGTTTTATTCACTTTTTTAAATGACCCTTTTGGATACTTGGCGGCGGCTTCAGGATGGCAGTTTGACGTTCCACGACTTGTTTTTACTACTACAACTACTAGGACTCTGCAACTGGGTGCATGAAAAAAAGACAATACCCCCTTGTTTGACTTTGAAACTTGTTTCTCCTCTTCGTTTTCGCTCTTTGGACTCAAGCTGCCTTCACCGTCTTTGGCCGGCTCATCCCACAGCAGGACTCGACTCTCACCACCCGCAAACCAGGCCATGCAGCAACATCCGACCCCATGGCCCGAGGCGCTGCCAGAATCACCCCGTCATCCAGCGAAATGTTCCCACGGCAGTCCCGCCTGAGGCCCTGTCCGCCTCCGTCATGCGGCGTGGTGTTGCAGCGCTGGATTGGCGAATGGGACGGCCGGCGTGGATCCCCAGACGCAGTGCTGCCCAACGCTGCGGATGACAGCTGCCAGACCAGGGCGGTCGGGATGTTTGCTTGGGTGGGAGTGCCGCGGGCTAGTGAGCCTCACGGAGTAGTGTTTGGCTGTGCCGTGGTTGTGGCCTGGCGGGCGTGCATGGTGGCGGGCGGAGGGGACGAGAGCCGATTGCTCGGGGGCGGCTCAGCGTGCAGCGACAGGGGCAGGGCTCTCTTCTCGCTCTCTCGGAGAGACACCTGGGACGTGGGATGGCAGTGGGGTGTGACCTCGTTTATGTAAGTGGAAGAATGGCAGGATAAGGGATGAATCATCGTTAGATCATTAGGTCGACGAGATAATCTAGTAATCTAGCTTACTTACAGAATAACTCACTTAATAACCCAGGTGAACTAATAAATACTTTAAATATAGGTAATATTATATAATAGTCTACTATTCTAGGCGAGGCCTAATGCCGATTTCTTCATCTTTAGATATATAGAATTATTTAGAGGTAAAAATGTACCCCTAAAGCCTAAATTCGCTTGCTTATGAATTTCTGGGCAGATTCCTACTTCCGATCTATCCAGGAGTGTCAAGATCTCAGGGAACTTCGAAAGACCCCAAACAGCCCACCCAAGACATTAAGCGCAGCGTTCGAAGCAACCTGGCGCAGGCTCCAGGGCCAAAAGAAGCCATACTTTGAGTTAGCGAGGTGGTTCTGTTTCACTGTGAAATTCATCAGACCAGGGTTGCGGGCTTCTCCTTGCAGGATTACTTATAAGTATATTGCGAGCAAATAATAATTAAATTAGCTGGGAAATAAATAAGTAATAGAGAAGCCCTGGGAAGGTAAGGCCGGTAAAGTATAAATATTTTACTCTGTGCTGCGAAGGGGGGCCGAAATCGTCTCGCAGGCGCTCCGTCTCCGTCACAGTTACTATTACGGAGCACTCTCCGTTTTGATTTACATAAGTACGGGCAAGCGGGGCATTGCCAACCGGCGAGTTTGAGCAACCTGCATAAGCCAATAAGGAAGCCGCCGCAGCCGCCCTGCGTGTCGCACCTCAACCAACATGATCTACTTATAAATTGCGGCGCCTTTCAACCATCAGCAACTCAGCCTCCAGAGCCGCACTAACCCAACGCGACGCGCCATGGCTCCCCTTCCTTTCCCCGGTCCTCCTTTGGGCCGTCTGCGAGTTGCGTCGCCTGCTGATATCTTTCGGATCGGAATCGTTGCTGCTTCAGGCTTTCGCTACTCCCCCGTCTTCGATTGGGAACGCCCGTACCATGCTAAATTCCCGGAAGACACCCTCCTGTCCTACCGCCTCGAGTTCTCCTCGGCCATCAAAAGCCAAGACCGTATCATTCTCGTCGCAACCGACAAGTTTGACCCCAACGAAGGAGAGAAATCCAGCGCTATTATCCCCGGTAACAATGGCTGGGAGGCACCTAAGGCTGGCGATGAGGTAGTCGTCGGTGTTGCTTGCTGGAGACTCGAGCCAGATAGCGAACTGAAGGGGCGTTTTCAGAATGACGATGGTAACTAGCCCCTGCTGCACATGTTGCTACTTATCATATACCTGACTTCTTCTTCAGCTCCCTACCCCGAACTGCCGACGAACCCCATGAGAGACATGGAGAAGGCCCACTGCGACAAACTGGGCGAACACCTTGAGAAAGCAGAAGATCATTTGCGCAATCTATCTGAGATGGAGATGATTGTTGTGCATCCCGCGTATTGGGGGCGCGGTCACGGCACCCTTCTCACTCGATGGGGCATGGATTTCGCCAAGTCAGAGAAGGTTTCTCAAGGCGTCATTGCCGCAAAGATGGGCAAGAAACTCTACAACTCATTGGGATACGCGAGTCTCTTCGATATACACATTGATGGCGACGATATTGTGCCCCAGGGCGTCGAGCTGGCGGTCATGCAATACTCGCCTTCCAAAGAGCCGTTGACGCTTTGACTTGTTCAGCATGTCGACTCTGCAAATACTGCTGCTTCGGGACTTCTGAATCGCCGGCTCAACCTCGACTAACAGTTGCTTACTGACCTTTCCTCAAGCTTGTTTCTTGGGCATGTGACACTCTCAGCTTGACTGATCAGTCAGCAGAGGATGTGCTGGACCGGCCAGTCTTCAACCCCTAACCGGCGAAAATCTAGGGTCAACCGGCCAAGTTGCGCATACCAACCGGACTTTCCAGGAACCCCAACCGGCCAGAATGGGATCCAAAATAAAATAAAAGTGTAATGAGTTAGGGCGCTTCTATCTAACCTTTCGAAGAGCGTTGCATTGATGCAAAACACTACGCAACTATTTCATATAGGCACATTTCCATCAACCAATATGATCGATCCCCGCTCCCAAACACAGCCGCGCTGTGAGGTAAGTGGTCTCTAGCACCTCATCGAAGATTCATCTAACAGTAATGAAGAAACACTCCAACCAACAACAGCGATTTGAGAAGCCAGACACCCACAAGTTCGAGACCGGTTTCGATGCAGCACCACCCAGCTCCAAAAAAGAATTCGCTCAAGTTGAAGACACGAAGAGAAAGGCGAATGGGAAGGCCATGCGGAAATTAGTGCGTCGGTTGATTGTACTTGGACGGATCAGTCTCGTCATCGTCGACATCACATTAGAAATTCTATTAATAGTTTCAACTTAGACTGGCACGTCAAGATTATGTATGCCAAGGTTAAAATAGCGATTAAGTTTGTAAACAAAACAAATACGTATTGGGATACGCGTTCAACTTGTCAATCTGGCCCGTCTTAGCAATCTTGTCTGTCACTCCCTATTCATTGACGCAAATGCAAGCCAAAAATCTCTATCAACGCAGCTTGTTCAATTATGCTGACACGTTGTTGCGCTGTCGACTGAACGGATCGGGCGCGGTAGATGCATCCATTCAGCCAGGGTGTGCAGTGTCTGCTCTTCAGCCGGAACATCCCAAGCCTTAGCAGGTTTGATGCTGCGCAGCGAAGAAGCCACCGGCCAGCTGTCTTGATCACGAAGCCAGAGGCGAAGCACATGGCGGATTTCGCCAGAGCCTACATCATCTAAGAATGCGTCTCTAGCATGCATGATCGAGAAGTTGTTGACTAGCAGGATGTCCCCAGCCTGAGAGTCAAGTTCAAAGCTGTGCTTCTACGCAACGTTGCTCAGGATCTTGAGGGCAGCCTCTTGGGAAGCAGACAGGGGGGTGCATCTGGGTTTCTGGGGTATTGGGGGTGCCCAGCGAGATAGGCTTTAGCATAGTTGATCTGCAGCTTGCCGTCGGCTTGGCCAATAAGTTGTCTGCGTGGCAGGACAATGTTAGGTTCGGAGAGTTCCTCTTTGTTCGGAATCTCCCAGTACCAGTCGGACGCAAGCTCTTTGATGACCTCTGGGGACTCCTCAATGAGAGTATTGTAGATGCGCCAAAAGCTTGACAAAGTGCTGGCTGCCACCAGAGTTGGGCTTGTTCTCCATGAACAGTGCAAGAATTGCACCTGCATCTGCGTCGGTGTGGAAGTCCTATAGCGAACCAAAGGGTTAGCGAAATAGTCAAGGTTTCTAATCTGAAGGAACGTCTCACCATTGCTACGGGTAACTCAGGCGGGCGCAAGTTGACGCCAGAAGCAATATCTTGTCTTTCGTGTCGAATGTGATCTACACTACTGTTTTAGAAACAGGGTCTTGTTGTGTTGGAGGCTTCCATTACATACCGACGAACCAATTCCGCTGCGTGGCGACATTGGCACAGATGCCCGTAAAGATGAGAATGTGTTCTTCATCATTGTAGGAGGTAGGGTCAATTCCGCGAATGACTTGAAACCCACGACCGTTGTTCAAGGTATCTTGGACGCTTCGAAGCTTCGTAACGAGATCCTCAGGGAGGGGGAAGGTCGACCGATCGACGGAGCCTCGCTGAAGACCAAGACCTAGAAAGAATAGCAGTTAGCATCTGACTTCGGATTTTCAAGGGAGGAGACTGACTCTTGAAATGGGCGACGGCATTCTCTATTCCCAAGAGGTCATTTTGAGTCAGCGTGAGAGTGTATTCCTCAGGCTTTTGGTCAAAGTCTGACCCCTCCCAGGCCATCGGCCCTGTCAACTGCTTTGGAAGCCCGGTAGGAAACCCCATAATGTCTTTCGTCTTCTGTCTTAACGAAATGAGTTGGATTTGGATTCAACAAAGAAGGGTTCCCAGCTTCTTCAAGTATTGATTCTCGACACTCCGAGAAGGCGGGGGTTTCGAGCCTCATGTGCCGCTATCCGACCTTCGACACCGAAGGTTACCTCCGCTTCAGTCAGCTGAACAATCTTCGTATCACCAATCATCGAGTGCACAATGATACCAGTCACTCGCCGACTGGCTATGTGTGTGGGTACTGATCATAAAAGGGGTTCACAGGTTCGCCTTGATTTCAACCAAGCCAATGGGCACCTTATGTCAAGATCTCCGTATCTCGAAAGTACAATTCTTTAGTCAGCTGCTTTGAGGGATATATATTCTCTCAAATCACAGGCAAGGTGTTCCCGCGCCAAGATTGGGGCCTCGGAGGGTCCGAATCACACAAACACAATTCCCAATTCTGGAAGTAATGAGGACACCATCAAGCGCTGAACGCAACTCTTACCATGTAGAGTATACCGAACGGGCCAGGCTATTCTAGGAAAAGCTCAGAGATTCATACCAAAGCATGCATTGAAGTATTCTCGAAGTCCCTAAGACCAGATAGCTCTACCTCTGGGATTTGTTAGCAAGACAACCTTTGGGGCAATTATAAACCATAGCAAACCATGACGAACCTCTCTCGCGCACTAAGTTTGCCGTGTTTTGGATATACCTTATAGCCTCGGCGTCCAAAAGTGCATATCCCTCGCCTTCCAATTTGAATGACGGCGAAAATGGAAGGGTTGCCTTCATGATGCAACGGTAGTGATACAGCAGGTTCTTTGTCGAGGTCCTCCATAGATCGAGCATGTAGCTGGTGACTGGTGAGGCCTGGGCAAATATATTTGCTCCCTGTTCTTGGTTTCAGTAGATACACTGAGGATTGATATACGGATACTCACGTTCTCAGCCAAATCGGCCCCTCGAAGGTAGCTGCATTGCTTCAAGTATACCTGCTCAATAGAGAATAGCAGCACAAAAACTGTTAGATAAATCTCGTACCACCGAGAGTGCCTCTCTTTGGAGAAGATAATGTTCTTCAATCCGCGTGAAACAGCTTTCATCAGAGTTTTCATATGGTGAATGCAGAGCGTATCTAGTTGGAAGTCTAAAAACGAAGGAATAGGGTATCTGCCATGAATAGGGGCTCTCATGTCCTTAAGAAGCGGAACATCTAGCGTTTCACCACCAACTATGATGGGAGTATCAAAGTTGATATAGACGCAGGCCAAAATTTGGAGTGCCTTCTGAAGAATGGGGCTCTGATACTGGAATTAATAAGGGTTCACAAAGCTGTATTTGACCAGGGTTCTTACTGCACTGACAGATGCAAGGCGCTTAGACCTTGGCAATAAATATCTTCCTTTGACGTCGCGATGGCTTCTTCAATTGCAAAGCTTGTGATATCTTTGATGTAACCTTCGAGCGCTTCTCTAGTCTTGTTTGCCTCGATATTAATCTAAGTATCTCTTAGTTTCAGATCTATAACTAGCCAGATTTCATACGGCTTACGCATGCGAAAGGCGGTGACGGAGTTACGATGATTTCTCCAGCTGGCCCTGCGAAATGTTCAAACAGAACGTCAGTTGGTTTCGGGATAAATCGACGGCAGGTGAGTTTCAATTTCGGAAGCAAGGCGACGTCGACATCATTGAACAAGTAGGTGACCGAGGCGGTACGCGTATGATGTGGCTCTACGGACCAATCCGGTTTCTGGAATGTCGACTCGGTTTGACCAAATCGAGCATTCCCGGTCCGAAAGGGGATGACTTCGGTGAGGTCGAGTCTTTGGCACGGCTGCCTGAAGAGCTTAATTTTCATGGCAACCTCCATGCATCGACCACATGGAGATTGGAGATCGCACTGTTCAAAATTCAGTATCTTGATCGAGACCAAACAAGAGGCTTGTGTTAATAATACAAACCTTCTCCTTATAGATTCTGCACCTCAAACACGCTTTCGCGTATCTGACTTTTCTCGTTTGCTCGCGTGTCAGTGAGTCACCTTCTGCACGCTTGCGTTTGGCCGGCTGTCGATTCTGAGTTTCTACTGGGGCCTGCTCAGAAGACACGGGGGGCAGACACCAGGGAATCCATTCCTGGGTATCCCCAGTCGGAAGGGATAGGTAAGTCTGACGGCCGATAGTATCCAGAGGAAGGTCAGCGGGTACAGATGTATGGCCACTAGGTTCTTCTTCCGTGCTCGCCAATAAGTCTAACCACTCATTGTCATCTTGAGTCTCTGGCGTAGGATCATTCTGGGACAAAGCGTTGAGGGATTCAAGGTCTGAGCTTGTTCTATCGCCATTTCCTTCGTCAAAAAGGTATCCTGTGCTTGTCGCGAAAGGACGAGTTGCAAAATTCGGCAGATTACTCTCAGATCCCGAGCGGGACGGTGTCCAGAAGACGGTAGAGGATGAGGAGGATGTCAGCCCCCCTGGCCACTGCTGAAGTCTACCGGAGCTCGTCGAGGATAAGGGTGCTGCAATGCTGACGGAGAGTTCGGAGCTCGAGCGATGAACCAAGTTTGGCGGGGAGTAAGGAAGACTGCTTTCCCTGCCGTGACTAGCAGATCTCTCCACTGCCACAGAGTCAGGGACTTGCACTGAGGAGTCGAGTTGGCCATGACCGGAATTCGTATCTTCCTCTGATTGAAGGTGATCGGGGAAATTGAAGTTGTCGATGTTGAACGCGTATTCTTCGCTCAACGGGTCAAAGGAGTAATCGATGTCACTCTCATCCAACGTTGTTAGAGGGCTGGTGTCGTTGGCCATGATTGCGTGAGGTTGTAACTAACAGCAAGTAGCTTGACGGGACCTCCAGACGGGGCGGACGGGGCCAAGCGGGTCAAGGAAAAAATGACCGCTCCACACCACCTTCCTCCAACACACCCTCCAGAACAACACAACCGCATTCCAATACAGCCTCTGGCTGAACAGCGCACGCCCCACAGGGCAGCATAAAGTACTCCGTACTAAACATGATATTATGCAACCGCCGTCTGTAACAGTAGACTAGCACTCAATTCGTACAATGTGTGAGATTTAGTTTTCTACTCTTCATGGTATCGGGATATCGAAATCCAAAACTGCAGGGGCTAGTCACTATCATCATTCTGAAAACGCCCCTTTAGCTCACTACCTAGCTCAAATCTCCAGTAAGTAATACTAATAATTACCTTATTATTAGCCTTAAATACCTCTTAGCTATTATTATTAGGGATAATAATACTAGATTTCTCTCCTTTATTAGGGTTAAACTTATTAGTTGCGATAAGAATGATATAGTCCGGGCTTTTAATGACTGAGGAGAACTGGGCTACTGGGCGCTGGCTATGATGGAGTAATTGTTATCTCGGTTTGGTTATGTCTGGACCTGGTGAGTTTCCCCGTGTTGAGTCAAATTAAGTCGCAGGCTCCACCCCTTCTGGACCATCGTCGCTTTGCCTTCATGAAGTCTCTCTCCTGCAGTGTCGTCGTTCAGTGAGCGACATATCCGGAGACAGCGCCAGTCTTAAAATGCAGCGCGCGTGGCAACAGGGTCAGTCAGAGATTGCGAAGACCCACCCCCCCCTCCTCCAATGGTGCTCTAGTATCCAAGGCGCCTGGAAAAGCTACAATCATCTTTATTCCCTCGCAACCAGTTCTCTTATATACACAAAGATATCTTATCTGTCAATATATAAATAAGGAGTTAAAAGAGAGAGAATAGCTCTAACCTATTTACTAACTAATTCTTTAATATTTAGAATTATAAAGAAAAGCAGTTTAATCTAACAAAATTAACGCTATTTCTAATATCTAGTTTTAGTTACTTACTGCTGTTATTATAAGCCGCTTATAATATCTTAGCTATCCAGCGAGCCGTAGAGGTAGTTAAATGCTACTATAAGGGCCTTAAGTTAAGAGGTAGCAGCAGTAAGGGCGCAGAGGTAGAAGATCTAATAACTCGCCCTAAAGATATTATATTTACCCAGATATTATTATTCAGGCACCCGAAATGCAAAGATAACGCAGCTGAAGATATAGAAGAAGCCCTGTATAAAGAACCAGTATAAACCTATTATTTTCTTGAGTATCCCAAAGCTATAGAGATAGATGCCATAAAGGATAGGGATCGGCAAGAAGAGCCCTAGGCTGATAAAAGTCATAGCTCTCAAAGGCCGCCACGCCAGAGTGTGGAAGGTTAGGTTCAGAGCGACGATGGTACAGACAGCACATAGCGAGGATCTTTTAAGCATGCGTAGTCAGTCACCTTCTCGTGATTTTACGGGGTTGCAGAGATAAACGGCCGGCTTACCATGGCCCAATACACATGTAAGAGTGTTTCGTTTTATAGCTCGTCAAGAAGGGCATGGAGATAGGGGAGAAGGTCATCAGGGACAGCAAGCAGACCATAGACGCTGTCATCAGAGCATTGCAACCCGACCCATATATGGCCATATGGGCGTCATTCATGTTACAGATCGCGATAGAGAAGCGCAATAATGAGGAGAGCTGGTCAGCTCTGCGGGAGGCCAGCGCGTCTGGATTCGAGGCTTTGACGAACCTGCTTCTTTCTAGCCGGGTTCTGGCATAGATATCCTACGCCCCTCGACCCATGACAGAAACCGAGCTTCAACACGCTCTGGTCATAAGGGAAGGGATATATACCGTCTATACCGATAATGACAAGCCCATTAATTAGATAGTTAAAATCTGCATTGGCTTCATCGTTTAGGACGTCAAATCAATCCATATATCTTTCATTCAACTGGGACTTATATCGTCTCCTCCAGCCGAGGAAGACCTCAATAAGCTGGCACTAAGCATACTGCATAACCCAGACAGACTGCAGAGCCTGATACAGATCTTATATATCCCTAACTTCCGCAGCAATAGGTATTCACAGCAGTTCCCTAAAAACTTTATGCCTCTCCATATTACTGCACACTTTAGTATCCTCAGCCTTACTAGAAAGGCCCTTAGCACTAGGAAGAGCCATACAGACATCAATTTACAGAATAGCTACAAAAAGACAGCACTCCACATAGCTGCCAGGAAGGGCTATAGCAAGATAGTAAGGCTGCTTATAAATAAGAACGCCAATATCGAAGTTGCTATAGATAACGGAGAGACGCCACTTTTAAGTACTGCAGCCCTCAGTAAGACGGCAGATATTAAGGTAATAGAGATTTTGATCGAACTTAAGGCTGACGTAATAGCGCAGAACAAGCCAGGCGGCACGGGACTGCACTGGGCATCTCTAATGGGTCGAGCTAATATAGTAGAGATACTGCTGCAGAACAGTGCAGACTTCGCAGCCATTGCTGAGGCTGAAAAGACTACTAATATTATCATCATAAATGTGAATAAACTTGAGTAACTAAAAAAATCTTTGATTATGTGGGTCAAGGTCCTTCTCGATGGTCTTCTCGTCGCCGTTGACCTGCATGCCCTTATAGCCTGTACCCGCGTACCCGATCATGACTGTTTGGGAGTGAAATATTTTTTAGGTTTTCTTCAATGGCACTTTTAAGTGCGATTAATGCTTCAAGCCAGCCTGGACTCCTCTGAGAGTAAGCATTAGGATCATCCCCTTCTCCTTCAAAATTCATAATCCTGCCTTTACCAAAACTTGGATGGGAGACCATTTGATCTCTTGTGTCACGACCCAAAGCGTCATAAAGGGGAGGCCCCTGCGAAGGAGCTGCAATGATACAGGCTTATATATATACCATTTCAAGAAATCAGGTATATAGGGAGAGGCAGCCCTCCAGCCAAGGATAGAGGGCCAGAGATTAATACAGTCTTTATATAATACCTAGCTGCGACCTCCTGGCGAAGTCGTTGCGAGCCACAAGACAGCGCCCAGTGGCCCAGTTCTCCTCGATCATCAAAAGCCCAGACCATATCGTTCTCGTCGCAAAGATCCCCATCCTAGTTTCCGGAAGCTAACTAGACAGTGTGTCCGGGCTGGAAGGGAGTCACGTGGGTATCCCTTTATCTTGTAATTAGTCATCAAATTGCGTAGCTATAAGAGCTCCTACTAGGCTCTCAGAGAAGAGGAACCAACAACTATTCCCCCACGAATTTGTTCACTCATTTTCAGCCCGATTTGGGCATTGCATTTACTGATCATTTGATCAACTGGATTATGGCTCACATTTGAGTCCCTTAGATTTAAAACGCTGAATTGAAAGGCGTAGCATTTACAGGATTTACAGCATTTATCAGGGAACCCCTTTTGTGAGACGGGCTGTTGTCTCTGTGGTTGTGTGTGTATGTGCGATCCTCGAACCCCGACTCAACAGTCGCTGTAGAGTATCCTATGCAGAGGAAAGTCCGGGCTCCTGAGGGCGTGGTGTGCCAAGAGAATTTAAGTTTTCAGTTTATGGGCTCTGGGTTGAAGACATGATAAAATCTTAGTGCTACCGTCTTATTACTGTGATAGTCTTGTGCGCACTTCAAGTTCGACGGCGCTAATATGGCGGTGCTGCTCAAGCAGAACCGGCATTCTCTCCTCCAGTTTCCCTCTCCCTCCTAAAAGAATTTAGGCTTTAAGGGCACATTTTTACCTCTAAATAATTCCATATATACTTACTATCTAAAGATGAAGATATTGGCATTAGGCCTCGCCCTCTCCCAAGTGAGGACAGGCCAAGCGCAAACTGTATTAATATTACGATTGACGTCTTGCGCAATCGACTCCAATAGCTGATCATGACCGACTATCATGACTTTAATACTTGTATACTTGTCAATTTAAGTTGAAGATTGGTCGAGTAACTTCAGGACGGAGAGCGAGCATCGTAGACTCGACACATACCTCGTGCATCAATGTATATTCTCAGACGGTCTTGAGTTCTCCAGAAGTTGCAAATATATTGTACTCGACCACATCTACCATCACCTGAGGAGTACATCCTGGTATACCAAACGTTCCGCAAACTCTCCATACATCGCCCCATGTACATAGGCCTCTCCAACATGTACCATCTCTCCGTCACCAATCTCCCTCATTACAAATGGCGTTTGCAGTCCTGGCACAATCCACACACTATCCCCTACTTTTACCGAAGCTGGCACTGAAGCGAGCAGATTGTTCTCCGTTCTCGCGAGACATCGGCCGTACATTAGGTCCTTCACCGCCCCAGAGAAAATATTCGATCTGAGATGCAGTGTGTCTTTTTCGCATGATGGAAAACGCTTCGACGTCGAGATGCGAATTGCCTCCCAGAGCTCTTCGGAAGAGCTGTCGGGGTCTGCTGTTAGAAGCCCGTCCAAGTAGTTGATGCCTTCGCGTAGTTCGTCCAGGGGAAGCAAAATGCTCTTGGGATCAACCTCGTGTATACGTTCAATGCAATCCATGAAACTGGTGACAGAGGAGAAGAAATCAGAGTCAGCAGAGTATAAAATGGACCACATGGTGAAGAAAATGACAAAGGCGTCTTCCATGTTAGAAGGAACCGAGATTTCCATCTCGGTTTGGTCAGCGATCATCGTCCGCCAGAGAATCTCCGTCCAACCTTGATCAATGCTGCTGCCGTAGGGCTTCCCAGCCATGCCCAATACAAACTGCAACCAAGCATTCATAAGAGTCACGTCAGAGATCAGCTGCTCCGTCTCTAAAGTCATGGCCGTAATGGTAGTTAACTTAGCCGCACTGAACCACAGTCTTTGAGGTATGCTCAAATCAGGGCGTTGCCTAGGCAGATCCCCCGAAGGCTGCCAGCTAGACGTGATCTGTTCAGGAAAGCGTGCAGGCTTCTGGGGCACTCTCCAATCGATAGCCCATGACGGTCTTTTGTCGATATCCCTAAAGGAATAGGGTCGCACGTGGTCCAAGATCCCCAAGTCTCCGTCATGTTCTATCATCATTCTGGTTGTGCTCTCAATGACTTCATCCATAGACTTGGACATGTCTGGCTGAACAAGTAGATCTCTGGAATTTTGGTTCATGGCTGCAGCTAAAAGGTTGAGGACGCCGTAAACAGTGTCTGTGGGCTCTTTGGCTTGCAATTCGAGCGTATAGCACATGATTTCCGAAGGAGCGACGGCTTCAGGAGATGTCACAATCTTCTGGAGGTATTCGATAGTCCCAAAGAATTCCGAAGGGACCTCAAACCGCCCTTCTCTGAGACCGAGATCGCCTCCCATGAACCAATGGATTGCGCTGGAGATTCTTAGGGACATGGCTGAGAGCGTCTGGGGCCAGATTGCCCTGTTTCCGCAGACGAGGACAAGCTCTTGGGCAAAGACTGCCTCCTGCAAGACCCAGACACGATGAAACCAGCTGTGCTTCTGTTTTTAGTCCTGAAGGCTAGGGTAGAAAGACGTGGGTGCGGCTCACTGACCTGCGTGCCATGAAACCCGCGAGACTTTCCATATCCGCTTTCAAGGGGAGCTCGACTCCCCAGATGGCGCTGTACTCCTCACTTTCCGGGACCAGAAACTGGAGTTGGTCCCACGTCTCCTCAGGGATCTTTCCAAGGTCTTCGAGCGCTTTAAAGGCTCGATGTGATAATGGCAGCTCGACACCTAACCACGCAATGACCTTGGTCGCTATTTTATATAGATCTCCCATGATCAAGATCTGGGCTGTTCGCTCCAGATAGTCTTTCTGGTTAATGCATATAGCGTCGACCCAGAAATACCGGGACTCCATCAGAGGATATTCCGCGTTCCATAGTTGATGGAGGGCAAGGTCGAGATTGTGACCTGGCTCAATGACCAGGGCCTTGCCGTCAACTTTAAAAATGTGCTCTTGCGCATATTCTTTCTCCCAGTAAGCTTTGTCTTTGGTTGAGTCATCCTCATCTTCAAGGCGAGGTAATTGAAACGGATTGCCCCAAGTATATGAGAGTGCATGAAAAGGCGGTGCTTCGTCGAGCTCAAATTCCGCCAGGGAGCACGAGTACCCGTAGCTGTGATCTTCATGGAAGACTATTAATCGAATTGAACGATCTGTGGACAGCGGCGTGTAGACATAAGGATCAAGACCTTGATGAGACGAGGCCTTCTCGCTGGAAACAGGATGCAGCCTGCTTCGGTCTTGTGGCGGCTGATTCTCTTGAAATGGAATCTTCCTGACGGGTACAGACATGCTGGGATTTCTAAGATTGATACGTGCAATCCTTAGTCGTAAGTCGTGATGAGGTGTAGGGAGTTTCGCGATCCGGTTCGACGGATCATTGGTAAATGGTGAAGCTCATCAGGTGCATTTCAAGGAGCACCTGGAATCAAGGGGGGGAAGTGGAAGAGGCATCCTAGGGTCAAAGTCCAGGTGGTTGTAGAACTGTAAAACCCCCTGTTTCAAATGCAGGCAGACTTGCACAGCCCCCGACAATTGATTCGTCTCGCCCAGTGCTGCGAGTTGGGGGCCAAAGGGCTCAGCCACAACTTCAGCCTAAAGATCGCCATCAGCGATCGTCTTATCACCTCGACTCTTATTTCATATGAGACGAAAAGAGATCTCACATCAGAGAGTGTATCTGTGTTTTGTCATTATCCTGCTCTTCTCCCGAGAAAAATGAGGCTCCTCAACACCAAGACGTTACAGTTGAAGGAGTTTTATGAGAAAATCCCTCCGTATGCGGTCCTCTCACACACCTGGGGGGCCTCCGACGATGAGGTAACCTTCCAAGAGATTTGCAACCTCAACGCCAAGATCAGGGCCAAACCTGGTTTCAAGAAGATCGAGGAGTGCGCAGCCCAGGCTCGTCGCGACGAACTCCCTTACTGCTGGGTCGACACCTGCTGCATCGACAAAACCAGCAGTGCAGAGCTTTCGGAAGCCATCAATTCCATGTTCCGATGGTACGCAAACTCGACTGTGTGCTACATCTATCTCGCCGACGTCAAGCGACCATCCAGGAAAGAAGAGCTCTGGGACCTCTTCGAGGGTTCCCGCTGGTTCTCCCGGGGATGGACCCTACAAGAGTTGATTGCGCCCCGAGAGCGGATATTCTTTGACAAGAGCTGGAGAGTCATCGGTTATTTACCTGAACGGGAGAAAAACCTGGCCCTTCCCGTGAACGGGTTCTATCGCGGCCCTCAACTGGTTCCTGGGATACAGCCCGATTCGGACGCGGATGATGGAGAGCCAGGGCACTTCAAAGGCCTAGTCGGCATGATGAGTATTATCACCGGTATCTCGGAGGGCGTTTTACAGACCGGTCGGTTTCAGAACTATCCGACCTGCACCAAGATGTCGTGGGCATCTCAACGGAAGACAACTCGTACCGAGGACATGGCTTACTGCTTGATGGGCATCTTTGACGTTAACATGCCCTTGTTGTATGGCGAGGGAGACAAGGCGTTCATCCGACTGCAGGAGGAGATTCTCAAGAAGAGAACCGACCACTCCATCTTTGCCTGGAGGGGTCTTCCTGACCAGAAGCTCCCGTTCTTCTACGGACTCCTCGCGCCCTCTCCACGAAACTTTTACTCAAGGCCGGACTATACTATTGTACCCCAGATACGGGAATCTCAAGAGATGGTGAACAACGAGCTACGCATGGAGCTCACTCTCTTTAGTCACAAGGATCTATCCTTGAACCAAGACAACGAATACCTCGCCCTCCTCGGCATCAAACTAGATGGTACCCATAGGACGTGTATCAGTCTGCGAGAGCTCAACTCCAATGGGCAATACGCGCGGATTGACCCCAACGAGCCTATAGACAACCTCCACACGCGATGGAAGCCCAACACGAAGAAGGTAAAAATGGTCAGTGTCAAGCAAAACATCAACGATATACCTGCCGATCCGGACTTAGTCCGTCTCAGCCGTGTCGTCTTCCGCAACGATCTCACGCCAGACCTCACTGTCACCATCCACAGTATTAAATCCCACCCACAGATGGACGAAGACAAGCTCGTGCTGCCGTGGAAACGGAACACTGACATGGATGTCCGCATCTGCTTCAACCTAGGGCATCCAGGGCTCGGGCGAGGCATTGAGGTTGGCTGGCAGACCTGGTCGGAGCAGGAGTCAAACGGCGTCTTCACGCGCTTCTGTAAGCTTCAAGAGAAAGACAAGTGCACCTGGGATGATGGTGAGCAGTGGACACAAGCCATTATTGTTGAGCAGCCTAGCAAGCGGCAACAACCCAGTGACCATCGGCCGGTCTGGGGTGGCCCAACCGGCTTCATAGAGAGGGGAATTCGGCCTCTTGTAGACTTCACGATGATCCAAGGGGAATTGGTGGCGGAGGTCAGTCTGGACTCGTATACCAAGTTTGGATATATATGACTTGCGCCTAAGATTACTTCATATGAATCTACTGCAACGCCATTACTCACACCAGGTCGAAAACACACAGAACAGCTTCCTGAATCATGATGCTCTTTTACAAATCATTTACAACGGTATACAAAACCCAACCCCGCAGCCCATCCGCTCCTCTCGCTCGAATCGCAAGCAACACAGCGCCAAAGAGAACGTCTTTCATCCATCCATTCCCGAAGTCTGTTTCCCTCAAATTCCAAGCACCGAGGGCCAAAACAAACGTGCTTCACGCCCAGAACGCCTGCTCTCCCATGTGAATTCCCCCCGCTCGCAGCCCTGACGCGCCTTTCCTTTCACTTCATGTTTCATTCTGTAAGACAGACAAAGGAAAGAAAACTAAAGAAGGACGAAGAATAATGAAGAGAAGAAAAATTGCGGTTGGGCAAGGTCGTGCAGACCAGGACTGCAATGTTGCCGGTGGGTGTAATGCAATATGCGCGGTGGTGGTATCTCTCAAGTCAAGTCTATGATGGGCATCATCTCATCTGGCCGGTTCTCCTTGTCCACATCCCCCCTCAGAGCCATTATCTGCTGGCCTAGCCGTGAGGTGCTCTACACCCGCGCGATGCGGCGGCGGACCAAAAAGGGGCTCGGCATCTCATCTCGCTCAGGATCCCAGACAGCGACAGGTTCATCGCCACTGGATCTGCGCTCGCCAGCGATGCGGTCCCTAAACGCCCGCTTTGGAGATACATTCTCGCTGATCATCACGGCGCTCAGGGGCCGACCGCCAGCACGCGCCTGCTGTAGCTCAACCAGAGTGCGGCCCTTGATGTTGTTCTTGGCTGCCACCTTGCTGAGGATCTCGCTGTTGCCGTCCTTCTTGTTCTGCGAGGGGTTTCGTGTCAAACCACACGAAGAGCTGTCGGCCTGGAGATTCGCCGCGGACGGAATCTTGCTGAGCCGTCGGTTAGGGGATCGAGGGCCCATGTCAGGCTGGACGGATACTGCCTTGGACACGAGGCCTGGGTTCGAGGCCTGAGGCTTAAGTCGGTTGAGCGGACACGACTTCTGAGACGTAAGAACCGGTCGTGACTTAGACGTGAACGGGTTCTTGGACGACTTGATGTTGCGTGTCGGCGAGGGGATGATATCGTCCTCGTCTGAGTCGGTCAGAGAAGGCTCGCGTGGGAGCTCCCATCGCGGAATCTCTCCATTGGCATTAGCAGCAAAGATGTTTCCGCTGTGAGTAGGAGCCTTGGTGTTGCCATTGCGTCGCGGAGACAACGACAGAGAGGCGATAGCAATAGGACTGGGTGACGCCATCTCGATGTCCATAGGCGTACCAGCATTTCCAACGAACATGGTCTGGGCACGACCGAAAGGCGTGCGTGCGGTCTTCTTGACTTCCTTCGAGCTATCGGGGCTGTCGATGGAGTAATCGGTAAGGTCTGTTGTCGAGGGAAACTCGTCTCCGCTAGCACCAACTGAAGAGTGCGGATAGTCCGACTTGTTGAGAGACGACTTATAATCGTCTTGGCTCTGTCTCCGGGGCGACGCAAAAGAAACTGCTTTCTTTGACAGCTCGGCCTGGACTCGAATCTGGACCTCCTCCTCGAATCGTCTTTGCAGGATCTCGATTTCGGCGCTTGAGAGACGATCAATCTCAAGTCGCGCCTTGACTTCCCATTCTCTCCGCAGCGAGGCATCCAGCTCGTCCCGGATCAGCGTCTTCTCGTGGTCCAGCTTCGAGAGACGCTCCTCAATCGCCTTTTCTCGCTTAATGATAGCCTCTTCTCGGAGCTTGACCTTCTTGTTCATGTCAAACACTTCCTTCTCCTTTCTCATCAGTCTCACTACCGGCAGGTTAAGCAAGTCTGCTGTGTTGGGTCTCCGGTCGGGGTTGACCTTGAGACAGTCCTTGATAACGCCGTTGAGCTCTGAGGAGTAGATTTCGGGCAGAGGCGCGAATTTGCCCTCCTTGATCTTCTGGACGAGCTGGAAGTGCGTCTTTGCGTTGAAGGGGGGCTCGCGTGTGCAGAGTTCGTAGATTATGCAGCCCAGAGACCAAATGTCTGACTTTAGTGTGTACTTCTCGGCAGCGCAAATCTCAGGCGACATGTAGAAAGGTGTGCCGACATAGGTGGAAGCGAAATCGTGGGACTTGATCATCTTGGACAGGCCAAAGTCGCCCAGCTTGACAGAGTTGTCTTCGCCCAGGAACACTGCTATGGGTTAATTTCTTGCGCTCCTCGGTGTCATTCAAGGTTGTTGCTCACCATTCTCTGGCTTCAGGTCTCGGTGCAGAATCGTCATCGTTCCAACTGGCACCTTGGGAACTCCAGCCACCGTCCCCCTCGTCAAGCCGAGCACATTGGCACCGACCTCTGGTGGATCGGTTCCGTAGTGGCATCGGTATAGCGCAGCAACCAACTGGCTAAAGATACTCCAGACGAAGCTCTCCTCGGCATATTGTCCCTTGTGCGACAGATCCTTGATCACACGGCCCAGATCGCCGTTGCCGCAATATTCCATATACAAGTGTAAGTCCTGGCTGACTTTGAGGTGTTCGCGGTGGTAGTATGCGACGATGTTGGGGTGGCGGAGGTGCGAGAGGATCTGGAACTCGGCGTGCAGTTGTTCACGCTCCTTCTGGGACATGCGAAGATACGAGATCTCTTTGCGGCACATGATGAAGCCGTCAACCTTGCGGCGAACTTTGCGGATGACGCCGAAGGAGCCATGGCCTGCAGAGAAACGGGTCGTTAGGAAGCCGAGCGACAATTATGTTAATCAGAGAGTAGATTCAAGCCATACCGATCTTCTCCAGCGTATCGTACTTGTCCTCGGAAGACATGTTGAAGGTGATTCACAACCGAGGGCAAAGGACAGGCAGGCTCAGGGACCCATGCAGTAGGTTTTCGATTTCGCTTCACAATCAAATGTTCCTTCTCGCTCGAAACAAAAAAGCCCAAGGCTAGTAAAAGAAGAAACAAGAACAAAGTGCAAATACCCTGCTGTTGTTAGTAGCAACTTGTCGGTAGGTGGTGAGGAAGTTGTAGGAGAGGAAGAGTCAACGGCCTGACACTGACGAGGTTTATTGATCCATGGGGAGACAAGTCGAGGTAGCGTGAAAGAAGAGCCGCTCCGGTTGTCGTGCACGCCTCTCCACTGGGCGCCTCCGTCTCGTCTGAGCCCAGAAACCAGGGTCGTGATTGGAAAGTAAATAGATAGCGTCGCTACCATAGCAACGGGGCTGCAAGAGGACTAGCGCCGCCTGTGAGACAGTTGAGCCGGAGAAGAACCGGCGAGATATGCGCTTATCGATAAGGAGCTGCTTCACCGCTGACGTCGTGGCTGGCTTCGGCTTTTGACGGAGGTAAAAGTAAGTGAGACTGTCTCATTGGCCCGTGAATCCACTGGAGATTTGGCGATAGTGCCTTGAAAGATGCTTTGATAATCACGGATATGGAGTTATTAGGGGCCTAAATAATGCTAAACTCGATGGATTCTTACACCTAGACCTCAACTCTCAATCCAGTTCCATATTCACTTATTGTTCCGTTCTCTCGGGGTGGCGACCCCTCTGTTTCATTTGTTTGCTTTCTGTCATTTCGTAGATCTTCCCTACCCTATCGCGGCATCGAAATTCCCCCGCCATGGTCCTCCGCAAGGATGAGCTCGAGGGCAAACTCGGCGAGGAAGCCCTCCTCATCAAGAGCGGTGTCTTGCGAGACGAGAATCCGCTTGATGATAGTCCCGAGTTTCATGAGTTTCTCATGGCCTGTCGGCATGGCGATTTGCGGACTTGCCAGGAGCTCATTAGCCAGGGCGTCAACATTAACGGCAAGGACCGGTTCGATTATACGCCATTGATCATCGTAAGTCTTGACTTACGAACGATTATAGAAAAGAGACTCATGATGATCCATAGGCAAGTTTATGTGGACATTACTCTCTTGTCGAGCTGCTATTAGAATCTGGTACGTCAAGCCTACACTTATCGTCGAGTGGCGATAGCTTCATAGGATGAGCACGACCAACAATTCTCAGGCGCCCTCGCCGAACGCAACACCTTCCAAGGCGAGCGATGCATCTATAACGCCCTTAACGACCGCATCCGAAATCTTCTCTTGCAGTATGACTTCTCGAAGTCATCAGATCCTTACGTCTATTGGTCCACGCACATATCGACGCTGCTCGGCCGCACCACACCCAACACGGCAGACATTAGCCTACAGGCCGGCTCGCACAGTTTTCATCTGCACAAATTCCTCCTGTCATCTCGCTCGCCCTACTTTCGCAAGAAGCTCGCTGCAGCCCCTGAGACGAGCACATGGAAACTCGCGCCCACCATCCCTGTTGAGGCTTTCCAGGTCGTGTTACGGTACCTATATCTCGGTGATGTACCCAAAGATCTGGCGCCTGCTGGGAGTGATGTCTCTGAAGAGGACGTAATTAAGGGCTTGGATAAGATCAGCAAGCAGCTTGAAGTCGAGCAGCTCTGGGAAGCTATCATGGCGGGCAACAACCGGCGCTTGGCGAGGCAGCGGTATGAGGATGAGGTTGCGAGGGCACTGAAGCAACTCGAGGAGTTCTTCCGGACGAATGTCCTCGGCCATAAGATGGTTGTTGATACAGATCGCGTCAAGGACGTTAAATGGAAGCAGAACAACGCTATATTTGCCGATGTCCTCCTCCGCGCCGATGAGGAATTACCCCTTTCGGAGTCAGATTCACCAACAGAAACTACTCTTCCCGCCGAGGCCCCTAGTATCCCAATCGGCCCTGCTGCTTCTCCTCCCGAACCTAGAGTCACTGGCAAGTCGGTTCTCTACCCCGTCCACAAGGCCATGCTCATCCGCAGCCCCTATTTCGAGAAGATGTTCTCGCTCGACTTCATCGAATCCCAACCAGCACCACACCTCCGCATCATCACCGTCGACTGCCCGCCCCCCGTTCTCGAGATCATCCTCACCTTCCTATACACCGAGAATGCCGCCTGCCCACTGGACCATGCGCTGGACCTGCTCTACGCCGCCGACATGCTCTTCCTCGACCAGCTCAAGAGCAAGGCCGCCGTCGCCATCAGCGCGCTCGGCAGCGCCACCGCCAACGCCCTTGTCGACCGCACACACCAGGACTCCGACGAGCCGCAGATGGAGCCCATCAACATCTACGACGTCATCCACGCAGCCTGGGACCTGCGCGTCCAGCGCCTCGAAGAGTTCGCTGCGCGCTACCTGGCCTACCGTCTTGAGGACTACATCGACGAGCCTGAGTTCCAGGAACTCATCGCCGAGAGTGCGCGCCGCCTGCGGACCCGTGAGGAGACGGACACCATCGAGTTGCTTGACGATATTCGGTATTACCTGAGCGACCGCTTCCGGCTGCGATTTGAGGACGCAGGGCTGGAGGAGATGATGGATGAGGAGGGCGAGATTGATGCCGAGCTGGCTGCTGCGCTGGCAGATAAGGCTGGTCTCTCGGAAGAGACGAATGGGGTGAAGGAGAGTAATGGAGAGATGAAGGTTGTAGGTACCGTACGGACCTTGGACGGCGAGGTGGTGGAAGATGAGTTTGAGTCGGATGCCATCAACTACCAGGTTCTGTTAGGAAAGATTGATGCCATGCTGGAGAGACTTAAGCTAGATGCTTAGAAACTGTCATGCGTTTCAAGTCGAGGGTATATACAAGCACTGGGCTGCCGTAGGTAGACTATGCGGAGTTTGTCTATGGTGGTCTAGATTCATAGCCGATATTGAAGACAAAATGAGAAATGAGAAATGATACATCTGGCAACTTTGTATCGTCAATCAAGGAAGAAATGAAACATGGCAAATATCATCATGACTTTTATTTTGTTTAATTTTCTACTGCTTTATAGGTATTCGTACAAAGGCCACACGAAGGATATCATACGTACTCTACGCAAAATCATCAACCCCCCCCTCTCGACAACTACCGCACACTCAATATTCCACAATCTTGAGCTGGCTCTGGACTTTCTCGGGTAGATCCTCCGCCTTGACCAGCCCCATCAGGACACAGTCGCCCCAGAAGAACAAGGCACGGTCATGCGCATAGTTGAGGTAGTCGAATTCGTCCTCGGCCAGGTCCTCCTCCTTGGGCGAGTTCTCATCCAGACCGGGTATCTTGGCCTGCACGATGCCCCAGGCAATCCATTGTGCGCTGTTGGCCGGCCGCCAGAGACGCGTCTCGTCGAGAAGCTCCTTGACACGCAGATCGCTCTCCTCCTCTCGGGCTCGCTCAGCAGCAGACCATCCGCCTGGCGGAGCTCGCGCATCCAGCATGAAGTCTGCGATAGAGCTCGTGCTGGTAGTCATGGGGTTAGCCGCCGGGGTCGAGTTTCCGGTAGAGACTCCGCTATCAGAGGGCGTGAGGCGGGGAGTGGTTGATGATCCTGCCGGGAACTTGGGGCGGTGGTTGACGTAGGCCTTGATGAAGCGGCGCTGCTCTTCGATGGTCGGATATCGACGCGTGGTGCAGGCGTAGGGGATCACGGGGTCGTGATAGTTGTAAGTCCACTCGGTGAAGTGGTTGGCAAACTCCACGCCGCGGGTGTTGGCACCGGCATACTCGAAGTCGATGACAACTAGCTGCTTATGCTGGTTGGCAGGCTGGAGTAGAGGAGACTTCTCATCGTCAGGACGGATTCGGAGAATATTTCCATATTGCGTCTGCAAGACTTGTTAGCATCTCAGCACATTTCAAATCTGCATCGAGTTTACTTACATCACTGTGCGCAAACACAAGTTGTGAGTTGAGATCATCCCTGCCCTTGTAGAAGCTTTCCAAGTGAGCGCGGTACTTGTGGACCATCTCCTTGAACTGCGGCCAGGGGGTCCCGCACACGTAGCCATTCGCCTTCCAAGCATGGACGACGGAATCCATCTTGATCTCGCCGGTCGACTCCTCCAATTGCTTGTCAAGATATGTGGCGATGCGGCCCACGTTCTCCAGCCATTGGTCCCAGTTCTTCCAGACTCCCGCTCCAGCTTCTCGCTCATGAGGAAGGAGATCGATACCGTCGTGCAGCTCCCGCATACGCTTAGCAATCTGCTTCATGACGTCGGGCTCACGCAGATCGCCAGGCGTCAACGTGATAGCGTTGAAGAATTGCTCAAAGCGACCGTTCTGGAAGGTGCCCAGCATTCGCGGTCCGATCTTCTTACGGCCCAGCCGCTGAAGAACCTGAAGCTCATTCTCTCGATCGATGAGGTGCTCGACTTGGGGACCATATACACGGAGGAGAAGCTTCTGCGGTTTACGCTTCGTCTCATCCTCGGGGAGATCGACCGGAGGAGACACAACGTAGACGGCGTTGGTGAGGGCACCGCTGAGACGTTCAACTGAGATGCTGTCGCCGCTGCCTAGAGGAACACGTCTCCATCCTTTCAATCGTAGAGTGTGGGCGATGCGGATAATTTCATTCTTGAAGATCAACCAGGCATCATGTTCCTTTTCGGTCTTGCCGCTGCCAACCGACACGGCGTCGCTTACGGTGGCATTCCCTCCAGTGTAGCTCATCGTCTTGGAGTTGTCCAACCAAGCATCGCAGCTTGGGACGACAACATCTCCATCCACGTAGTCGGTGTCGCTGGACACGGCCCTCTGCAGCGATGATCGAGAGGGGACCTTGCGATGCCGAGGTCGATGAAGCTTCGGGCTGAAGTGAGGGATGCCATTGAGTCCGAGGTGGGCAAGGGATTCCTCCAGGATATGCTGGAGTCTATCGAAAGAGACATCGCTGGATTGTGAGTCGATGGACTCAGCTCGGGGGCGGGCAGCAGGTGGTTCGCCTTCTTGATCCTTGGGTGGCGACTTGGACTTGCGACGACGACTGGGAATCTTCTTCCTTTGGGAAGCCTTTCTCCGTTCATGGTCGAGCCAGTCTCCGACCTGAGCCAGCAACTTTTCACTGTAGTACTGGCGACGCTGTCCATGATGAGACCCAGATGACGAGGCTTGGGCAGGGTCTTCGGGGACAGGGCGCGCCGACGAGTCGCTCAAGGAGGATCGAGACGAGCCGTTGGGGAGTTGAGGAGAGGCGGCATGTCTGCCACTCATGCGCCGCCCGAGACCAGCGGGAAACTGCTTCACGGGCTGGCTGTCATCGTCGATGAGCAATGTCTCTGACTCGTAAGTCTCGGACTCTGGCTCTGCGATCTGGACGGCTACATCCATATGAGCTTTTTCATAATCATCAATGACGACAGGATTGCTATCAAGGGACTGCGAGAGAGAGACGAGAGAGCATCTTGACTTGGACAAGCGGTCTTAATACCTGGCAGGGCAGTGACAGACAAGACTAAGAGTTGGAGGGGGGGAGGGGGGGCAGCTTTATCAGAGCAGTCAAGATTTAGGAGACACTCACTTGAGAGCGGCTGACACGCGACTATTATCTCTTCCCGTCCGCTTCAAGAGCCCCCGAGTCCAACCACGCCCGAGAACAGCGCGACCCCGCTCTTCAGCCATCTCATCCCGTCTGGAACCAGACCAGACAGAGACAAGAGACGGAGTACGGGGTACGTCTCTATCGGGAGGAGGGGGGAGGGACGGACGGGGGGTCTAAGGGTGAGCCAGGATAGAGATAGCAGAATAATAGTGCGTCGGTCGACCGAACAGACTCCCCTCACCACTTGCAATGAGACGCGACCCGAACGGGACACTAGTTCCGGTTCAATCACGAGATATTGTGTGTTCTCTCTCGTCGCGTGCCCTATCCGGGGGTGCAATACTGTGTAGGCGCAGACATACCTTTGAGAGAGCCGCTGGCCGAGGCAGACCGCTCAGGGTCGTCATCGCCGCTCTTCAGGGCTGAGCGAAGGGGCTGAAGCGCACGGGGGGACGGATGCTGGGCCGGATGAGGCAGGCCGCTGGAGGGCTCAACAGCAGAACTCGCGCTGTTGCGGCCGCTGCCCGCGGCGTTGGTGTTGCTGCTGCTGGGACCAGCAGAAGAAGACATGGCGGCGCGGGTGTAAGTACAGACGGCCCGGAGTGTCGGCAGGGAGGGGTGTTTTTTCTCGTCTATGTGGCTTGGCGAGCCATACACGCAGCAGAGCAGTGTCGAAGGAGGCAAAAAGCGGTGCAGTGGCAGGGAATAGGATGCAGGGCCTGCGGTGCCTATGGATGCGAAAATGTTGATGAGAGGCAGCCCTGAACAGCCTAGAAGCCTGAGAACGTGGGAGTGGGTTTGGGCTTATCGCGCGCCGCACAGGGCCTAGCACATGTGATACGATAATGGCTGGGCTGGCTCTCGGGCGGTTAGCAGAGGAAGTCGGTGAAAGCGTAGTGTACCCGAAGGCACCTTCCCGTTTCCAATTCCCAACAAACTTGGCTGAATCTGAATCACCCGGGCGGCAAAGCCAGTACGTAAGGCAATCCTGTTTTTGCCCTGGCCGCCGCATCGCCAACTTACATCCCTCTCATTCCCCCAAGCATTCCCCGAATCCCCTCACCGAGGCCTGTCAGTCGCCACAGCTATGATGTAACCCCCCTCCAAACCCCCCTGAGGCCCGCGAACCCTTAGGCGGTCCCCCCACTGGAGCTCAGCGTGGCTAGCGGGCGCTAGACCCTCTAGCCGTCCGCCATAGCAGCGAGCCCCAGCCCTCGGTCGCGCTTTGGGTAATGGCTCACATGGCCGCGCTCACCGATAGCGAAAACCAGGCCTCACCGCTGCGAATCTCTTATGCAATGCTTTCCGTGATTCGCAGCGCCAACAAGCTGAGAAAATCCTTCCTCGGGCCGTGCCGGTCATTTGAATTGGCCGCGGGAATTGCCAGCTGTTTTCTCACGGTTGGTATCAGACGGCGTGCTCCGTGCGTGCGCCCCGGCTGAGACATGGATCAATGGACTCGAAGCTCACAGACCTCACACCATATCACCAAGTCCATGTCTCATTGACGAATTACAGGACGGCTCCTCTAGCTGCTGTATGACCATCAAATGCCGTCTCTATGGCCCCCATTCGGTGCACTGTAACGACCTTCCACATAAGACCTCGCCATCCCGTCCCCCCCGGAACCGCCTCTCCGCTTGCCCCTATCTCTCACAGCCTTGCCTCACCGGCCTCCCGCTCACTCGGATGCACCCCCCCTGTCTCCCCGGACTTCAGCTGGAGCTCGGGCAGCTTGATGTATCCCTTCGTGTGCGCCAGAGCCGACAGCAGCCACTCTCGCGACGCCTTCAGGCCTTCGTTGTTCAGCGCCCACACCACCGCGTCCACCACGTCGTCGACAATCACGGCCGGCCGGTGCCGTGGCTCCCGCTGTGCCGCCGTTTGACGCCAGACGCCCGTCCGCACGAGGATCGGGATCCACTGCGTGCCGTCGTCCGCCTCGAAGTCGTTGGCCCCGCGAATGTCGCTCTCTGGGTTGTCTCCGATCATGTAAACGCGCTTCAGGGGGTGGCAGGTTGCCGTGTCGTGGGCAGGCTCGTCACCCCGCGCACATGCCATATCGTGATAGTAGCGGAGCAGCCGCTCATGTGCGTATTTGTAGGTATGACGAGACGGCTTTCCCAACGCCTCGTATTGTAGTTGCTTGCCGTGGGTGGCTGTCGACCACACCCCCTCCAGAGCTGCCATGAACGCCCCAGTTCCAAAGCGATTCACCGGGTAGTTCGTCTTCCACAGAAGGTCCATATTGGAGATCCAGATACCTGGCTGTCCGTCCTGTTGCCAGCCATCGTTGGGCAACGACTTGTCTCCATTCTTGTGAGAAATCGTCCCCATGTATCCTTGGTGAGAGACCAGCAGGTCGTACACCATCTGAATATCGACAGACCAATCGCGCGGGTCGTTCCAGATGAAAATTTGGTCAATCTTCAACGCATCCTCCGGGAGCTTCTCCGTATAGGGATCACCGAGAAAGATCCTCTTCCCGTCTGGAAGAGGGACGTGCTTGTCGTGAAGCCCACTCTTACCGAGTTCAAATGGGTAGACATCTGGACAGGCAGCCAGTATGTCGCCTGGGGTGACGACGCGCTTGAAACCGTAACTAAAGAGGTCAGTCAGAGTAAAGGAAAATCCAATGTCATAGGTACTCACTCGAGGGCCAGTTGCCGAGCCTGTTCGGGATGCGATCCGGTGATGAAAATGGTGCCTTCGTTCTTCAGCGAATCGCTCCATGCACTCATGGGTGTATGAGACAGAATCATCCTGTCCCGGATTACATCTTCATGCTCAGGTATCTTAAGCCTTTGTTGCAGAGTTTGTGCTTTCTTGTTCTCCGACACGCCTCCACCGTTGGTCAGGAATACGTATCGAATCCCGTTGCTCCTGATCATCTTGATCACCTTCTCGGCCCCTTCCACGCGGTTCCGGCCCTGATACAGGACGCCATCAATGCTAGAACCCCATTAGCATCCATATTATCAGAAAATCGGAACGAAGCTTGAGGCTTAAGCTGCAGTTCCATTGAAAAGTAAGTGGGAAAGGTGGGTGACGGAGACATACTCAAAGGCAAAGGCAAACTCCGAAAACAGCTTCCTTGACGCTTCACTTGGATCATGGAGGCTCTTCGGGTCAATTCCCGACAATTGACCAAGCGATCCCTTCGGCTTGGACCTTAGAGAAGAGGAGATCTGAAATGATCTAGAGCTCGGATAGAGTAGAGACCTGGGAGTGCAACTGCTTGCTAGAGCTATGGGAGACACGGAGTGACGAGGCCGGACGGGCCAACAGCGTGCGGCGTGTCGGCACTGACCGACCACGCACGAGCGCCTCATCGGTATGGTTGAAGAACAGAGAAACTGAACGAGGAAATACAAAGCTAAGCGATTGAGTGAAAATGTATCGTTGCTGGTGGTCGTGTCACAGTCAATAAAGCTCCAGTTGTTGGAAGTCAAGAGCTATGCTGAGTCAAGAGAGCTATCGCCGATATCGACAACCGCCCCTATCAGTCGGCAAAAACCCGCCAATATCCGACGTCCATGTCTCAACGTGGGTATTAGTCGCAACGGAGGAAACAGCAACCTAAATTTGTCGACGCTCGTCCGACTCACTTGGGATAATTGGTCTCGATGTTTTTAATTGGCTGTATTGGTTTCTTCGTGTTCAAAATTACAATTGATTGAGTGGTTATTACCCTTGTGGCATCTTTCTATCAACAATTTTGGTGGTACAAGTATTTTTACAGATATCACCACAGCTATCCTTCTCTTTTAAATGTCATCCGCTCAGCTAGATTTGCCTGACCAATCCTGCATGTGATCCAGGATGACCTTCGCCGCCTGATCTGGCGAATGCTGTCGACCCAGCGCCTCCACAAAGTCTCCCTCCGGATCCATAAGGTAAAAGTAGATGCTGTGGTCTACCAAGTAATCCTGGCCCGGCTTGACGTTCTGAGGCGTACTGAAATAGACACGGTATTTCTTGCAGAGGGCCTTGATCTGGTCATACGTGCCTGTCAGGCCGATGAACTTCGGATGGAACTCGCCCAGGTATTCTTTCAGAGCAGGGGGGTCGTCGCGCGCGGGATCGCAAGTGATGAAAATGGGGAGCAATGCGTCAGGTGCCTTCGCTTCGACTATATCCAGCATGCGCGCCATCTTGTCGAGCTCTTCGGGGCAAATGTCGGGGCAGCGCGTGAAGCCAAAGTAGACCTGCGCCCGAGCACGTTAGCCAAGCCCATATTCCGGGTTAATTATAGCAATTGAAACACAGAACAAGCTTCCGGTCTTCTCAAACTCACCAGAGAGTATTTGCCCTTCATCATTTCGCTCGAGAAGGGTTTCCCGTTCTGGTCAATCAACTCGAACGACCCTCCAACCTTTGGCCGACCAACGCCCTTCGCCGCCTCGGCAATTCGCTTCCTCTGCATGCGGCCCTTCTCAAACTCGAAATACCATACGAGCCCGCCGCAAGTCGCAACGAACAGGAGTCCGGCCCTCCACGAGAACGGCTGTGCGCATTTGTCAGCACCACACTCCAAGACCAGCGCTGGCCGTCTTCTCAATATCATACCCCATTGCTATACCGGGCCTTCGCTTGCTCGACCGTCTTAAACTTGGTCCGTCGCTGGGTGATCGGCTGCCTCGACTGAATGGCGGATTGGGGAATCGTAGGTCGGAGCTGCTTTGGCTGCAGCGCACTGCCAGAGATGCAGCGCTGGCATTGCCGCAAGGGCAGTTGCTTCGAGAGCATGCCCTGGAGCGGCCTCGACGTCGCGATTGCCTTCGACATGTCGGGCTAGGTCGAATGTCCGTATGTTGCCGGCGCAATGACAAGACAGGAATCTGCTGTTGTAAATCGACAATCTTTCGATCCAATATGGAAGAGTTCCCCAAAAAGTCCCCGGCCGGTGTTTTGCCGACCAGGTTCGTCATGCGCGACAAGCCACACTGTGGCGCTAAGTCACTTAGAGAGGAATCCAACCTCTCAGTCAAACGTGGAAGCCTCATCGACCTGAATGCAACTCTCTGGTCAAATCCTCAACAACTTTTATTTCGTTTCTCTCTTATCTAACTAATGTGTTTCGCAAGGCGTTCTGGGTTATAAAAATATTGGTTCCTGCTGGGGAAGTGCTCAGTAATCCGTCGCGATAGGCCAGGAACGCGTCGAAAGCCGGCCCCTGACAGAGGCTGCTTTCACCATTCAGATCCAACAATGGAGCAAACACCACCCACAATGGAAACAATGGCGAGCAGTGAGCAACCCCGCTTTGAGCTCATTGAAGAGCCGCGGATAGAGGAATCAAAACCTGATGTCGCCTCCCGTCTATCATCCGATCCTGCGCCTCCACCTCCATCTTCCAAGTCTCCCTCCCGTTCATCGCCTATTCCATCGACGGAAACACCAAACATGGCAGTTCATCATTCCGCAGCATCCAAAAAGAAGGGCACGGCTGCGACTGTGAAACGGGCGCCAAAAAGACCCAAGAATGGTCCTGGGAAAATGGCTAAGAAGCCTAAATCTGATCAAGCTGCCAACGCCTCTGCCGAAGAAGCGGCATCTGATGAGGAGGATGAGGAGTCCGACCACGGGCCGTATTGCATCTGCCGCGGGCCAGACGACCATAGGTGGATGATTTGTTGCGAAAACTGCGAGGACTGGTTCCACGGAGAGTGCATCAAGCTCAGCAAAGAGATCGGAGAGTCGCTCATTGAGAAGTTCATCTGCCCGAACTGCACCAACGCAAACCTCTTCACGTTATACAGAAAGACGTGCGCGCTCGGCGGATGCAAGAAAGCGGCGCGTCTCAGGCAACCAGAACCGAGCGTCTTCTGCTCAAATGAGCATGCTCAGACGTGGTGGGAGCGCATGGTGTCAAGACTGCCCAAATCATCAGCCAAAGGTCCTTTCAGTGATCAACTGGGCCAAGAGGAGTTCATGGCCTTATTATCAAGCGGACTGTCAGGAGTAGACGAGAAAGGGCTTTGGAAATTAGCGAGGGAGCCGTTCTCCAACGAGCCTGCAGATGCAGCAAACGGGGATTCCATGGGTCAGTGAAGCCCCCTTTTGCAACTTTGTTTCTTATTTACTGACTTAGTTATAGATGTCGATGAGAAGGCCCCTCGAGGCCTGTCAGCAGAGGAAAAAGAATTCCTCGAGGGCACAGAGAATGCCCGCTTCCACCTCGCAGAGGAAACCCTCCTCTGCCATAAAATGCTGGACCTTATTGAATTCGCCCAAACTCGCCGTCGCGCCGCCATCACCGCTGGTCGTATTGGTGAGGACATATGTGGCTACGACCAGCGCCTCGATACAGTCCTCGCTCGCGACGCCTTCGCTGCTTACACCAAGACACCGGAGGGCGAGGCCGTCTTCAAGACATCCAAGCTCAGCGATCCCCTAGGTGAAGGCGACGAGGTCCGCGGCATGTGTGAGCGAAAGCGGTGTAAAGTGCATAGCGGATGGTATAAGATGCTTGGGCTAGGTATTAAACATCAGATCCGAGAGATGGCCGGTCAGGCGGCTGAGGTTGCTGCCGAGGAGAAGGTGGTGAGAGAGGCTGCGGGAGAACGATGGCGAAGGAAGAGGGCGGAAAAGAACTGGGTAGAGGTCCTGGATGGGTAACTTGGGCAAAAATCAGAGGCGTTATGGATGGCGAGGTTGCTAAATATTCTTATCTTATAGCTGGGTGCTATAAACTTGGGAATGGAGATGTATATCAATATGACAGTTTTGCGTCTGCGGCGTTACTTCACTTGGAGAGACGGACTTACGAAGTGGTACCCTATAGTGATAATTCCAGTTTCCCTTCACTTACTTTCCGGGTCAAAAATCCCACTCTACATGTTGAAATGGATAGTTGGCATATTTCTGTTGATCCTTACGAATTTCTCGTTAATTCTCTTGTTGAGTTCACTTGAGTGGGCAGAAATTGCCAATCTGACATTCATCTAGTGTCGAGTCTCTGATCTGATTGCAGCACGATATGTTAGGGACTTACGCCACGCACCAGGGATGTTCAACCATTTCAGTATTTATGCAGGCACAGACCTCTTGGGGTTCCATCAGTATATAAGGCACGTTTACGAGGATAACTAAAGGCCGGAGCAGATCTCGGACATCGCAAGTCAAATTGCTAGAAGGATTTAATCTCACTTCGGGATCGTCAGTGGGCTGAAATACGCTTGTCCTCGCGCGTCAGCGCTACTCCAGCCCTGCCCCATTCAGACAGTGTATTAGGAAGTTGATCTTGGATGCAGAGTTGAGCGAGGTGATTGAAATCGAGCAAGTGAGAAGATGCAGACACAAAGTTGCAGCCCGTGGCGTTGCTAATGTGTCGTCTAATACGGAACTATCAGCCGCCGCACCCAAGATTCCAGATGCTGACCACCAAACTGCTCGACCTTCTTCTTCCGCGCTTGACCGCGCTTCTCCCCCGGGCCGAGATATGCATGGATCCTGGCAATGCCTTGTTTTCTCTGCCTTGTGGGCTGTGGCGGAGACCGGGGGGTGGGAAGACGATCCGCTGCAGAGGGTCCTCGGAGACATTTGAAGGGGGGTTGATTGGCGGAGTAGACGTCTCATCTTGAAAGATTGAGGATCGGTGCATGTGCTTCGCGATGATGCGAGCGATGAGACTCGAGCTCAAATGCTCTGAGATTGAGACGCCTCATGTACGAAGGCTTTCAGCTGAGCTGTGAGAAGGAATGTCAAACAAGAGGTGCTTGACAAGTGGCGGTTCGTGATCCAGGAACGTCTCAGATCAACACCAAGCCCGCCATCGCCACGGCCCGTCACAGTTCTAAACTCGCGCCAAAGGAGACAACTGCTTCGCCCCCCCTCAAGCGAAGCCCCTACGGCACAGCACATGCTATCCCTGTTGCGGCAACGATGGTCGTCGCAGAGGGCACAGCCAGCGTTGCAGCGCCAGCGATCCTCGGACTTGTAAGGATGAGGGTGGGTGAATCTCGCATTACCTCTGGTGATCTAAATGAGCCAATGGGTCCTCGTTCCCCCGGGGCCAGTGTCCTCCAGCGAGTCCTAAGCTTTTGGTGATCCTTCTCTTGCATCTCTTCGTTTCTTTGTGTGCTCTTTTTTGAGGCCGATTGATACCCAGACGATACCCATTTTTGGTGTTGAGGCGCCTGGTGGACGAGAAGAGCTCGTCACCTTGATATCTTACCTTCAACTTGACCGATGCCTATATCGAATCGCGGCTCGACCGAACAACAACCTTAATCGAAATCCGCACGAGACCCTTTCCACTCCGTCGCATCACATCGCCATCATGAGCAGCAGCATCTCGATCCTGGGGCCCTTTCCCACGGCCTTCACCTCGGTTCCAGGAAAATGCACTGCCGTCAGCAGCGACAGCATCGTGGCCATCGACATGGCTTCGACATGTCTCCCGAGCGACTTCGAGCCTGGTCGAACGAACTACTACTCGCCTGGCACGGCCTGCCCGTCGGGATACTCGGCCATCAGCCGCTGCACCAGCACCTCGGGCGAAGAGACGACCATCACCTGCTGCCCAACTCGGCCTGCCCTGGGATTGCAAATGCACTGCGTGACAGACGCGAACGCGCTGAGCTCGGTTTGGACGGACATGGAGTGCACGTGGAGCGCGGGCTCCGAATCGACGGTCGTGTTAGTGACGAGCTTGAGCGGTACCGTTCCCATCACATCGGCGGTGACCATGACGGGGGGCGATGGCATCAATGCCTATGGTTTGAAGATGATATACCAGTCCAGCGATCTGTCCAGTACTGCAACATCAACGGGCACGACTTCAACGGGTACCAGCAGCAGCACGGGCTCTGCTACGTCCAGCCCCGATAGCTCATCCAGCGGCCTCTCCACGGGTGCCAAAGCCGCCATTGGCGTGGTGATTCCTTGTGTGGTCGTTGCGGTTCTCCTGGGCGTCTTCTTCTGGTACCGGCGACGCAAGCAGCGCAGCAGCACGGCCGCGAACACAGGTGGTTATCATGATGAACCCAAGGAACTCCCTCCAAACGCTGCGCCCAGCGAGCTATACGGCAGTCATCAAGCACCGCCGTCCGAACTTGCTGCCCCAGCCGTTGTATCGGAGCTGCCTGCAGAGGTGCCTCATAATACCTCGAGTGTAGGAGGAGGAACTGGATCTGTGAGCATGTCATCGCCTGCATTTAGTCACGCGGATACGAGCTCGCCCGAGATGAGGTACCCAACACCACACTCATGATGTGGGCATCTGAGAACGGACTGGTGGTTGGCGAGGAGAGAGGAGGGTAATCGAGACGGGCCTTTTTGGCGGTACATTATGCGCGGCGTTGAAGGCAGACTTTGGCTTAGGCACATAGCAAAATGTCCATTTATTCTTCTTTCAAGCTGAAAACGAAGGCACACGATGTTGAATTGAGGTGCCTCCGTGAAGCAAGTGTTGAAGCTGAAAAGAGTCACCTTAGTAAGGCTGGCTTACATTCCTTCCCGTTTGCAGCTCCAGCCACAGCTGAAGCCACTGTCCCGCAGTTGTGTCACCACCCCGCAATTCAAAATCTTTCCCAAAAAAGTTGCTCCCCTCCATCGCTTATCAAGCAAGCAAGCAAGAAGACGACCAGGGCATTCTTTTTGCCTCCCCAACCTGCGACAGCTCTTGTTGCTGCTCACATAAATAGCATTACCTGGGAACTCGTACTGGGCTTTTGCACTATCATCGACACAGTCACCAAGCCCACCAAGCCGGAATCGCATCATGTCTTCCTCCAACGACCCCCGCGATCATGAAAATGATCCCCCCCGCGGAGACGACGATATGGACGAACTCCTCGACGCCGACGATGCCGCCGAAGAAGTCCCTGAGGGCGATGATCTCGCCATGGACTCGGACAACGAAGAACTTACACTCCAAAACGATTCCATAGCCTACTTCGACCTCCCCCAAGACTCTCTCTTCGCCATCGCCCAGCACCCTGTTCACCCGTCGCTCGTCGCGGTGGGAGGCTCTGCAGGCCAGGAAGACGATGCTCCTGGTGCCGGATGGGTTTTCGATACCTCCGCCGCTCAGTCAAGACCGGTGCTTCCCGCAAGCTACGCCAGCGATCCTGCCAGCGCCGAGGCCACCAACACACAGCTAGATGCTCTATGGAACATTGAGGGCCACACAGACTCGATCAACACGCTGACCTGGACGCTGCCCCAGGGCGACATTCTCGTTAGTGGTGGCCTAGACGGTCGAATCCGGGCATGGAAGTCTGAAGCCAAGCCTGGTGTGGTTCCCAAGTTCACGTTCCTCGGCGAGGCCCAGGAAGTTCCTGAGGTCAACTGGATGGCGCCCTGTCCTTCGACCAACAACCCAAACACCATCGCTCTCGGCGCCTCAGACGGCTCTGTCTGGGTCTACACCATCGACCCTTCCGATGCGAGCAACCCGCTCCAGATCGTCCAGTCATACTTCCTCCATACCGGACCTTGTACCGCGGGTGCTTGGACAGCCGACGGCCTTCTTCTCGCGACGATTTCCGAAGACAGCAGCCTCCACGTGTGGGATGTCTGGGGTGAAGCCGCCGCCAAGGGTCTTGTCGGACAGAACGGTCAGACTGCTGTGTCTCTGACTGCCGACGACCAGCGATTCGAAGTCGAGGGCGGCCTGTACTCGATTGCCATCGACCCCAAGGGTGCATTCGTCGCCGTTGGCGGTGCTACTGGTGCTATAAAGATCGTCTCCCTCCCCCGACTCGCCGCGTCACAACAGCCCCAAGCCCGTGGCGGCCGCGCTGGCAAAGCCTCCGCCGACCCGACCACTGGCGGTCAGATCCTCGCCGCCTTGCAGACGCAGTCCGACAGCATCGAGTCTCTCGCCATCTCCGTGGCCTCGGTGGCGCCTCCCACGACGCTCCTGGCCGCCGGCTCTGTCGACGGCTCCATCGTCGTCTATGACACCACCCGACGCTTCGCCGTGCGCCGCCACATCGCCGGTGCCCACGAGGAGCACTCGGTCGTCAAGCTCGAGTTCGTGCGCAACTCGTGGGTGCTGACCAGCTGCGGCATGGATGGTGTCGTGCGGCGCTGGGACCTGCGCGGTGCCGGCGCCACGAACCCCAACGCCGCTGCCACGGCCGCTGAAGCTGGTCTCGTGAAGGAGTGGAAGGGCCATCGGGGCGGCGGTGAGGGTGGTGGTGTGCTAGGCTTTGTTCAGGGGGAGACGGGTGAGAGAGTTGTGACCGCTGGCGATGATGGTGTCTCTCTGGTCTTTGAAGCGTAGGGAGAGGTGATGGTGAATGAAAGCATGTATAAGGCACATCTGGGACTGGTAAAAAGTTGGGATTGGAATTGATAGATGGATGGAGGTTATACTGCTTGAAGAAGATTTGCATTTACGAAGCATGATTTGGGCGAAGAATAGAACAAGGGGAGATACCCTGACATGGCATTGCACCATCTCAAGAGCTTATACCCAAAGTCCCCCTTTCTATCACAATGCTGACGCCTATGCCTTCTCCCATCGATGGACGCCGACCCTATGGATACAAAAATATCCCTAAGCATCGCAAATACTATTATCAACTGCGGCTTCTCTTAGACACATAATTTAGTGATAACTAGTGAATGGAAACTCGAGACCAGAACTCGAAGCTGTCCGGATGAGCTCGAAGATCCTGGACGAATTGGCTTTCAACGAAACATTTGATCCGATGACCAGATTAAGAATCAGTATCAAAAAATGAAAGGCCAATCTGAAGCATAGAAGCCGAACAAAAAGCAAAGTTTACAAGAAAAGTCATAAAGGAATTGCAGATATAAGTAACGCGAACATCTCGTCGTCTTGGTTCTCGTTGCTCGGGCGGGCGATACCCCCCAGTTAAACTCGTTATCGATAAGACGCACTTAAACGCCCGGAGCTTCTCGGCCCGACGTAAACAGGGATTAGGTAAAGCCAGTCCAGCGAATGCCAGTACCAATTTTTTTGAGCCTACCGCTGGAGAGCTGTGATAGCATCATAACTTCAAGCCTTGGACGACTTCCTTCAACCTCGTGTACTTCCCCTTTCCCACAGCCAATCAAAGCCTCAATCAGTCAAGATGTTCGGAGGATGTGCGTACTCTCCATCTTTCAGTTGAATACACCTTACTGACGCTTCGCAGTTGCGCCCCCTCAGCAGTCTCCCGAGGAGATCCGAGCTCTCGAGTCCGAAGCCACCTTCACCGTCCAGCAGGCCATTGCCACCGCCTTCCTGCTGTACCTGTGTACGTCAAAGATACCCCCGCATAGTTGCACTGCTAGGACACCAGACTAATGAGCCTGAAGCCCCCTATGCCATCGAGGCGGTTGGCAAGATCTTCTAGATGCGCACTCGATCCCCAATCTCGTTGCAGCGACACCCAGAGATTCTCGATCCAACTAAATAAGTGATATAATTAATCACCTATGATGGTCTCTATCTCGGCATGGAGAGATGGATTGATTCTCCTTGTACATTACGGACGGAAAGGATAGAAGGAGGTGGACATTATACTGTACTATTATCTGGTTGGGTACCTGTACGGCTCGAACGAAGGCGTTGACAACGACGCTCGCAATATATAAATCATATTCGATCACTTTGGACCCGTACAAGGGAGCTTGAACATTGAACTTCCGTATCAATATGCCCGAATGTCTTGACTGAAGAGTTCAGGGTCTCCTTTCGCATTCATTATAATCTACAACTCCCCTTTCCGAAAAGCACTATGCCAGTTCATTTTTCCCAAATCCACAGTAGTTTCCTGCGTATACCTGTCATCAATCGAACCAGTTCGCGGCTCTTCACCTTCCGCCTCTGCTGCCCTCCCACTCGGTATAGTCTCCCCGTAGAAGCTCGACCTCCCTCTTCAAATGCTGGATCTGCTTCTCGTAATCTTCTAATACCTAGAAGCTTGTTAGAGATTGCATTTTTTTTTGAAGGGCGTGGATAATCTTACCCTCTTCACCTTGCCCTCCGTCTCAGGATCCAGTTCCTCGCCATCGCCGGACTGAGGCTTATCCAGCTCCTTGTTCAGCTGATCCGCGTACCCTCTAAGCACAATCAGTCTGCTCCAGAGCTCTTCCTCACGCGCTCCCACCGCTGGATCCTGCACCTCACGCTCCAACCCCTGCAGTCGACTATTCAAGTCGTCCTCGTCGCCGCTAAGCGCATAGCCGCGGTTGCGCAGCACCTGCACGCGCGCGGCCAGCGCCAGGCATCGCTCGCTGATGGTCGTCTGCCGCCGCCGCGCCGCCACCGCACGCACCTCTGTCTCAAGCTCATGTCGCTGGAGCATTGCATCCAAGCTACCGTTGACCTGATGCAGTCGCGTGTTGAACTCGGAGATGGCGCGCTGCTCGGTCTTGAGCCGGTCCGCTAGGCTGGAGTAGCCGGCGCAGAGCACGGGCATGAAGCCTGGCGCGGGCTTGTTCTGAAGGGCCTCCTCCCATTCGCGGGGGTCCTCGTGTGGTTGCGGCTTGTAGAATGGAATATTGGCTTCGTCGACCTTATTGTAAAAGTAATGCTTGAACACGCAGTTAGGGTTCGCGGGGTCCCATTTCTCCGTCACGAGCTTCATCTGTTCGAGGATCGGTTTCTGGTCTGCAGGCTGGTCAGCACTTCCATTCCAAGAACCATATTGAGTTATAACATACGTGGTGTCTCCTTGCCTGGTTGCCATAGCGAATTCGAGAGCTGAGCTTGCGACTGCGATAGTTGGGGCATAGGTTGGGGTTGCGAGATGAGGGAGGCGCCCATGTTAGAAGCCGCAGGTTGGCTTTGGCCGAAGAGACTGGTCTGGGCCGGAGCGGGCTGTGATTGCCCAAAGGGCGAGGGCTTTGCCGCCTGCGCGAAGAGCGACATGATGGACGCTGGAAATCGAGATGTCGAGAGAATCCGAGATCGGGGTGGGTGGTGGTGGAAGACTTCAGTGCAGCTCGAGCACCAGTGCCGGTTGCCAAGCTCGGGCGCAGAAGAAGCGACGCAAGAGGAGATAGAAGAGCTGTGTTTAGTTCAGCATGACCGAGTTGAGAGTCATGCGCTCCGATGCGGAAGATCAAATGAGCGGCGGATGGCAAGGCTGAGGAAAAGACGAAGCCTTCTTTGTTGATGCCAGCCGCCAAAATTACTGGAGCTACGCGAAATCCACTGAAAGGTGCCTGATGGTACGTACCAAAGCTCAGCGCCAGCCTTGCCCCACCCGTCAGTGCATCAACCAATCATAGCGGACCAATTCCAACATCACTCTCAAATCCTAGCCGGAGCGATACCTCACGCATCTCAGGAATCACCGCAAGCTCGACGACCACTGCGCGAACACCAGCACCATGGCCACCCGACGCCCTCAGTAAGTAGCGAGATCCCGTCTAATAGCTGCAGTCTTCTTTCCGACCCAATCCTCCGCCGCTCCGAGCCCAATTGATCCTCCGCGAGACTCCAGAATATCCGGCTAATGCTGCTACGCCTGCAGGTTCAACCAGCAAGTCCTCATTGACACAACCCCCCTTCCCAGCGATGTCCCCGCCGTGAAGGAGGTCGGCGCCAGCTCGGCGCCGCTGCTGTCGGCGTCATTCTTCATCGGCGCCCGATGCCGCGACTACAACGACGACTTCATGCAGTGCAAGAGCGAGAACCCGGGCCGAGCAGAGTTCGACTGCTTGAAGGAGGGCCGACGAGTCACCCGATGTGCTTCCAGCGTGTAGGCCTTCCCTTTCCTACAAGAATTGCTTCAGAGGCCTGGATTACGGGTTGGAGGGACGAAGTCATGGTGGTTTGCTGACATGATCCGTCACAGCATCAAGGACATCAACACTCACTGCCTCGCCGAGTTCCGCAAACACTGGGAGTGCCTCGAGGACCGGAATCAGCAGCTCTGGCAGTGCCGCCCTGCCGAGTGGAAGCTGAACAAGTGCGTCTTCGACAACATGGTACGCCTCTCCCCTCTCTCGATCCAAAGCGCATCTCTAACCGAGGCCACCCTCCACTGCAGAAGCTCGAGAAGAAGATCCCCGACCAGCCCACCAACGTTACCCCCGTCCACCTGCGACCGAAGCAGATCTTCGCCGATGTCCGCATTGGCCCTGGCGACGGCAAGCCCTTCATCCCCGGGCAGGAGGAGGCGAAGCAATAAGAGGTGGGAGCGTGGTACCGGGAACGAGAGAGGACTAGCTCTGTGTACAAACTACTTTTTTGTCGAATGAAACCGAATCGATTGTGTGGATTACCATTTCTGTTCTGGACCCTTTGCTCGCTTTGCTGGCTCCAAGCATTTTGCGCCGTGTTATTAACTCTGTCAGCTTGGCGTTCATGTTGTATTGCCCCAGGTGGTGGCATTTGTGGTGGCATTTGTGGTGGCATTTGTGGTGGCATTTGTGGTGGCATTTGTGGTGGTGGATGAGGTGGTGATTGGTGGCTGCTCTCAACTGCTGCAACGGGAGCACACGGGCTGATACAGCTGACAAGACAAACAGGCCAGTGTGAAGCACCTTGCCGAGTCGAACAGAACGCCATGTCTCTCACGGGGAATCTGGAGAACCGCCGGTTTGTGGTAGTTCTCCACGAAAAAGAGCCTACATCACTATCACGTCGGTCAATCCTGTCGTGCAGTCCATCATTGTGCCCTCCTAACTGCAGCCAGGTGTTGTGTAGTATGCACAGTCAGCATGACACCTGTCTGAGCCTGCTTCCAGCCTCTCAGACACTCTCCACGATCACCGGGTCATCTTCACGATGGAGCTACACCGGCCTCACGACGGCGAGGCACGTTTCCAACTGCACACAAAACGAAGCGTCGTGAAACATACTCTCCTCCGGGTCCGATATAGGTCGCGGGGTTATGAGACATCACAGCAAGATATATCGGATGTTGGCTGTGACGCCCCCTTGGCACAAACAACTTCTGTCATGCTGACTCTTTGAGGCGTGCAGCTCGCCGATTACAAGTCTGACGGTTTCAAGCCTCTTGAATCGTTCTTGGAGGGTGACGAGCGGGGATTCAGTAAGCGGAGCCGGGAGTTGAGTGTCTGGGGTATATTGGGCATCGGGAACCGGATCGTGATGAGCAACAAGATTGGTCCAGAGCAGGGACTTTCAGCCACGGCGTTTCGGAACCAGCCATAAGAGTGCCGCCATGTCGGCAAAGCGCAACAGGAGGTTCTCGTCCACTCAAACAGAAGGCGCCAGTCCTGTGCTGCACCTTGTCAGAAACATTTGGGTGGTAGCATGCAGCTTAGAGACAAGCTCTGACCGCAAAGAGACATCTGCTAAGTGTAGACGCTAGTCAATGGCGGATAGAGAATCTCAGATAGAGTTATCTCGTGATGGCATTTCATGCCTTGGTGTGTTTGTGATGGATGGTTACGAGCGCAACACACGGAGGGACGAGGTCGGTCCGTCTGACCTCTGACTTGCTGAATCAAAGGATCCAAGTTTGAGGCCTGACAAAACGAGGTCTGGTACGAGGAGATGACGACGCAAACTGGCTCCGAGGCTCGATCGCATACGGGACAGTGAGGGGCTAGCTGTAGCTCCTGTGCAGTTGATGATGCAGTTGTCAAGCAAAACTCACCAGTTCCTGGAAGGTTCAAGCTCTGGATCCTCAACGATCCTCCTTGTCCCTCCGTCACGTTAGCCGCGGGCTGCATAGAGATTACACCCGTAGAAGGCCATAGCCAACGCACCAAGGATGAGGCAGAGGCCAGGCCCTCTTGTCCCTATCATTCAGCTCAAGCCACTATGGTGAGCCACTCGGGAAAGCGAGACGCAGACGGCCCATCTCGTACAACGCTCCCGTCATCGCACAGGTCGGGGAGGACCAAGATTCCTCTTCCCGGGGAATCGCTGCATTCTGGGCCATTGCACTCCAACCCTTGTCATCCTCGGAGCTGAAATGCAGGGAGGCGTGGTTTGAATGCAATGAATGCGTCACGACTTCTGTTCTCTCCCTGCGTGGGTTGCGAGTAGGGTAGGACGTTGCCCTTGTCTCAAGGGAAAAAGCCAAGGGCCGGCCATGTCCGCTAGCCACCCTGCACCAGCACAAAACTCTCGGCGATCAAGGGACTACATGCTTCTTTCTCCCTGGTGCAAGCGTGGCGAAACTTTGTAGGATGTTCGTTTATCTTTGTTTTGTTTCGACTTTGTGCTTCTCCCCAGTGTTCTGTCTGTCTCTTCTGTGGCCGAGAGAAAGAAATACGGGCTTTTGGACGGCGCTTCTGCGCTTCGTGAAACAGGTTGATTGAGGGAGAGCAGTTTTGACGTCAGGGGCCTAACTAGGCGCACCCACGGTGGTGGTGATAGTAACGGCACTAGGCCAGGGGCCGCAGAAGAAAGTCGGCCGGCCTGGATGGTCGCTGTTTCGAAAAGCAAACGGTTTGGTCACGTTTTGAGGTTCTCGAAACCGAGGACCAACCACGGCAGACGGCAACGGGTGGCGTGGGACAACATGAGGCAACGAAAAAGAAACGAGGACGGGAAGCAAGCAGAGGAGTAAGACATACCCGCATCATGGAACAAGCTCTGCAATTGAGGCATCTTGCCGCGGCCGGACTGAGTTGTTGATGCAGTAGCCTCAACGACAACAGGAGCCGGGGGGTTGTGATGTGCGCCTGGGGTATGTGTCAGTGCAGGATGCAAGTGCAGAGGCCCGCCAACGCGGATGAGCAAGCCGTTAGCTGGTTACATGGCGCAGGTAGGAGAGTGCCGAAGAAGTCATTTCGAATGCATGGCTTGCAGACGCGAAGCAGTCTAGGCCAACGTCCGCTCCCAACCCTGCGACAGCGAGTGGTCAGATTCTCGGCTCACAGGCCGTGGTTAGTCAAGAACGCTCAGACTTGACCCAGCGCGGCCGGGGGTCAAACAGGGAAGCATGGAACTAGGATCTGGTGAAATGCGAGAAGGCATGGGAAGGCAATTAATTCCAGGACGCAAGGACACGCGGCGGGCTTCGGGTCGGTCCTGGGTATGAGTCGAGAGGCCTTCCGCGAGACAATAAGCAAGGTGCTGATGCAGTTGAGGATCCTATTCGAATGCTGAACGACGAGGAATCCCCGACTCAATAAACCACCTGCAACCCACTTGACCAGTTTGAGCGTGACATTCGTAGCACCCACGGATTCCACAGATGGCCCGGATTGCAGAAAGTTCGAGTTTGCTAGCATCGGGCAAAACTGTTGTCACTCGACTCATGGCACCATGTGTCAACCCGGGCCGTCGCAACCCTATCCTAGCCAACTCCAGGAGGATACCTAGAGTTCTGACAGCAGAACCAAGGGTTGATATCAAGATTGCAGGTCTCGATTTAAGCATTCTGTATCTGTCAAGCGAGATGACCGCGTCAAATTGGACGGGCTTATGTAGAAATTGACAGAGAAAATCATGGGGTTGAAGGGAGATGGAGGACGATCGGTGGAACCGCCAGAGGTTGGGCGATGGTGCGACGGACTGTCCAGCCTGGGGCGATTGACGAGCGATGCACCTATGCGGGGATACCGGCATTCAATACTGATTAATGCACGCGCTGGCTGCTGAGCGGATTTCGTTCGAAGAGGAAGCTGCCTCTTAGTTGCTTGTCATCTGTCTGAAAGTCCCATGCACGAAGAAGCCGTAGTACAGCTGGCTAGAAGGCGCCTGAGACCACTCGGATCTCGCGTTGGGTGGAGTGTTAGACTAGGTGCTCCGTCGTGCCGCGAGGATGCCTGTTAAGCATGTTTGTTAACGTGAGATGTTGCATTCCAGGCCCGAAGTGGACAAAAGAGGCTTCTGTCGATAGTTGCTGGCTGCGCCGTGACCGAGGAATGGAGGCAGCGCTATGGCAACAAGCCGTGTCCAGAGTTTCTGCTGCTGTGGTACGGCGCAGGCAGTCGGGTGGACGAAGGCGTCCGCTCAGCCCTGCTCACAGAGTTTGTCATATCCGCTGGGCGAGAGACCGCTCATTGGGCCGTGGTGTTGAGGTGGCTGACGGACCTCGACCGCTCCTATACGGCGCACCCGGAACCTAATTGCAGCGGACGGAGGACTGGCGATGTGGCAGCCGGAGCGGAGACGAAAACGGCGCTGCGAGGGATCGGTCCCAGGGTGCCGGGTTGTAGCCCTGCTGGTCGAGCTGTCACTCTCTGACGACGATTGCCTGCAACGAAATTCAATTGGAGGCTCTGCACCTGGGCTGGCGTCGCACCAGGGAGAGACAGATGATGAGGGAGGATGAGATGGGAACGGACAAGCCAATATCGCGCCAGGGTTCCTGAGCAGCGGACAGCGGCCCACTCGCCCACCCGAGGCCTGGAAATTAGGGCAGTTTCAGAAGGAAGCCGCCCCCGCCCAGGGGCCCCGCCGAGGGTGGTTGATCCACACCCCTTCACGAGCTTGTTTGATGGAGAACCTGCTCCGATGCGACGTCAGATTGGCTCGCTGGCCCCCGACCGCCGTCCTCCATCGGCACCAGCTGCAAGGTACGTACCGCCATCTGAGCACCGATGAGATCAGAGCATGGCAGATCAGCTACGGAAGGAAGGGGCTGCTGCCGCTCACACCGACTTGATGCCATGGAACGGGCGAGGAAGGAACGCCCGAGGAATGCGCTTCGCCAAAGGGTCCGCGTTGTTCCAGGCAATCCTCATTGCTTCAAAACCAGGGAAGTTCTACCACGGAAGCTAAGGTCAGGTACGGAGGAGTTTGCCGTGGATTGATGAGATGGAGAACACTAACAAACCCCTTTCAGCGTCAATCACAAGCTATTGACCGCACATTACACACGCAGCACAGCTCGGGTTTCGGTTGGTCGGGCTGACATCCTCAAACACGGTGGCATTTGGCTCATGTCCATCCCCTCCTTGGCAACTTGGCAGCTCCCGTGATGTGTCTCCTGTGGGGACTCGGAGTCGAGACTGCTGAGCTGGACGCACCGGTATGATCAGAGACTCGGTACCTGGTGATCACTGCACACTAACAGTCGATCAGACTTTCGCCGGAGAGACCGCGGAGGGCGTCACTCGGAGGGAGAGCATGCTGTCTGCAGGTCAGCCCTCGCACACGGCGCCTGATTCGAGAGACGCCGGAGCCTGGAACGTACAGAGGGCGTCAGGCGTGGTACGTGGCCGGGCCGTTGCCGATCGGTTGGGGGTCTGAATAAGAACGAGCTGAAAGAGGGCCCTAGTTGGGACGAAAATCGTGGGTTCTGGAGTCGCCGACGTTGCGAGTCGTGAGTGGCTCGTTGGTTTCGGTCCAGGAGGTGTTTGCTCCCAGCAAGGCGGGCGATGAGAGCTAAGGCAAGGTCCCGGCAGACATACACTGCAGCGCTGAATGTAGGGGGCCGATGGCTTCCTTCCGCGACGAGCCACAACCAAAACACCACCAAATTGGCCCAATCCCGCTTCTGTTTGACGTTTGCCGGGGCTGCTGGTAGTCAATTTCAACCTGGTGGCTGTCGTCCTTCGAGGGCTTCATGCACTGGGCCGCCGCGCGCCGGGACAAGGTTGGCACTTGGCGCACTTGGCAGCACGGGTTCTAGATTCGCGTTACCTAGAGGGGGGAGAAGGCCCGGCGCTGGGAATTGGAAGCCTCAATGAGAGTCAGTCAGTCACAGGACAGAAGCGCAGGCTGAGTAACCGGGCGTCGATTCGTTCGATGTTGGGTCGCAAAGCTGCTGTGTCTTCCGACGGGACACTGAGCGAGTTCCATTGCGCTCTGTTAGTGGCCATTGAGTTCACCCCAGGCTCCTGCCCTCCCGCCGCCGAAGCGCCAGGGGCTCTCTGTCCGCGGCTTCACCAGGGGCAGTGGACCGCGTGGCCAATTACGGGGGCTGCTGGCGGCTGTCGAGGTCACCCGCCGAGCCTGTCAGGGGCCGTGTCAGTGCTCCAGTCTTGGCCTACCCGCGCTGGGGCTGCCGGCTCTCAGCGGGTTGGCGGGCCTGGACACGCTTCAGGCACGGGGCTCCAGCTGCTTGCTTGCTGCAACTGCTGCACCGCTTGCTAGGGCGCACCTTCCTGCAAGCACCTGCAGAAGCCCGGCGCGCGTAGACCCACGCCCCCCTACCCCTGCCACGCCCCAAACAAGCCTCATCTCCTCCACCCACGATTATCCCCGCCAGGCGATCCTCCATCCTCTTACACACCCTGACCTCCTTCGTTTCCCCTCTGCGTTCTCTGCCATTCAGTGCCATTCTTTCACCGTCCTGGCGACCCTTTCATCAGCGATCCGCGAACCCGCACACGCCCCCGGCCGCCCGCCAATCATCGGCCCTCCTTCTCGCGGCTCCCCGCTTGCTGTTCGTTCCTTTTAACGTCGTCGCCCGCGCCGGCCCTCGACCATCGTCTTTCTTGATTCACCCTCCTCCGCAGAGTCAAGTCGACCCGAAGACTGGCCCGACCACCTTCTTTTCACCAACCAACTTCTCTTCCACTCCTTTTTTGTGTGTGTCCACGACACCACAGTCCACTCCTTTAAACAAACTCAAACCTCCAGAGCCCACTTGGCGTCCGACCCGAGAGAACCTCAAAAGGCCCTCGACTCCCCCGGCTTTTTCAACATCTCCAACCACTCACCCCGACTTCTCTGCAAGCAGACTGAGTCGTTGGCTTCTCCCCCTTCGGTGCTTTCTTTGTCGCTCCTTTCCTTCTCTTGTCTTGTCAAAGACCCTTCCTTCCTTTGACAGGATCATCCGGCATACCTTCAGCCATCCACGACCTTCAACCACCCGCAAGTCCTTGACGGATCTCGCCTACCAACCAACAGCAGTGCTGCAAACCTCCAGCTGGTTCTGAACCTCCAGACGTACAGATATCTTATCGAAATCAACCTCGTTGCTGAATCCATTCAAGCCCATTGCTCTTCAGAGGTACGTATGCCGTTGGCACAGCCATTGTTGTCGCTTTGGCGTTGCTTTTCACACCCTTCCATTCTTGTTCGCGTGAGCCGGCCCTCGCTTCGGTTCATCGCTGTTTTTTCCCTTTGACCTCCTTCAGTCGTCTTTGATTTGGCCTCCCTCGAACAATAAACGCCACCATCTCTTTCACTGCAGTCGTCCGTTGTTCACGGCAGACAAGCGTCTACCCGACAAAGGCACTAAATCTGCAACAAGGCGTTGCCTTCCCCGGACGAAACCGTTTTCTGCAACGCTTCCGGATGGTTATATTCAAGCGGTTCTCGACCCTTGACATGTCTTGCGCTTGGAATGTCTCACATACTATATTCAACATTCCCCACATCACGAACAACATTCCAACGCTTGTTATCCCAAGCCTCAGCCCCTTCCCGCAAACGGTTTCAAGATAGCTCCCCAATAGCTCTGAATCACTGTCACCTACCTTATTTTAATCGAGCCAACCCTCCTCGATTCTCATTCTTGCACTTGCCAGTTTCACCTCACCACCACACTCATTGACCAACTCATAGTCCTTCATTTTTCCGTCTTTCACATTCGAACCGAAAATGAAGACGTCTCTTGTTCTCACCGGCGCCAGCGCCTTGCTGGCCGCCGCCGCTCCCCTCGAGAAGCGCGTTATGGAGACCGACTGGGTCTACGAGATTGTCACCGTGACCGTCACGGCCGACGACGAGCCCACGAGCGCGGGCATGGTTTTCCTCGAGGCTCCCACGTCCACCAGCAGTGTTAAGAAGACTCATACGCGACGACCTCACGTCCAGCCGGCCCCGGTCGTTGTTACCACCACCGTCCCTCCTGCTGCGGCCACTACTTCCAGTGTGGCCGTTGTCGTCGTTGAGCCTACCACCACTGCTCAGGCCGCTGCCACCACCACTGCCGTTTCGCAATCCACTACGGCTGCCACCACCTCGACCGACACCGATCTCTCTGACTACCAGAGCGCCGTTGTCGACCAGCACAACTACCACCGAACCAACCACTCGGCCCCTGCCCTTGTTTGGGACGCTACTCTCGCCCAGTACGCTCTCAACACCGCCAACACTTGTGTCTTCGCGCACGACATGTGAGTATACTTCACGCGCATTCTCTTGAAACATGTACTGACTCGGTTGATACAGGGACCAGGGCGGTGGTGGCTACGGCCAGAACCTCGCGTCGTGGGGTACCACTGGTGATATGGATGGTCTCAAGAACAAGGCCGCCGCTCAGGGAGTGACCAACCAGTGGTACAACGATGAGATGGAGAACTGGCAGTACTATGGCGATGACAACCCGCCCAGCGGCCTTGACCTCGACTCCTTCGGTCACTTCACCCAAGTCGTCTGGAAGGGCTCTACCAAGGTCGGATGTGCTACTGTCGAGTGCCCTGCTGGCTCTGTTCTGTCGTTCCCTAGCTGGTACACGGTCTGCAACTACAACCCCCCAGGTGAGTCCCCGAAATAACCAAGCACTACTTGGAGCAAGGAATTAACAGTATTCTAGGCAACTACGGTGGCGAGTACGGCACCAACGTCCTCAAGCCTCTCGGCGACCCCATGATTGTCGTCTAAGTAGCCCACTTGGCTCTTCTTCCTTGAGCGGAAGATCGGATGCTTCCTACCTCTAGCACTAGCTGAGCAACGTGGAACCCCGACATCTTGACGGCTTCGTTTTTGGCAGAAGACGGTGGCTGTCATCATTGTGAGGGGAGTGTCCAGGACAACCGCATCGAGGCAACTTCTTCTTTTTTGATTTCGATTCTCATCTGTACGTTATGCCAAATCGTACTTAACGATCTTTTTTCTCGAAAATCATGACCACTTGGTCGTCTTCGCTCTCATGTCTCTTTTTTCTTATCTCCACATGCGCGAGGCGTCTTTTTATGATGATGCATCGAACGGATATGGCGCGTAAGGGACGGTAGGGGGGATGGAAAATGTCCTTTGCTGGTCTTTTCTCATGCACCGCACAACCCGTCGAAAAACTGATACCGACTTTTGGCTCGGAAAAAGGGTGCTGTGCATATTCGCTCGCAGTTTAGCATGGAATAGCATTGGTTCCACCGTATCTTGACGTTTCCGTATCGCGACGCTCTCCCTTGACGTGATCCCATGTGACGATGTTTCTTGGCGACGGGTTGTTGATCAGCCGTTGAAAACGGTTGGCTCGTTGACAGCCACAATATTGAGGCACAGCGTTAGGCTATAGCTGAATGCGGTAGGGTCGTCGAATAACCTTAAGCTGAAGCTACCGCTTGCGGTGTCGGGGTCTTGGTAGATTCCTGTGAGCGAGTCAAGTGAGACATCCCCTTTTGTGATCCACATCGGAACTTGGAGGCCGTTTTCGGTTGCGGTGATGCACTGTTGATGGATAAGATTATTTGACAAGCTTATGGTTAGTCGGTAATAGTCGGCAATGTTGAAGCATGGTTGAAGATGATATCTGCTTGGCGTTGATCATGTGCTGAGGGTTGGCGACGCCTTGGCGGAGTTATATTGCAGCTCTTTCGCAGGCATTCCAGGTCGTTCTTGGCAGCTGTACGAAAACAACTAGGGAATGAGAACACGACAATACGAGGAAGAAGTGCCGAATTTAATAGGGAGCGATAGATGGGTTATTAAGATTCCACGTGGCTGAGTCCTATTTTGCGGTGGCGACGACGAGGCTGTGATGAAACAGAGCCGTCACGGCTCTTGTTTGAAGTACGAAGATCCGGCACTGAATTGCCATAGACGTATGTATCCAGTCACAGAATCTCCTGCCTCTCTTTTGACCGACTGCATTGCTGAAGACGGGTTGACAGTGCTCGAAGACACAGCCATCTTCCGTGATGGAGATGCGGGGAGAGTTTGGTCCGGCCAGCTCGACGAAGCGCCAGAGAACGAATGGAAGAAGTGGCTCTTTCTACGCCTGTGGAAATGAATAAACTAGGCGACCAGTCCACAACGAGAATAGACTTGCCTTGGCTGAATGTCGACACGCGTCTGAGACATGCCCGTCGGATGTGGCTTGGAGGCTGAACGGAAGCAAAACGTGGGCAGGTTGGAACCGTTGGCGATGAATCGCCGTTGATGACGGACGGGAGGGACCGTTGCGAACTCTAAACGCCCGATTATGTAAGAGCCGGGAATCGGGGGACACCAACGTCAGACCGTGAGTGTCTAACTGTGATCATTGGAGATTGTCGCCTGTGCCGCTTAGGTGCTTGACTTATCATGTCTGGCTGCTCGTGCCCTGCGAATCGCGGCCTTACCCCGCCATGGAGCACTCCCGAGCCAAGCCGCCTTCGGGTCGGAGATCTTGGGAGCTGCATCATCTCGCGACCGTCTTATTACCCCTCTTCCTTGACATCTGATAAGTTTGCCGACTCTATAGCAGTCTGTAGGCTGTGCTAAAGGCTTCTAGAGCCGAACTGATTAGCAGAGCTCTTCATTGCGTGCTGTCGGACTGTACCCTTCATATCACTACGACACCCCATCGCGTCTTGCTCTTATCGCACTTGATCGCACTCGATTGTTTTATCTACTTTCGTACAAAGCTAGCACTAACAGCCAGCGTCCCAAACGATTGGGTCTCGAAGCGACGTTGCTCAGAACCTACCTCCTCATATTTATACATGCCCCAATACATGCTTTGAGTCTTGACCTTCATACATCACCTGCTTGGTTTCAACATGGCATCCGCAACTTCATCTCTCCCCCATCCCCTCGCTCCGTTATCTACCGATGAGTTCGTCATCGCCCGCGACGTCATTGTGAAGAGCTATGGCCCAGAGAGCCCGCTCTTCTTCAGATCCATCTACCTTAAAGAACCGAAGCGTGCGGAATTGACACTCTTCCTTGCCGCCGAACATGATGGAGATGTCACCAAAGCAGAACGCCCTGTCCGACAGGCCCTCGTTGAATACGACGTTATTGGCACTGATTATCACACATACACTCGGGCAGTAGTGGATGTGGTCAAGCAGGACGTAGTTTCTCTGGAGGCAGTTGAGCGAACATCACAGCCTTACTTCACTGTGTAAGTCTCTCCCGACCTGGCCTGAAACTGAATCTCATTTGGAATCAGAGGCGAGTTCTCGCTTTTCTATGATGCATGTATCGCTTCTGAAGTATTTCGAGATGCCATGGCCGAGTTCTCTCTCCCGGAGGGCTTCAGCGTCACAATTGACCCATGGCCATACGGAGGACCAGACGGCGTTGACGATACGCCGCGATACATGCAAGGCTTGGTCTTTGCCAGAGACACAACCAAGAACAACGAAGACTCAAACCACTATGCGTATCCAATCCCCATCATCCCCGTCATGGACTGGGTCACCAAGCAGATCGTTCGTGTTGATCGACTCGCAACCGGCGGTCTTGGGGATAGCCTGGAGGCTGCCGCTCCATCATCCACACCGAGAGCTCTCTTCAAGAACAGCAAGCCCGCTGAATACGCACCAGAGCTTCTCGATCAACCGCTACGAAGCGATTTGAAGCCCCTCAACATCGTACAGCCAGAAGGTGCCTCCTTCACCGTCCACCCCGATGGTCTCATCGAGTGGCAGAAGTGGCGCTTCCGTCTAGGATTCACTCCCCGTGAGGGTGCCGTCCTCCATGATCTTTGCTACGATGGCCGCTCCATTCTCTACCGCCTCAGCTACAGCGAGCTCACAGTGCCGTATGGCGACCCGCGACCCCCTTTCCACCGCAAGCAGGCCTTTGATCTAGGAGACGGAGGTGTTGGTCGCGCCGCCAACAACCTTGAGCTCGGCTGCGACTGTCTGGGTGCCATCCACTACGTCGACGGGTATCTTGCGGCCCCTGATGGCTCCCCAACGCTGGCTAAAGCTGTGATCTGCCTACACGAGCAGGACAACGGCATCCTGTGGAAGCACACCAATTTCCGCACCAACCGTGCCGTTGTCACGCGAAACCGCGAGTTTGTAGTGCAGTTCATCGTCACGCTCGCCAACTACGAGTACATCTTCGCCTACAAGCTTGATCTCGCTGGCGGCATCAACATCGAGACACGCGCCACCGGCATCGTCAGCGTCGTGGCCATCGACGAGGGCAAGACGAGTCGCTACGGCAACGTCGTCGCGCCTGGCGTCCTCGCGCAGAATCATCAACATATCTTCGCCGTGCGTATCGACCCAGCCATGGACTCCTATCAGCCCAGCGACACACGTGTTGTTGTTGAAGAGAGCATCAGCAAACTCATTGACGCTGCGACGAACCCCTTCGGCAACTACTACGAGATCTCTCGCACGCCGATCACCACGGCCCGGTATATCAACGCTCAGCCACTCCTCAACCGACTCATCAAGCTTGAGAGCGCGACCAAGACGAATCCCATCTCCGGCAAGCCAGTGGGCTACCGTCTCAGCCCGCCGTCCACGCAATTGCTGCTCGCTGACCCGGCCAGCACGGTTGCTAAGCGTGCACAGTTTGCGCAGCACAATATCTGGGTCACGGGGTACCGCGACGGTGAGTTGTGGGCAGCAGGCGAGTTCACGAACCAGAGCCGAGAGGAAAAGGGAGGTGTAGGTGATATGGTGAAGCGAGGGGACTGGTTCACGCCAGATGCGCGGGAGAGGAACGGCTCGCCAAAGGGAGACGCTGGTGGGATCGAAGAAGATGGACAGCTGAGCAGTCCCGTCGTCTGGGCTGTCTTTGGATTGACGCATAATCCTCGTGTGGAAGATTGGCCAGTGATGTAAGTGACATGTGTGCTCCCTTCAGTGAACTTGGCTGACGAGAAGTAGGCCCGTGGAGATTCATCAGATTCATCTGAAGCCTTCTGATTTCTTCACTGCGAACCCGGCGTTGGATGTCCCGTCCACGAGAAACGCGGCCAGCGTGCTCCTATCAAGCTGCTGTCAGAAAGACGAAGAGAAGACGGATTCAGTGCAGGCGGATCCAATGAGCCACCTGCAGAGCGGCGAGCCGGATATCGATGCTGCCATGGCAGGGGCGAGTATCACTGACGAGAGGTAGCTTGCGCGACTAGATAGAGGTCAAGACATTGAGTAGAGGTAGAGTGTAGAACAAGTGGGTAGATTCAGAATTTAGGGGTAGAGACATGTCTCTGTGGTAAGATCTTTGCAATGACACTGGCAGAGAAGGACTTTTATACATTGCATTTATGTCTAATGCTCGATCTTCAGCGAAAAGTCAACGTGAGGCACGCCCTGGTGGATGTTGCTGGTCGAAATGATGTCGATATCTATGCATACTGTTAGTCTCTTCGCCCATGAAAAGGGAGATCCAAACTCACCCTGACACACATACGGCGCCACATTATCCAGCGTCAACCCCCCTGACACCTCTAGCAAGAAGTGCCTCTTGCCCTGCCACCGTTCCTTCAAGCTCCGCGCAGCAACCTTGACACCATCACCGGTGAAGTTATCCAACATAACCACATCTGCACCCGCCTCTATCGCCTCATCAGCCTCCGCCTCACTCTGCACTTCAACCTCAATCTTCATGCTGAACCCGGCGACCGACTTGGCCGCCCTCACAGCATCCGTGATGCTCCCACGACTCCACACATGGTTGTCCTTTAGCATCACCATGGCGCTCAAATCCATGCGATGCGCATCCGCACCGCCCACCAACATGCCGTACTTCTCCACGAGGCGGAACCCCGGAGTAGTCTTGCGGGTGCCCGCTAGGATGCCCGTGTATCCCGCGGCGCGGACCTTCTTGACAACCGCCCGACTGCGCGACGCCACGCCCGAACAGCGCGCCAGGGTGTTCAGCGCCACGCGCTCGCCCAACAGGATACCTCGCACAGGGCCCGTCACCGTCGCGACCTTCATCTTACCGCCGGGCCCGCTCGTATCGACCTCGGCGCCCTCCACGGCGTGCCACTCGACAGCGCAGCCGCACTGCGCGAAGACCTCGTCGAAGAAGGGCCGGCCGGCGATCACGCCCGCCGACTTGCCCCAGAGAGTGGCGGTGCGGGGGGCTTCGCCGACGACAAAGCCGGCATAGTCGAAGGAGGGCGTGTCTTCAGCGAGCCAGGCAGTGATGCAGGTCTTCCACGAGGGCGGGAGGAGGTGCGCGAGAGAGCCTTCTGGGGTGGACATTTCGGCAGGGGGAGTTCGTATCGTACACGGAGGGGAGTGGAGGAATGTCGGAGGGAGGATGGAAGTCGTGAGCGGGAGTTAGGAGGTGGCGATGGCGGAGGGAGCGCAACGCGGCGATGTGAGAGACTTGAGTGAGGGTTGAAGGATGAAAGTTCGGAACTTTTCGAGATGCCGGCTCATCGGATCGGGATGCGGTCGGAGAAGGTGCGGGGGAGGGGCAGCGTGCGGGGCAGGCAAAGAGAAGGAAGGAGCAGGAGGGGCAGTTGGAGGACAAGAGAAGGGATATTATTTAAGGTAAGTGAATGTATCATTTATTGTTTTGGACAGCCTACGTTGAGGAACGGTTCTCGGGCTTGCAGTGGTTTTTTTTTCTTTCAAGAGAATGATTTCCTGTTCAGAAAGTCACCATCTGGCAACGTACGACAATGGAAATTGTCCATTGCATCAACGCCTGAATCGCCTTAGACGAATAATAAAGGAAACGTCGGCCATCACGAGATCTAAATATGCCAAATTCCAAGGTTCACATAGTCGTTGCTCTCGATTCCGAAGAAGAGTTTGCAGGGTTTGTATAACCCATAATAAGCCTTAAGAGATGCTGCTGGGGAATAGTCAAAATTGCATCTGCAAGCACCAGGTATATAGCAGGAAAGGCTCAGATGGCCGGGAAGACTCAATTGCTAATGCTTATTCTTGATGCACACCAATCTTCCCTTATCTTTGCTTGTCGGAGCAGCCGACCATGGACATGGTTCCAGCGTTGCAATGGATAAGGGTCTGTTGCAGTGGGATGTGGGCTGACCACCATGGGAGATGCACGGTTCTAGGGCCAGGGGACGAGCTGGATAGATTAGCTGAGAACGGTCAGGCTTCACGGTAGAAGTACAGCAGATTTGCTGACCGAAATTCCACGAAGATCGCTGCTAGATCGGTGGTATGGCGTGCTAGCGGCGGGAGTTAGTGAGGGCGATTTCTCCGCAACACCTGGAAAGGACGGGAATAAAATTTCAGAGGGAAAATGAGAGAAGACTCAAAATGTAGAGAAACAGCGTGATAGAACCCCCACGACGCCTTGGAACAGTAGCATCTCACCACTCTTCTCAGCCTCGAGAGTTGCCTCTAAGACATGACGTCATGAGTAATGGCCGCGAGGGTATTGGACGAGATCGAGACAGGAGCATGGGCGGCCAACAAGGGTTTCAGGATTTCTTAGGGTCTTGCGGCGAGGGTGGGCTTGTCGCGATCGACATGCCTATTCCGGCAAATGCGCAGACCGAGGAAGAAAGAAGAGCAGAGGAAAAGAGTTGTCTTGGAGAGAAGATGGGAAGGAACGAGAGACATTGTGAGAATGAAAGTTGCACCAAGGAGGCTGGGATTGAGTTTCAACTCTCTGAGTCTCCCCTCAAGACAACCTCAACGTGACAACCAACACACACAAACATACACACATCGACAAACCTCTCAACGCTCTCACCACTCCGCCGGGAATCGAACCATTGCGCCGGCTTCGAATCCTCCATCCATTTCTAGCCCAAGGCCCTGATCCCAACCCCTTCGGCCTTTCTCTGCCGGGCTCTAACCCCATGGGGGGCGCGAAAATCCACAATGACGATGAAGCAGTGCGACCAACCCGAGGATAAGTAGAAGAGACGAGATATTAATATAATAAAACCCCTCATCGCCCCTTTGCTCTGTCAAAGTTGTGTTCGTTCAACCATGGAGCCCCGGCCAGCAGAAACCTCCCGCGAGGAGGAGCAGTTCGACAAGGCGAGCGTCACCAACAATGGCATCGTGACGCCCGTCCTGGTCGAGTCCAACGTCCCCGAGACGACAAAATGGGAGATCTGGGCCTGGTATACTTACTACATCGGCGCAAATGGCCTCTCGCTGTTCAACTTTGGCCCGACGGCCTTCCAGAACCTCCTCTCGCAAGCCGCGCCCAGCGACACCGGCCTGCTGCGCTTCGCCGGCCGCGACCGCGACGTCAACAGCATCGTGCTGCTCGCCAACGGGCTCTCGTTCGCCATCCAGGCCGTGCTGTTCCTGATTATCGGCGCGTATGCCGACTTCGGCACGGGCCGGCGCTGGATCCTGCTGATCTGGTCTCTGATCGCGTACGGCATCGGCTTTGGCTGGCTGGGCGTGCACCATGCGGACCAGTGGAGGACCGCGACGGGGTTGTACATGGTGGGATTGATCGCGTATCAACTCACGCTGACGTACTGGACGGCGGCGTTCCCGTCGCTGGCGAGGAACACTCCGATGCTGAAGGAGGCGGCGACGGCGTATGAGAACGGCGAGATCACGCAGCAGGAGATGGATCGCAAGGATGAGGTTGAGCGGAGCAGACTGAGCAACGTGGGCTTCTACGTCCAGTCCGTAGGCGAAGTTGTCATCCTCGCCATTATCGTGGGCATCATGTTCGGCGTCGACGTCGATGCCAGCACCGCCAACAATAACTGGGGTCTATCGGTCCTCATCGCCTTTGCCACGGCGTGTTGGGTGGCGCTCTCGATTCCGTGGTTCGTCCTCGAGAAGAAACGACCGGGTATGAAAGTCCCGCCGGGTCTGAACATGGTCACAGTCGGCTTTTGGCAGCTCAAGGAGGCGTTTACCCAAATTCGACATCTCAAGCAGAGCCTCATCTATCTCGCAGGATACTTCCTCCTCGGCGACTCACTCAATACTACCGTCACGGTCATTGGAACCCTCCAGAATCAGGTCGTCAGCTACGACACCCTGACTCTGACCTACCTCCTGATTGTCGGCATCGTCGCCCAGGCTGTGGGAATTGGTGCCTTCTGGCTCATCCAGAAACGCTACGACCTCAGCGCCAAGATGATGTTTAACTTTGTCATGATCTTCATCATTTTGCTCGACGGTTGGGGCATGATTGGCAACTGGACCGACAACTTTGGCTTCAAGCACGTGTGGGAGATTTGGCTGTACCAAGCGTTCTATGGCCTCTTTGTTTGCCCATGGTACAGCTACTCGCAGATCATGATCAGCTCCGTGACTCCTCGCGGTCATGAGTTTCTCTTCTTCTCCGTCTTCAACATCATCGGAAAGGCGTCCAGTTTTATTGGCCCGCTCATCAGCAGCGCCATCATCGATGCGACTCCCGGTGGTAGCAACAACAGCGCACCTTTTTACTTCTTATTTGCACTGAGCTTGGTGAGCGCTGTCGGCATCTGGGTATTTTTGGACCTGGACAAGAGTGCGCGGGAACAGGAGGCCTTCTTGGTACAGGAGAAGGCGCGTATGGCAGAGAGCGAGTCGGATAATAATTAAACGTGTCACGGCCTCGACAGTTAGAATAGATATATGCACAGATTCTTCGTTTTGCACAGACTAAGTTGAAACTAACGAATGACGTATCATGAGTATACTACACCGTCATGATCTCCCCTAAACACTCAACTCCTCAACTCCTTCAAGGAGGTATCATCATATTAAAGGTACCCAAGTAACGAGAGACAGGCGTACTGGTTTACGCCTCATTGAGCTTTTCAGAGTGACGATAGAACGGCGGCATGGGGTCCAACTTCCGTCGCAGAAACCACGTCTGAAAGTGCCACCAAGCGTACTTGATCTGATAGCTGGCATGTCGGCGTGTGCTAACGCTAAAGACCTGGTCAAGTTCCTCAAGGGTCAAGGCCTTGGTCTCAGGCACAAACATGAGTATAAGGAACCACAACACCACACACATTCCCGCGTAGAAGCCGAAGCCGCCCGTGGGCGTGAAGGCATTGCTCATGCGTGGCCATGTGAAGCTGATGACGAAGTTGAAGCACCAGGTAGTCGCAGTGGCCCAAGACATGCCCACGTCTCGAACATGGACAGGGAAGGCCTCGGCCGAGTAGGTGAATGGTACAGGCCCTTCACCAGGCGAGTAGAAGACCTCAAAGAGGTACATTCCTGTCGTAACGAGCCCAACTCGAAGCTTCTTGTTATGTGCCAGGAAACCGAGTCCAGTCCAGAGATTTGTCAATGCCAAAAAGGGAAACGTGAAGAGAAGCAGATTTCGACGGCCCCATCTATCGATGGTGAAGAGAGCGGGAATGGCGAAGACCCAATTCAGGATTCCAGTTCCCATCGAAGCCAACAATGCCGAAGTCGTAGAGTATGACGATTCGATAAAAATGGTCGTAGAGTAATAAGCAATGATATTAACACCACACCTAGTTTTGGAAATTAGGCCCGTACACATTAAATGAGACTGGGTTGATAACACTTACCATTGTTGCCCGAACATTACCACCCATGTAGCTAGTGTTGCGCGGCGGTTACGCGGAACTGTAAATAGCTCGATAAACTGCGTGAAGAGGTTCTTGCCCCTATTCGCCTCCCGTTCTAGCTCTACACCGATATAGGTGTAGTAGGTATCACGGGCTGCCTGCAGATTGGTGTATCGAAGGCGCTGGAAAGATCGGAAAGCTTTGGAGACCTTGCCATGCTGGATGTACCATCTAGTAACCATATAAGTCCATGAATCAATGCATAGTTCCCAAGAGACTACTTACCTAGGCGATTCGGGGCAGAAATAGACCTGGGCACAGACAATGAGAGGAAGAACAACAGTGCTTCCTAGCATAAGACGCCAGCCCAGGTTAGGGTCAATTCCGGTTGAAGGACCGAACGCACTGTGTTGTGTTAGTGACTACGTTCGAATAGGGGTTCCAAGCAACACCTACACTCCCATGATATTGCCCAGCATTATACCGAAAGCAGTCCACATTTGCCATTCTATAATCAGTAGTTAGAAATGCGTTACGATCAGTCAACAATACTACTTACGCATGACCAAGGCACCGCGAATTGGAGCTGGCGTACACTCAGCGGCATACACCGGGACAGTCGAAGACTTCGGTCCAATGCCGAGTCCCAGCACGAAGCGGGCAATAAAGAGATTGGCCCAGGAATTCGCAACGCCCTCCCAAATAGACGCAATAGCAGCAATAGCGCAGGAAATGAAGATGGTGCCTCGACGGCCCAGCACGCGGTTCATCGGCTCCGTCAACCAGCAACCCAGGATCGCACAGCACAAGTACGGCGCGCCCACGATCAAGCCCGTCAGATTCAACTGCTCGCTCTTACTAAAGCGCGTGACATTATCGCCCGCGACATCCAGATCAGCCAAGTACAGCGCCTGCGCGCCGTTATTCACCGTCTCGTCCATGCCCTGCACGGCCGCAGCCAGCGAGCACATGACACACAGCCAGTACAGCATGAACGGCTGCGACCAGCGATGCGAGACCTCGCGCTCGAGCACCTCGCGATCGGCGGTGTCAAGCTCGGGCATGTTGCGCGCTTCGGAGGGCGTCTGGGCGACGAGGGCGCCCTTGCGGAAGTCTTCGATGAAGTCCATGAGGTCGTGCTGGCGGCAGAAGTCTTCGACATCGTCCATTAGCTCCTCTTTGGTGCGTCCGCTGAGAGGGTTTTCGAATTCCTTGGCGAGGTCTTCCTCTGCGATGTGTGAGGCGCGGCGGCGGGGGGCGTTTTCCAGGAAGTCCTGGTTGCCCGCATCGGGGCTCTCGGTTTTCTTCTCCATGTTGTTTAGGGTTGTCTGCTGAGGATGTAAGTCATTCAATTGGGAACTCTAGTGCGGTTTGGAAAGCCACGAGTTGCCCAAGCATTACAAACGTGATGCGGCTTGGCTTGTCTCACGTCTAAGTCAGGACAGTCTCGTTATAAAGTACATACATTGTCCTCGACACGCCAACATCGTCATCCACCGCTCCCCGCAAGTTCCCCCGCGAAGATCAGCGCCATTGTTGGTTGCCCTCTAGCGCAGTTGTAAGTAATGCCCGGGTTTGCAGCCATCCGCCGCGCACGCGAGCGCTGCTGAGGTGATATGACTTCACCAGCGTTGCGAGATCGCCAACCCCGAATCCTTTCCATGAGGTCATTCGCAAAGACTCTATAACACCTCATTGGCGCATTCGCCATGAGCAGGGCGCTGGAGGTGTCGAGGTCGGGTAAGACGGCGGGGGGAGCGGCGCTGTTTATGCCCAGCCGGGAATAGAGGCGCATCCTTCACCAGTTTAAAGCAACGACTGGCGACGTCATCCCGCGGCTCTCTTTGTCGTTGCCTGCGATCCCCCAGATCCGCTGCATTCGCGATCTGCGCGTTGGGGTCACCTGTAGGGTATTCTGGCATGAAAGAGCCCCAAGGGATGCATCCATCAGGAGTGATTTGCATCTATTCAGGGTTCGTCGGGCGTCCGTCTGGCATCCTTCATAAAGAAGGTTGCCTCTGGGCAGACGTCAATTGGCAAGCTCCCTGCAATATGACTGGATCCTGCTCGACTCTCCACGCGACGGGTTGAGCCACCGTCATCATTACGACTCTAGTTGAAGCTGGGGATTGGATATTGTAGGAATAGACTCAGTGGACATGGCAGCCCCAGCTTAATTCCGTCGCAGCATTGTTCCTGAATGGGTAGGCCATTGAGACTCTCAAACTCTGTGCCACGCATGTCTCATGCCCGACCAGGGGATAAGTTGAGATGATCGTCTCGGAGACTCCGATCGCAGCGTAACCTCGCAGGGTCTTTGATTGTTGCCTGGTTTGATTTGCTCTGCGGAGGACAATCTGGACTTCTTGTGTGCGCCGTATATCCATTCCAAGTCGTCCGTCCGTCCGCATTCCATGTTACACAGATTGGCACTTTGATAAATGTTACGAGCATTAGATTCTCGATCCGGCGAGTATGGGACGGTCGAAAACCCTAACCTGTGCACCTGACTTCCCCGAAGCATTGCCATTGCTGAGGTTGTGTGCCGTCGAGGGATTATTGATCGTGGTCGGCCTCGGACTCAAGTCAGAAGTCGAGGTGATCCTTTCGGGAACTCCGGGAGCCACGTAAGGTTCTATGAATGTCTCGTCTGTAGCTTTTGCCTTTCGGAGTGTCGATGAGAGGACGATGTGCCTGTACTATTCTAATTGCCTAAATCGACCGACGGCGTCGTTCGCATCGCAGCGTGTGATGGAAGCTGGAGCTGGAATCTACTCTGTTAGCACTGGAATCGAGGAACAGCAGAAAGAAAAAGAAAACTCCCCGGTACACTGAACTTACCCAAAGCATTTTCGTGCTGGTTTTTCAAGTCTAAAACAAGAAGAAATAATGATATTCAACCTAAGTTGCCATAGAAGGCATCAAACTCTCATAGTTAAGAATTGGTCAATTGTCTGAAGTAGTCATTGATTTCTTGGCATGAAAAAGCTACCGCCTTCTTTTTGTTTATTCGCCTAATGCTCAATGAATCTTGGCAACTTGGCAACGGGGAGTAAGTCCTTGCTTGGTTTAGCCCGCATCGTGAGACTAGGCTGTTTCGATCTCTTAACCTCATCCTTCTAGATACACGATAGTTGATAACGACTCACCTACGCAGCCAAGTTGAACTTTATAGTATTACTACAATCTCTCTGCATATCTTAGTCAAGAACGACAACTTGAGCTCTTACATAGAGCACCCATTGAAAAGCAACATCTACTTCACGTCGAAAGAGGCAAACCCGGCAATTCGCCAGCGAATATCTGACACGAGTCACCGATCTTATCTTAGATACAGGGCCGAAAACAAGGACAGCGGCCATGTTGCCAAAGACATCCCCTTTACCGAGGTTAAGTATCAATCTCAACGAGTCACTGGATATCAAAGCACGATCTTGAGGCTACTAATAAGCGCGGCGTGGTCTTGAGCGGAGCCGCACTGAGTCGAGACCATTAGCCAAGGGTCAAAACCTGCATGTCTTCTCCATCCCGCGTCTTCTTCTTGTACGTCTGACTAACACTGTAATTCTGCTAGCCAGACGGGAATTATCGGGGGTTCGGAGATTGTCCATGTGTCTCGCTGGGATCTCCCCCCGAACCCGCGTCGTCCACTCACAGATCGCTATCAAAGTACGAAGCAGCCTCCATCTCTACTCCATACTCCAGACTACGGAGTAATTGTCGCGCTATTTGAGAGGGTCAGGAGACACGTGCAATTTAGCCTAAACAGCCGTGAGATTCTGCCTAAAGCGCATATGCCGTCCATGCTCTGGCATATCTGATCATCCAGCGGAGCTCAGGAGGCCGAATGGAGCCTCGCAAACCCACATGCCGCCGTATAGGCCCGAATACCTCCGCCTAGGCTGTTCTCCCTTCCCCGTCGTCCGGGGTTCTGGGGTTAAAGCCTCGTCGGCTCTGATTGGACTAAAGCGTCGTAGTTGCTACCATATCCCCGGACCGGCACCGGTGTGCACGCCGATGGGCTCGGGATGGGTCGATCTTCACTCAACCGACGAGATGTTTCCACGGGGCCCCGGGGCCCCAGCTGCTGAAGACGGGGCAGGCTGATTAACCGGAGATGATGGAGAAGTTGCAATTTAGCCGGTCATGTTCTCGGTGAAGAGTCGTTTATATATGATGAGTTGGCGTCGTCGTGTTAGTGGTGTTGATCACAGAGGGAGCTGAAGGATCAGAGTCCAGCAGCAACAGTACTCTAAATACTCTGATAACCAAAAAATGGGTGCTCCAGCTGGTAACGCCGCCGTCTATGATGCGGCCTTGAAGCGTCGCGAAGCCCTCATGGGCGACAGTGGCTTCCGCGCCCTGCTCAAGAACTTCCGTGTATTCTCCATTGCTGCCTTTGCCTGTATCGGTGGTGTTCTGTACGGTTACAACCAGGGCATGTTCTCGGGTGTGCTCTCCATGAACTCGTTCAAAGAGCGTAAGTCTGGCTTAAATAACCCTGTTGTGTTGTCATGTCGCGGCCCTGACTTCCCGACTTAGATATGGGCCCGTACGATCCTTTCGATTCGAATGCCAGCCAGACAAAGAAGGGATGGCTCACTGCCATTCTCGAACTCGGTGCCTGGGTTGGCACCCTGCTCTCTTCTTTCATGGCTGATACTCTCTCCCGAAAGTACAGCATCCTGGTCGCCTGCTGTGTCTTTATCATTGGTGTGGTCGTTCAAATCACCTCGATCCAAGCCGGAGCCTCAGCCATTCTGGGCGGTCGCTTCGTAACGTGAGTTCAACAAGTTCCGTTCTCCAAAAGAAGTACTAACAAGTCTCAGGGGTATGGGTGTGGGAAGTCTTGCTATGATTGTGCCTATTTACAACTCCGAGGTTGCTCCCCCGTAAGTAGCAAGAGTAGCCTTTTCATGCGCAGTATCCTAACATGATTACAGTGAGGTTCGAGGTTCCCTGGTTGCTCTCCAGCAACTGGCTATCTGCTTCGGTATCATGATCAGTTTCTGGATCGACTAGTGAGTTCTATTACATCCTACTGCTTGTTACAAAAATGGCTTATATCATCCAGTGGCACCAACTACATCGGCGGCACTGGACGCGGTCAGCAATCCGAAGCTGCTTGGCTGATTCCTATCAGTCTCCAAATCCTCCCTTGCCTCGTCCTTCTCGTCGGAATGGTTTTCATGCCCTTCTCTCCACGTTGGTTGATTCACAAAGGCCGCGAAGAGGAGGCCCGTCGCAACCTCTCCATGCTTCGGGGCCTGCCCGAGGACCACGAGCTTGTGACCCTGGAATTCCTCGAGATCAAGGCTCAGTCGCTCTTTGAGAAGCGTTCTATCGCTGAGATGTTCCCCCATCTTCAGGAGCCCAGTGCTTGGAACACTTTCAAACTTCAGTTCGTGGCCATCAAGTCTTGCTTTACGACTAGGGCGATGCTTAAGCGCTCTGCCGTTGCGGGCATCACTATGTTCTTCCAACAGGTACCGCCAGAAATCCGCGATAACTCAAGTACGTGTTGCTAACGATCGTTACAGTGGACTGGCATCAACGCCGTTCTGTACTACGCCCCTACCATCTTCTCGTCCCTCGGCCAGACCAGCAACGAAGTCAACCTTCTGTCTACTGGTGTTGTCGGTATTGTCATGTTTGTCGCCACAGTGCCCGCTGTTTTCTGGGTTGATCGCCTCGGTCGTAAGCCTGTACTCATTGCTGGAGCTATTGGAATGGCACTCTGTCACTTCGTCATTGCTGGCATCATCGCAACGAACCAACACGACTGGGCTGCCGGAAAAGCCGCCGGATGGGGTGCTTGTGCCATGGTCTGGCTCTTTGTCGTGCATTTCGGATACAGCTGGGGACCTTGCGCCTGGATTGTTATTGCAGAGATTTGGCCGCTCAGCTCTCGTCCTTACGGAACTGCGATTGGTGCATCGAGCAACTGGATGAACAACTTCATGTAAGCTCTAATTGGCCACTTTGTTGATGACTCTGAACTAACGACTTCCAAGCATCGGTCAAGTCACTCCGGACATGCTTCAGGGCATTACCTATGGCACATACATCCTCTTTGGACTCCTCACATTCATGGGCGCCGGCTTCGTCTACTTCTTTGTCCCCGAGACCAAGCGCCTAACCCTTGAAGAGATGGTAAGTTCTGCAACACAACACCTTAATCTTTGTTAATCTAACGGCAATAGGACATCATCTTTGGTAGCGAGGGCGTTCATCAGGCAGACGTGGAACGCATGGAGGAGATCAATGCTGAGATCGGGCTGTCGAACATGGCATTTGGTGCTCAAATCAGCCACATGAGCGACCGTGACGAGAAGGAAGTTTGATTGTACTCGGCTTGAGTATGACGTGCCATGTCAAACATAAGAACTAGGTAATGGTTCTTGATGCCTTGGCTGAAGACTATTCCTGGAAGAGAAATCGTAATAGAAGGAAAACTGGAAACCGTGGTTGATGACCCTAATCTAAATATGACGGACCCGACTATTTACAACGTTTGGGCCCGAGTGTCGTACAAATAGTGTTTAAGCTCAGCCCCATATCACAGCAAACATAGCTCACATGCCATGAACCTAAGCCAAGGAGGTTCCAACTCCATGATTGGTCACCGTTGGGAATCTGGAGTCCTGCAGGATCATGGTCTCCAGATGGAACTGTAAGTAAGATGCCGGGATGGAGTACCTATACCCAGGCCAGGATTGGCCATGCCAAGTAGGCCATTGCCACCCAAGTCCACCTGCAGTCCTGCTGTGGCTCAGATATGATGTATCATCCTAGGCCCAGTGGTCAAATTGAGGTGAACCAATGTAGCTCGCCATATGAAATAAAAGTTTTTGAACCACCATTGAACCACCAATGGAACATAGACCACCTCGAGCGCTTGCTGGGCCAGTAAAATGAGGCTCTTTACGCCATGGTCGTGGATATGCAAGAGTCTGGCGTTCTCAGTCTTCGGTTCGAGACACTAGCCTCAGTAATTTGGGAGGTTAGTAAACCGGTGTTAAAAGAATGGCACCTCTATGAGTCCTTTACAAAGCTTTCGTCGAATAGAAGATGCGTATGAATATACATGGAGCAGTTCGCCTACAAACCCACCGTGTGAGCCTGATCTTGCCTTGAAGACCCGATTTGAGGCACATCAACCCCCTGCAGTCTGTCTTCAGGCCTGGATCAAAACCGATAAGCTCGCATGCATGTCTCTGCACACTGCAAGGGCACATTTCGAAAGTGTTGATCCGGGGCCATGGTACGGTTACCATCCCGCTCCGGCTTCGCCTCAGCCCCCACGACAGCAGAGGTTCCCCGCTTCGTGGTCTTCATGCATGCGGATCCGAATCGGAGGTGCTTCACCGACTGTTTGTTTCTGCCAGGGAAGACACTTGTGGGCTGCTGAAACGTCGGGATGGTAGTTGCTTGGTCACTCTCAATCTCGAATCTGCTGCAGGGATTGTCACAGGGTGAATGCCAGGGGCGTCCCTTGCTAAAACCACTCCGAGACCGTGCAACGCTTTGTGCACACAGGACAGGGGTACCACCGTTTTGCGAGATCTCAACGTCTCTGTGCTTGGTAGCCTTTGAAATTGAGTAGACATGCTGTGTCATGAGATAGATACTTCACCTTTCTCGAATGCCATGGGTTGATGATCTCTTATATGCCGTAGAGCCGTGGATGGCATGCCTATCCTTAGATTCTGATGGCCGAATCCCTGACCACCATTCTTGTACTTTCGATTTATGGAAATCTTGTGACTACTAGATGAGAAATGTCAGTCTTCTTATTGAACACTCCTTTCCCCAACTGATTCCAGTCTCATTTAGTGATCCTTGGCCATACTGTAGTAGCCGGACGATACATACAACAGTATAGTTCGTCAGAGGTTCATGCTGATGTAACAAAATTAAAGTCACTTCTGGAAATGTCGGCAACAATTTTGCCAGGTCCAGCGTCGTCGATGACCGGGGAGTTTGTAGTCTTTAATGCGTCTCTCACTACCCCGTCGCATCATTAGTGTTGTGTCCTGCTTGTCAAAACACAGGAACGTGGAATCAAGCGGGAAATCATAACTGTAGGTTATGTTGGTACGGCACTCGCTAGGAGCTTATGCAGCATATGCTGTACCTCATGCGCCCCGCGGCTTGTCTTTCGGTAAGAGATGCAGAGTTTGGCCCCCTAAACATGCTTTTCTAACGGCAGCAGCCGTAGTGGTGATCGGCGATGTACTTCTATTGGCTAGTAGTAAGACTGAACAAAGTCGTTGTCTTCACCAAGAAGTCATGATGATCGCCTCGTCAAGCCAGAGAAGAACAACACTGCCTCCAAGACCAACTACAAAGCCACGGGGCTCAGCAAGTCACACTGAGCACCGGAGAGATAAAGGAATCATCGGTGATTGCACGCTTGGCCTAATACGCGGACGGTCCGCGTCCGGCACTAGGAACTGGCCCCCCGGTCCCTGTACAGTATCAGCATGGGTATTCCATACGGACCTCTCTTGCAACGGGGGGATCAGAGCCATCCCGATAATATTATGGTAGTTCCGACCAGCTGGACAGACGCTCGTGCTTTGTACTCGTTGCTGTCCGAGGCATAATTCCTGAAAGTGGATTTTCATTTGCTTGTCTTCGTACATTGAGAGGCGGCAGGGTCCGTCCATCAAGAAAGGGGGGCGCACTCATCTTGGGGAAGTGAGGCGAGCGAAACCGAGTGGCCCGGACCAGCCCGCCGGCTTATGACTTGATAGGCTCAACGAAGACATGGCCTCAGCCCTAGTAAGTACTTTCGCGATGGCTTGGGCGGTGAACAACTGGAAGCCGTGACAAACTTGCTTTTGTTTGCCGAAGACAGGGAGGCCCTGGGGAACTTGGGAGGGATCCCCTTGACCGCACTTGATGCCCAATGATACTGAAAGATCCTTCGTCCACTCCGCCCCCTCAGGCCATGCCGGCTTGCGAAGCCTCTCAGCCATCCGCTTGGCCTGTGCCCACATATCCGGGGACTAGATGTCTTCTATGGGCACCCCAAGGAGTTGGACAAATGAATGGCTTGCAGAGTTTGATCGTGGAGCACCCTGTGAGCTATCGCAGAGCCTCATCCGACGACCAGTGAG